>OZ020514.1:47744021-48057787 GCA_963971425.1 Bryoerythrophyllum caledonicum
GTCCCACTCCAACTTTGCCCAGTCAATAGATTTACCATCTGGCAACAGAGGCAATTCAGTTGGAAACATCTCGTTGATGTGAGCCCAAGATGTGAGTCCAAAGTCACGGCGCGTATTATTCGTCAAATATTCGTTGTCAATCTTCTGGACCTCTATTGCCATTTGCCTCGCACGGTCAACATTCAAAATGCATGCCACCTTCCATTGATAGTACTGCTCGCTCACCGATCTAATCCTTTTTCAAAGGATGTCGTTTGCAGTGCGAAGCTGAACAAGTTCCGTGCTTGGATTAGCTGGGGAAAATGACAGAGAATCCTCGGTGCCAATGGCATCTACAAATGGCTGCGCTGCTACAGTCGGCGGCGGTAGAAAATACAACGGATGACTAGCGAAGCGGTGACGTGGTGGTCTTGTCGGGGTCTCTAGCAAGCAGCTAGTAATGCTGCCAATAACATTGTCGATCATTGTCTCGTCCACACCTCGAGCAACTCCGCCAATATTAGCCTGGCTGGCAACACGTTCTCGACGCAGCTCTTCTATCTCGGCTGCTTGCTTGGTGATAATATCATCCTTTTCATTGGATTGCAGCTTGAGATTTTCAATCTCTTCTTGGAGACGTTGAATCATCTCATCCTTCTAGCTGATAGTGTCCAATAACTCGTGAGCATCGACGGTTGTACTTCCGGACCCTGAAGCTACATGCCTGGTGTTGGAAGTGGTGACTACGACATCCATCATTGGCATTTCATCCATAACATGAATGGATTCTTCATCTCCAATACCTTCAAGCCTCGTGGCGGGTTCATCATCGCCAACAAGATTTACGATTGGTAAATCTACTTGGCCACCTCCTTGAACCAATAGACGTCCTGCTTGATGGAGCTTCATTCGTTGGCGCTTTTTTCGTGGCGCACGCGCCACTAGAGAAGTCGATGAATGCCAACCTACACGTCCATCTGAGTCCAAATCCGGTGATGAATCTGACTCTACTAGAGCTACTTCTTCTGGGCCATCCGTTTTCTGTGGCCCTAGTGCTGCAAAATGAAACGTAGGATGCTACTCCCTAGGCACATCGGCATGCATCCATACCCTCGGCATTTTTGGAGTTTTCCGCACAGCCCTCCAATCCACTCGCCATTTGAGAACGACCTCAGCATAAACCATGCGAGCGAGATAGAGGGGACAATCATTGCCGGGCATGAATTCAAGCTCGTATAAGTATTGGTGAACTTGGACGGCACGAGCTCGAAACGCCTCATTGATGCAGTGCTTCAAATTCGCCTTGTTTGCGCGACGATTTATTAAATGGCGATGTGGAGGAAACATCTTCGAGAGATGGCACCACTCGATGTAATCCTCGCAAGTGACAGACGGCCATGGCGATGGCTCATCTTGCCAACCCACGAATGCAATCTTCACTGGATTGTTGAACACGTGCATCCGCTTCTTCTGGAGCTTCTCGTGCCTTGCCCTATCTCTGTCTTTCTCCCTCTTCCTATGCGCGGTGGACATTGGTGGCTGTTGTTGGGCATCCGGCTCACTCTCACTCTCCATAGCCGAACACTATAAAAAAATCTACCAAATTGTTCGTTAACTACGCTAAGCTCTATCTTAAAAAGAAACTAACAAAAATTACCACCTTGGATTTCAAAATAATCCAAGGTAGCAATGATAATTAATTCGAACGGTGATCGATGCGGTGATGCAATATGTCGTATGGATGTGTGCAAATCTTGAGCCCCAATCGAAGATCACGCAATCAGCCACCTTAAAAAGATAGTTGAAGGCCACGATTTCCAATTAGAGTTTGTTAGATGGGCTGGGCGCGCGCGACCATTAATACTAGAGGGCCGGGCGCGCATGCGGCATGGGGAACCCGCGCATGCCGTATGGGGACCGGGCGCGTACGCTGGGGTCTCGCACGTACGATTCGCGGTCTTGGGCGTAGGATTTAGGGCCTCGTGCGTAGGATCTACGGTCGGGCGCGTGGACAGTGGGGCCGAGCGCGTGCGGAAACGGGTTGGGCGCGTGCGAGAACAGGTCGGGCGCGTGCGGGAACAGGCTGGGCGCGTGCGGGAACGGACTGGGCACGTGCGTGAACGCATTGGGCCCGTGCGGGAACGGGCTGGCCACGAGCGGGAACGACGGGGCGCGTGCGGGAACATGCTCTAATCGTGCGGAAACAGGCTCTATTCGTGTGGGAACAGCGTAGGCGCGTGCGGGAACAGGCTGAGCGCATTCAGTTGGAGGCCGGGCACGTACGAGAACAAGATGGGCGCGTTCTCTGGAGGCCGGGCACGTACGCCAGAGGGTCGGGCGCGAATGCTGTAGGGCCGGACGCGTATGCTAGAGGACCGGGCGCGTTCGCTGGAGGGCCAGGCGCGTTTGCTGGAGGGCCGGGCGCGCTCGCTGGAGGGCCGGGCGCGTGGCGTCTTGGTCAGGCGCATGCGGACGCGCATGCGAGGTCAGGGTTTTCCATTTCACTGTAAATGGAACAGATTCTAATATCAATCACATAGGCTCCTCTCAAGTGGCTCCTTGTCCTAATACTATTCGTACTGTGCTAGGAACTAAGAGGGGGGCCACCACATATTGGGTCCGGGGGAGGTTTTGTTTTTTTTTAATAATATTCTAGTTTGTGTAGGGTTGTGATTATTGCAATGGCCAGTGATCGTAATACTGGAAAGCGGCCCGCATATGTTGATTTAGATGCTCCAGATGCATCTGAGCTTCCACCTATTAGCGTTGCAGAGTCGAGCCGCAATCCTTCCGATGCATCGAAGGCACCATTGAAGAGGGCAAAGCAAAAAATGTCTGCGCACGAGAAGGATGCCGGTTATCCACCAAAGGAGTATACCACATTTCTTCGAGGTGTGGCAATACAATACTACCGTCGATGGTGTGAAACTGAGGTGGTGCGATTCCGTCAAGTTTATTTGGAGAAGGGAGAGCCAGGAATCATGTGCCTACAGGCCGACCTCCAGTCAAAATTCGAGCGCGCTTTGGAGAGTTCTGAATCGTTCAAAGATGCATATGGCATGTATCACTATGCCTCATTCATGGAGAGAGTAATCACTCAATGCACGAGTAATGCATCGCATGTATTCGATTGTGAGGTGAAAAAACCTCACGGGGGCCAGCATCAGCCACGAGACTTGGAACTCCGCAAGTTCCTCGAAGGTGTGAAGACCACCATCGGTAGGTTTTCAAGCTCTCGTACGAGAGGTATGCCTTGGAATGAACAAGCGATGAAGTCAGCCATGGAGTCACATATGTTGCACAGCGTGCAATTCCTTCCAGAAGATATCGGAGTTTATGGACTTTCTGGATATGACGCCGTTGGTGGATACGGAATGGTTCGGAAGGTCTGCATCGTGGGTGTGCGAGCCATTTCGGCATATATGGAGTTTGCGGGGAAAATGCCAACGGCGTCTAACCCGAAGGAGAAATTTAGACAACGGTCTCACGAGGCCATGATATGTCATGTTGCACACCCTGGAGTTATAAAGTTTTGGGCGGTGAATACGAAGAATATGGAGGCGTACACATTGTGGTGGAATGGTGGTAGCTGGGCCCATTTTAAACTGTCGATTCAAAGGCAAATCCGGCGGCTTCGAGCAACTCGATCTTTTCAGCTCCCTATATTTGGCGGAGGATACAACACAAATCTTAGCCTTCCGGAAGAATAGAGCAAGACTTGCCTAGGCTTTGATGTGCACCATGGCCCAAGTCCACAAGGAAAATGTCATTCACAATGACATCTCTCCCACAAACGTGCTTCTCCACTTTCTTCCAGAGAAACTAGGGTCCGTCTTCATTGGCGTTTGTGATTGGGGAATTGCGAGCCGAGTATCACACGAAGAGCCATCAAAATATGGATTCCGAACGGACACGGAGCTTGACCAATCAACGCCGTAGATGACATTGGGTAGCTCCAAAGTTGTTTTACAAATTCGGCCCACAAGATTCGGAAACGGTAGTGGATGTTATGCAGCGGCAATACCAATACACCCAGCTCGCCGATTCGTACTCCATTGGGTGGATGGCTAGAGCGATGTGGGAGAAAGAATCTGACTCAACATTCTTCAAATCAACCGTCAACTACGCAGCTTTTCAAGTGAAGATCGAGAAATTACTAGAGCGAGATCCCCTCAAACGTGCAACACTCTGCAAAGTGGTTGACGAGCTAATGGCTAAACCAATCAACTTTGAAGTTCCGGACGCTTGCTTCCGCTATGAGATATAGAAATTTTGACTTAGCGTATAGAATGTGAAGGTTTCAATTGTTGATCATTTTGCAATATGTAATAGCATTGTGATGTAACGGCGCTTTTTGCCCATCTCGTGATAAATAAAATATTAAATTTTTCATACACATTGCGACATGAAGCTCATGCATATTAAGAAATGAGAGAGTGTGCGCAACCCTTGAATTCAATACCCGTACGCGCGCGACCCCAAAGGCCACGCGCCCGGCCCAGCCCCCTCCACGAATGTGCCCAACCCTCCCCCACGAACTCACCCAACCCTCCCCCACGAACGCACCCAGCCCTCCTCCACGAATGCGCGCAGCCCCTCCACGAACGCGCGCGACCTTGGTCGGACGCGCCTGCCCTTCCAAGTATGCGCCCGGTCCTTCACCGCGCGCGCCCGGCCACTTGCGGTACGCGCGCGGTCCTCCCTGCACGCGCCCAACCCCTTCAGTGCGCGCCCGGCCCATCCCCGCACACGCCCGGCCCCTTTAGTATGCGCCCGCCGCCCTGTCTGCATGCGCGCGACCCTGTTGACGACGTGTCAGCGACGTAGTCGCCTTCGTGGTAGTGGGTAAATTGATTTACCTCAAGTCATGGTCAATCCAAGGTTGACCCTTATCGGACGGACATCAGCCTCTACCGGACGGACAGCCGGACGGACGGACGACCAAACAACCCTGAGATGAGCTGTTGAATTACGTCTTATGTATGGTGGAGTCTGGAGGCCACCAGGGCAGGTTCTCCCACGCTCTCGGTGCCTACATTTCCAAAGGGGTCGACTTTGCGGATAACGAGGTTTTGCTTCCACAGCTGACAACCCTTTGCAATCTGGCAAAGAATCCTGATGGCGGTACTGCGCAAGAGATTTGGAAAGAGGCAGTGATAAGAACGTGGGCATACATGACGCACGAGAAAGAGTGTGACGTGTATGTAGCTAGGCATACAGCCGATGTGGAGAGCACAAAGCGGTTAAGGGAGAAGTTAATCTGGGACGAGATTTAGAAATTTGATGCCGAAAGGGCGGTGGAGAGAGAGACTATTTGATGGGACTTCAACAACTTCTTCGGGTATTGCGCAATGAACAAAATTCTTCGACCATTGTTGCACCCACTGCCGTAGACGCACAACGTTGACAAGGCTCAAGAGGTCGTGCACTGTCTAGCTCGGATCAAAATCGAGAGTGTCCTGTCGTCGACTCCAGCTATGCTGTTGGAGTGTTACTTCGTTTACAACGGCCTCTCTCCGGTGTAAGTTTTTCCTTCTCGCCACAGACTTGTCCCTTATCGTGTCTTCTCGTCCCTTATCGCCCCTTATCGTCTCTTATCGTCTCTTATCGTCTCTTATCGTCCCTTATCGTCCCTTATCGTCTCTTATCGTCTCTTATCGTCCCTTATCGGCTGACGTGACTCCGTTGTTTTTCAAAGGGCGGAATGTGTGCAACCCTAGCGTAATCCTCGGGCCTGCGAGCATTGCAATGTACGTGGACGCTCCAGAGACAAATTGGGATGGGCCGTCTCAAATGTACAAAGTCCTGAGTCCCTTCCTCTTCAGAAGGAACGCATCCGAACAACACCTCCCGATATTGCAGGCGTTCTCGCGGCTCCGCGACAATAAGCACGGCGGGCGAGATTCGGTGTTACGCATCATCGCAATGGTCCATGCTCGCACTGTCGTGGACATGGCAAGGAGTCACCCTGAGGATTTTGTTCGACAGTGGTGTGCTGCCGATAAGGGTACCTACGAACATTGGGATACCCTAGACGAGAACTACTTGGCGAGGGAGGATCTGGACTTCATGTATGCCGGCTTCATTCCACATAAGATTTATCCGATAACCCCGTCATTCATCTAACTGTTTTCTTCCTCATTCTTGGTATCTCCGTTATTTCCCTGTGACTAAACGATAAGCCTTTTGCAGGCACTATAGATCCTACATGGGCACGCAAAAGGATACTTGCAGAGGAAGAATGTTGTGTTGCGTCTGGTGACAATAGAGTGGGATCGACGAGAAGCGCATCCAGTGACTTCACATGACGAAATTTGGCGGGAGATATCTATCCAAACAAGGGACCTCAAGGGTGCAGATGCCCTTCTTCACATGGACGAGGGAACCTCAAATGAATTCCGCGTCCACAATCGGTACCCGAGGAGTAACGACGACGAAGGATTCTCCGATAAGTTGTTGGACAAAGTTATGGAGGAAGTACAAGAGGGGCCTAGCAATAAAATACTTCAGGGAGGTGTTTCCGATAGACTCCAAGAAGAGCCCGCTACTACAGCGGTGAAGTCACCGGTGAGTCCCGCCGATAACCCATCTCAAATGGAATTTTCGTGGACTCAAGCAATGAATGACCCTACCCTCGGCATTGCAGAGTCTTCACAGTCGCCAGTGGGGCTAACTCAATTCAACACCCCTCGTCTTCGTGTTGTGTTTGAAGGTACGGGGGAGACGGAACATAGCATGCAACCCCAGTGTCTATCGTTCCCTTTGTCGAGTCAAGGTATTGAAAACCTGGACTCTACTGACGGTCCCCCGGTTGTTCCCAAAGAGCCTTGCCTGGTACCCTTGGAAAATCATCCAATCCCCAAGAATCCTCGCTCTTCGGAGTCCGATTACGCTTCTCCGCTAGAGCCCGATAACCCTGCTCCTCCACTAGTGCCCGATAACCCTACTAGCCCGCCAGAGCCCCATAACCATGCTCCTCTGCTAGAACCCGTTAAGCCTGCTCCTGTGCCAGATCCTGATAGCCCTGCTGTGATTTCTGAGCCTGATAACCATGCTCCTCCGCCCGAGCCCAATAACCCTGCTCCTCCGCCGGAGCCTGATAACCCTACTCCTCCGCCAGAGCCCGATAGCCTTGTTCCAAAGGAGATGGACCCCGAGGAGATCAGACTGGCATTGCGCTTTATCAAGGAAGCACAGGAATCTCGCTTGACCAGTATTTGGGTTTATCCTGGACTCGAAGAGCGTGTTCAGAACGAAAGGGAAGGATAGAAGGCGGCGTATACGTGCATGTTGGCAGAGAATCTCGGAGTATGTATGTCAAACTGTGTGTCTTGGGAGAAAAAACCCTCGCTCTGTTACGAAGCCTAGGAGCATGACGCATCCACAATAGAGAAGAACCTCGGTATTATTGTGGAGGTCCTAAAACTCAAGTGAGTGTCGTTGTCTATGTTATCATGTTCTCCGACACCTGTTGTTTATTGGCACTTATTGTCTAACATCCCCTTTCTTCTGAATTGCAGGCCTCATTTTATTCACCCGAAGGACCTGACTAGAGGTATGAGGTTTTTCGGTCCAAACCTTCGGCAAGCCGTGGATGTCTCGCTTGCACTACAAGACAGGCATTGCGTGCTAAAGGACAAGCGGGAAATAGAAGGCACATTTCTGGATTTCCTCCTTAGGCATGTCGTCTACCGTGCGAAGGAGCATGTTCAAATCCAGTATCATCACACGCACAACTGGTTATCGGCGACGTTGCAATGCTATCTGGCAGATGAACAGAAGGACTGGGATGACATCGTGAGCTTTCTCAGTTGCTCGTTTCGAACCACCACCAAGTCGCCGAATATCCTTACCGTCCCTTACCACGATAAGGGTCACTGGAACGTTTTGTCATGGAGCAAAGGCGAACGTATCACCTGGACCCAACGAAAGGTATGCACAAGGGTCGGGAAGTGGACATCTTTATCTTCCTTGTGCACATGGGATGGGCAAACGCAAAAGGCGTGAGGATCGGATCTCGAAGTTGGCGAGAATGGCAGAGTGGATCGCCGATAAGCTTGCCTCTGCCTAATCAGCAAGAAAGCTGGGAGTGTGGTTTCATGGCATGCTTGGGCTGCTGGCAGTACCTTATTGCACGTGGTGGGCGTTAAGAGGCGAAGGAGAAGACCGTGACAATGAAGACAAAATATTTGGACTGGGACGGGAAGAAGGCATACCGATGGTTCATGCAAGCGCTGTACACAGAGATTGTCGCACCGCTTCCGTTCCACGATGCTCTCAATCTATATGGACAGGATACGGTGGAGTTCAGAAGCGAAAGTCCGGACGTTGTTTTCGTTGAAGCTGGTACAGGGACGGCAAAAAAGAAGGAAGTCCGAGTTCTCGGCATTTCGGAGACAGTGGGGAAACGTGAACTTTAGGGCTTCAACGTGCTCAAACCCACCAGTGACTCGAGGAAGGGTGAAGAAGGCAACTTCGGGAGAAGGGGCAAAGAAACCGAAAAAATTGAAGGGCACCACCAAGACGAAGAAGTAGGCGATAAGGGGGGGTGTTGTACACAGCCCATAGACTCCAGGAACTTGTACAGATTAATAGGATGCCGATGTTGTACATTTCATTCATTGTAAATGACAAATTTTTCGATAGCGTACACAAACGGAATTTGAGACCCACTTGAGGCCTATAAGCGGAATTTATAATCCAATCTTTGCCGATTATATTGAATGTTGAGTTTTAACTTCACAGCTAAAAAAATATCACTTCACTGGAAATTTCAGAAGATGCATGGAACTTAATCTAAGATCTATTCCTTCAAGAGATTACTAATGGTTATCGGCGCAATTAACCAGCTAAAATCCTCTGCCCTTTAAACTCAACCACATCGGAGCCGATAACCTAAGTCGTTTCTTGAGTTAGTCTTTCGCTAGCTGGAACGGACTTCACCCGAAAACCTATGGAATCTAGGAAGACATGCAACCTTTGGAGCCTCATTCCAAGACCATCTTCATTTGTGAGGAGCGGTGCAGCTATCTCCTGGAGTGGATGAAGCATTCCGGCTTCGATTTCAACCTCCAACCTTAAGAGGGTGGCGTCGGTGTTGCGCAAAGTTGCATCCAAGTGCCTTGCCAGCAACGGTTGCCGATAAGCCTTGTCAAGTAGCTTCAGGACAAGCTGATGCATACGATCAAAGTTGCATACCCATGTCTCGCCTAATTCTCGATGGTTGGTAGCCACTGGGATCACATCTTTGGTTTCGGTATCGGAGGGGACATCATTATCGGGGAAGTCCTCTGTATTCGGGTGTCAACCATTGTCTTGGCAAAGGAGATTCGTCATTCCACCTTGGATTGTGCCACGAAAGGAGCCCAGATATCTAGCAATTTTTCCCTCCGCCAGGTCAGATCTTGTCATATTTAGGACCTTAACCTGGTGCTTACAGATGTTACCTTTCTGGGAATTAACACATTGGCAGACGGTCCATTCGGTGCATGGATTGTATACCGCATACGTAAGGTGTCTCCTATTTGAGGATTTAACGTATGCAGGACCTCCTGACCACTTGGGCAAGGTGACCACATTACCGGGAATTGTATTTGCTTGGTTGATTGCATTGACCATGATCTGCCGCAGCCTCTTGTTCTTTATAAAATCGTTCAGCTTACACTAGTGACTATAATCATACTTCTCGATGACATTTCCAATGAGTTCATAAATAAGCCAGTCCATCCTTCGGCGGATAAGCTTCCTTTTGGATTGCCGGAGCACTGCTTTCATGTTACAATGGTATGATTCGATTGCTGCAGTGGTGTCATGGCCAACATGGGAGATTTTCCGGTCTCCCACAACCCACATTTGGATTTTTGGGAGCCATTCCTTGTCGAAGTACTTCCAGTATGCATCAGCGGCTGGCAAAAGAGCCTTAGTTTTGCCGTAGACGTACTGCACCCACTCTACCAAATTCTACACCTTATTGTCGGGAGCTCTTGTCGAAGGGTCTTGGAAGTCACTTGGTGTCTCCGATACGTACATAAGTGAGCCCACAATTCGCAAGGCTCCAGCCTCGTCTCCATGTCTTTCAACTTAGCACATGCATTCTTCTGCCACACTTGACGAACATGCCAGAGACATAGAAATAGATGCGAGTGCGGCCAAACTTCCCTGCGATAATCCAATGTGCCGATAAGTAGAACTCGCCGAAGGTCCGTCACCCGATAACGTAAGAATACTAAATCGCTTACCGAAGAGAGTTGATCTCATTATCGGCGTCGTCAAGTACAAAGGCAGTGGGTCTCCATTCCGGCCTTATCTGCACCAACTTCTGCTTCAGAGCGCGCATCCAAGGCACGAGATCTGTTTGTTTGGATTTCGCAGTGATCACGAAAGCCACTGGAACCCCGTTTCTCCACTCGTCGAATTCCATTATCGTGAAGAGCGGATACTGGACACGCAAGCAAGAAATTAAGCGGTATGGGAGTGAGTGCTTCTAATTTCTAGACGGACCCTACATGGACCACGGTATAGGTATGTGTACCTTTTTGTTGTTCGTTGCAAATGTCCCGTCTATAGCAATAATGTTTTCGTGACTGTATTTCAGCATCATGTGCGTCTGAAATGGGGTTTGAATCCCAATTACGAAGGGTACGTTATCGGCATTTAGTACTCCGTCAACCTTGCTGCCCGGGTCTTGGTAGTAAAAAACCGTACCTCGATTTTCTCTTACCCACATTCTCACACTCTCAGCGTCGTTGTCGTGTTTCTTGTATAGTTCCTGCGCACGGACTCCGCATATGTTGCGGATGTCCTCCATGCTAAGGAAACAATCCCAAGAAGGCGTAAGAGTGCCCTCATCGCGTGCCTTCAGTACCAGCTTCTGGTGCTTTTGTATTATAGTTGCCATCAAAACTTGCTCCTCAAATTGCCTGAGAACCCAAAGCCTTACTTCCTCCGACATGTACTTCCGAAAGCAGCGCTTTCCTCTCTGCACATTGTCCTTGTCGTGGACGATGAGGCCCTATGTGTCGACATGTTCTGAGCAAAAGTACCCTATCTCGGCGATATATGGGAGAAAATAGTACCTCTTTACGTAGAATCGACATAGACAGCCCACTTTCATAGACCCCCCTCCTTCGCATCGGTGGCACGAGGGCCTTTCTAGCCAGCGCCGAAAGTAAGTTGTTTCACTTTGTGATTGTATTTCGATGGCGTTGGTGTCATTTTGGGCGTGATAGCTTGGATCTTGTCCTTGTTATCTTTGGGACCATATTGACAACGCCATCTGCTTATCGGCTATGACCATTAGAGATACGTGCAGTACTGAAGAGATATTACGACACAGCCGATTAGCAGATCTACCGTGCATATCGTGATATCAGAGGTCGAGATTCACTTACCGCTGGTACTCGATCTGGCAGTTCCACCGATAGTGCGTCTTCTCGCCGATGTTTGTGGGGTCGTTCTTGTCGCGGACGAAGGTAGTCTCTACATCCTTTCGGCCAGACTGCTCACCCTCTACGAAATCCAAGACCCTATCCCACAGAACGTAGGCAATAAGCTTGGACTACTTCCTCTTCAATGATTGCGGATCCTCTACGAACCTCGTATCATTCTCGGCCTCCATGTTCCACCTAAGACATTTCCATGTCAAAATTCTTGGAGGAGGGTTCTGTAATGAATCGCGCATCCGAAGAACCTTGTCACCGTGTTTCTTCAAGTAGTCTACATGCGGGCCTTCCCGGAACGCGGCATCAAGGTCCTCCACCCCCTTCTCACGCACGCCAGCCGATTTCTTTCTCCCTTGACGCCTCCATTTCCTCCCTGCTGCCGCGTTATCAGCAACGGTTGGTGGCGCCGTCTCGCCAGAATTCCCATTCGACATGTCCTGTATGGGGAGATTGAGATTGAGGAACTCCATTCACGCGGAGACAAGCACTCCCCTTCCGGCAGGGTATTGCACGGCACAATAGATCGTGCAAAAGACGGCGCCAAACGCAAACGATGTGGATGAAACTTCGCGCCGGCAGCCGCCGAGAAAGACGGGTCATTCTTTAGTACACGTGGCGGGGCGAGAAGGGGCTTTCGGTGATCCGAAGAAGGCGGGGGGGAGAAGGGGCTATCGGCAAGAATGCCGATAAGAGATACGGGCAGCGCGAAAAAAATGTGGGCGAAAGTGGACGTTATCGCGGCAAGAAGGGCGCTTGGAGGCGAAAAGGTGCTTGGGGAGAAGGGCCGCTCTTCGCGGTGTCAGGCCTAAAACTGGGCCCTGACACCGCGAACCCGGATTCACTGTAGTGACCGGGGTCCAGATGTATAGGGTATCCTGGGGTTTGAATACTCAAACGCAGTCGTCTAGACAGCAGAAATGCAAACTAATAGCCTGAATTACTTCCGGGAGCATCTTCTTAGCAAAAGCGTTGGGCTTCTCATCAGTACGCTTCCTGCGGGCAACGAAACGATATGGTGATTTCTTGCAGCCGCCCAGGTGCGCATTCGGGTCTCCAACCTCTAGAATTCGATCAAAATGGGCAATAGTATTGCGTAGACTATGTCCACCCTTGAACAAACACTCTCCAATGGGCCAACGTCAGTGACTCATAATATCACTTGGATCTCCTATAAAAACATCGAACATCGTGACTTTAATGTAACCCTCGCCCAATGTGCCGTACTCAAACGGTTCCTCAGGACCGACGCAATTAATGCAACCAGATGACAATAGATCACCACTGCCATTGAAGCGTGTCACAATTTTTCCCTTCCATACCATGTGAGGTAGAAATGGGATACCGTCTCCACTATCAGAGTCGGCACATATGTCGAAAGTGAGAATAAGGCTTCAAGACATCCACAAGATCGTTCTACCAAGCGAATCGGCCAAGACAGGAAGGCCATCTTGCATCGGTAGAAGGAGAAGACTTCAAGCCACAGGATATATGACGGCCGACCTGACGAGACTGAAGTCGCCGAAGGTTTGATCCATATCAACGCCCAGCCATGTCCCAGAGACAACCATTTCGATGATCATGGCTTCTCCAACCACACCTTGACTAGCATAGGAAAGAAATACGGACTCACCCGGTTCGAAACGTGCAGATCCGTCCGCCTCGCCATCTTCAGGGTTTGTAGTCTCGGGACTAGAAGAGAATGATTCATCCATGATATCGTAGGATCAAACGATGGTATGGCCCGCTTGCAATACATCCAGAAAACCTGATGTGTACTACCCACAAAAAATCAGTATGTAATGAGTGTGATGAAATCGATGCAGGTGTCTTGAGTACATAGCATACAATGTTGTCTTATCGTAGGATCCTACAAACTACAGAGGGAAGTTAGTGAATTACTTCGCGATCTCTATCGTAGGATCCTACGATATCCGATGCGGATGTGGTGAAAGACACAGTGATATTTATCGTAGGATCCTACGATAACCAAAGAAGTCCGTCGGTATAAATGTAGATTTGTCCATACACATTCACAAGAAAGAGTCGTCCGTACACACATACATCGGTGAATTGACATCGAAAGAGCAGCGAAGGGAAGATCCACCCCTCACAAGATGACAAATACTAATACAATGACCATACGAATTGAAGAATCGCCTCAATTCTAGAAAACAGTAGGAAACGGATCTAGAAGCAGCACCTACAGTTGCACGCAAACAAATGACAAGATTGGCACCTTTTATCATGTTGATGACTTTGAATGCAATGCTAGAATCGCCAATTGCTCAACTCTACAAGCTCCACGCCATAGGCTGAACTCCTAAATTGCGATAGAAGCCTCCGAAACCTAATGACCAAGGAGGTGTTCAATGAAGGCGGAAATAAGGTCAGGGACGAAGGGGAGTAGACAATTCTAGCGTCTCAGTGCGCCTTCACTCGCTCACACAACATAATTAGCGGCATTCATAAAAGAAAAGGCTTATAATGATTCAATGAATGAACAAAATGCTTGGTTGATTATGATTCACAATGACGAGTACGAACTGGAGAAATGCCTCGGTCCCCTTAAAACAGCACGAACTGTAGTAAATTAGAATCGACACCAGGTACAACAGTGAGAGGAAAGTTGATAATACCGGCTCCATTGACAGCCTGCTGACGTCCTCGACTGCGATGTTGGAATGCGATGCGAACGTGTGACGACAGAAACCTCCGAATCAACATTTAGAGGTATTCAACTAAAGAGGAAATGAGGTCAGGAGGAAGAGAAAGTAGGAAGTCAGGCGCTTGAGCAAGCCTTGGAATCAAGAAGTTTTTTCCCTCCATCGGGGGCACGGGACTTCAATCATTACAGAGAGTGGAATACATGATTATTGGAATATCAAATAACATAATCAGTAACTGTATAGAATATTGTTTACAATGCCGATGATGAACAATCATGATCATCCACATTTATTATGTGTAACATCCAACTACGTGTAATGATTACGTTTAGGCATGCCGTCGGGTACATGGCTTTTGTCCACGGCTTTTGTCCAGGGTTTGCTTTCAAGGTTTACGTCCAAGGTTTTACGTCCAGGGTTTACGTTCAGGGATTAGGGTTTAGGGTTCAGGTATAGAATCAAGGTTTAGGTTAATCCCAAACATCCGGGATTGAGGATGAGGGTAACATTCTTTGACAAAATTAAACAAAAAGAGAAAAATTAAGTTATAGGTTTAGGATATAGGTTTAGAGTATAGGTTAGGGGTTGCATATAGGTTTAGGGTAAGGGTTTATGGTAGATGACTTTGTCTAACTTATGTGATTTACATAATCTATGTCATATGTGTTCAATGTGATATAATATATAAATTGTCTGTAAATAATTATGTATTACATACATAATTGTATGTATATAAGTACGTATTAAATTTTGTAATTGGCGTAAATATCTAATTTTTGTAATTTACATAATCAATGTAATAAAACGTATGTATACATAATTGTATGTTGTATATATATAAAAATTGCCTAGTACATATAGTTTTATGCATATATAACTGTCTAAAATGTATGTACGTGTATATATATATATACTAGAATGTTACTCGTGTCCTCCAAACACAACATTTTTTTGTGTTGAGTCCCCACCTCTCTGTCCCCTAGCCCTTTTCCTCCAATCCATCGTCCCCCCATCCCCCGTCCCCGTCCCCGCCCCCGCCCCTGCCCCGTCCTTTTATCCAAAACCCTAACTTTTAGCTTTTTATCCAAAATCATTTTTCATCGACGCGTTTTTCATTGACGCATTCATCCAAAAGGATCGTCCTTCATCTTGTATTCTTTTATATATATATATATATTCTACTAAAATCATACTCTGTGCAGTGAACCACGCAGCGATCAATTGCGCTGTCAACCTTGGAGTAAACTATAGGAACGGTGCAGCCAACCGCGCAGTAAATCATGTTACTTTTTTTAAATATAGTTTGTAATATAAAAACTACATGAAAATGGTTGGACTAATGCGTTGCAAAGCAATAGCTTGAGTTTTTGGGTGTGACAAATATGCATTTGTGTGTTGCAATTTGTGCTTTTGATTAGAAATTGGACGTTCAAAATATTTTTTGAATTAAGCACTAAAAGATTGAATTGTAAATTATGAGTTGTAAACTTGGAGTGAAAAAGTTGTGAAGTTGGAGTTGTGATCTTGGAGGTTGGCATACAAAGTTGGAGTTGCAAAATTGCATATTTGAGTTGTGGAGACTGAAATTACAAGTTTTGAGGTGAGATTGCAAGTTTTGAGATTGTAATTGCAAATTGAGTTTGTGGGTGTGTGAATTTGAGATTGTAATTGCAAGTTGAGTTTGTGGGTGTGTAAAATTTGCATTTGTGTGTTGCAATTTGTGTTTAACCAAAATAAAATTGAAACTCTTGATTACAAATTTGACATTCATAACATTTTTTAAATTCCATGTTAAAATACAAAAAATCTAAAACCTAATTAATTTTTTCTATTCTATTCTATTACATTATTAAAATTCATGCATAGGTTTGAAAGACATATTTATATTCTATGTAGATTGTTGTTACCTTGCTTTTCTATATTTTGTGATATAAAAATTACATTAAAATGGTTGAACTAATGCGTTGCGAAGCAAGCACCAAGTGCTAGTATATATATAAATATATAATTGCATATATATTGTCTATATGTATGTACGTATATATGATATATGTATGTATAAATGTATATAATGAATGTATATAATGAATGTATATAATGAATGTATATATATATGCATACATATATATAGACATTATAGACCATTATATATATATATAATGTATTACTATATAATTATATGTTGTATATATATAAATATATAATGTATGCATGTATCGATATATATAATGTATCGTATATAATTAATGTATGTAATATATATATCTATATATATATCTATATATATATATTATATATATATTATATATATATATTACTGTTACTCCTTGACATGCGAAATGCACCTTCCTCCACATATTTCCCTCCTCCCCATTTCTCTCTCAACACGCAATTAAGCAATTTTGCACTCACCAAATAAAAGTGCACTTAGGTGCAACGGCGGCCATTGCAAACAAAAGTGGCAAAATTGCAAGAAAAAAATGTTTTTCAAAGAATTTTTTTTTGCTTTTGCAACAATATTATTGTACAATCATGGTTGTTAATATTGGAAGCGATTTTTTGGCATTTTCAACTAATTTTTGGTGGCCCCTCGTTAATACTAGATAAATGTGTATTTAATGTAGTTTCACAATATCTCAAAGATAGATTTGAAGGATTGTAGTATACAAACAAGCGTAATCACAAAAAAACATACTTTATGCAACGGTTGGTAGTTGATTAAAAGATATTCTACGTAGTACATAATGCATACAATGGTAGAAACTAAATATAGATTCTTCTACAAATGGACTTAGCACCAATAGTAAAAACACCTTTACTCTATAGGATTAATGACATAACGTCTTACATCACCCTTAGAATATACTACTCTTACACATACACTATATAGCAATTACCATACACAAATAGTATACTCTCATAAAGGCACACTATCTACTCTATAGAATTTAGGGCTGCTTGCAAACGGTCATCATCAATAGCTTCGGTTCGCATTGCAATATATTGTAGTATATGAGCCTTCGCCGATTGAAGAATGCGAATCCTGCTTTCTACCTGAAAAATAGCATATCAGCCTATGTCAAACATTCTCACACATGGTTGTTAACATTGTTGGGCAAGGTCCCAAAAAACTTCTTCCTTTGCTCATAAAACTTGGAGGTCTTTGTATTTTTTTGTCTTTATTTATTCCACATCAATATGTGGTGTGAACCTTCCTATTGACCATTTGGATTGTCAATCTAAAATATCTGAAGTTCACAAAACAATAAAACGTGAATTGAGAATTTCCGAACCTCGACTTCTTGCATAGTTGTTTTGAATATGCTACTGCCCTCTTCTACATCTAAAAATTTGTGTATAAGGAACTAACATCAACTTTATTAAATTTTGTAAATCTGTAATTTACCACGTCTTCATTTAGATCGTGCGGTCAAAAGAAGAGAGAAACAATTTTTGTTTCCTTCCTTATACATTGCACTAGAATCGAACAATTTGAAGTGTTTTTGATGGGAAACTGACACAATACCTTAGGAGTTAAGCACGTCCTCACAGAATTTTATTAATTTTTACCGCACAGATTGAAAGATTACAGTGTTCGAAGTACACAACAGGGTTAATTTTCTTTCCTAGGTTCTGTTGATTAGCAAACTTTGACTGTAGTTGGAGTTTTTGTTTTTTCACTACATAATGTTTAAGTTCATTACCATCCTATTAATTTTGATGTTATTTTTTTGTACACAAATTTTAAGAGGTAGACAAAGGGTGTAGCGTAGTTGAAACAATTGTGGAGATTCAAAAGGAGTGGAGATTCAAAATTTACCAAATTGTGCTTTATTTTTTGATGACCTCATCATGTTTTAGAATGAGAATTCAAATGGTCAATAAGAAGGTTTACACCACATCTTTTGATAGAGAAAATTAAATGAAAATAACATAAAGATCTCTGAGCTTTATGTTGAAAGGAAGAAGTTTAGTTTGTACCTTCCCTAACAATGTGTGACCATGTGTATGTGGAATTGACTTAGGTTAACCCCTAAAGGACCAAGTGTCCAAAAAGGGCTTTTTGAAAGTTCGGTCAGGTTCCTATGGTGTCAATTTCCAACATTCTTCTTTGAATTTTTTACTATAGAAAGAAATTACCAAGACCTTAGTGGGAAAACAATTTTTTCCTAAATTGGACATTTGATGAAAAAGTTATAGGGTTTTGAATTTTAAATGGGGAGGGCGGGCACCTTGGGCACCTCCAAAAACTTTGATAGGACACTCTATTGAAAGTGAGATTTTCAGTACTCGCAAGTAATATTATTTCCCTTCATGTTGTCAAAAATAAGTTCTTGTCTTTAGTGAAAAATAGCATACCAACCCAAGTCAAACATTTTCACACATTGTCACTCATTGTCAAGCAAGATACCAAAAAACTTCTTCTTTTCCACATAAAACCTAGAGATCTTCATATTTTTCACTTTTTATTTTTTCCACATCAATATGTAATGTAAACCTTCATATTATCCATTCCGATTATCAATCAAAAACATATTAAGTTCAAAAACAAATAAAGTGTGAATTAACAAATTTTCGAGCCTCCACTCCTTGCACACTTGTTTTGAATATGCTACACCCGGTCTCTACCTCTAAAAAATGGTGTGTAAGCAGCTAGCATAAGGGAGGTCTACATGTTCCTTCCCGGTAGAAGCTACCGGAAGGCTTCTTTTTCTCTTATAGACCTTCAAGTCCCATTCCTTGGAGGATGGGAAATCCACCCGACTCACCGGAGAGCCATGTAGTCCCGGGCGGACAAATTCCTCAAAATGCCTGTACTTCCATCAATCTCCCTATTAACTTGTCACAAACTCCGGTCCGGCCCGGAAACACAAGTCTACCGATCAGCCGGTAGGCAACTCCGGAACACTTTGCTAGAGTATGTGGATATGGGTGTCTCACACATCTAGCAACATACTAACAACACAAGGTCACATATAATGATAACAAGGAGAAGACTTTGGAGACAAGGACTTAGAAAGAGGTTCTTCCCGGTTGACCGAGAAGACCGGGAAAAAATATAGGAATTGTGGGCAAGACCTAAAATGATATGAGGAGGGAGACAACCGAAGATAACAACTTGCCACAAGGTTAGGACAATCGACAACAACTACACATGTAAACAACACAATGAGGTCTTGATGAAGTCCCCGGGGGACTTTTTCTCTAGACCGGGGAGGATGTTACCGGGGAGTCACTCCAGTAGACAAGAGAGGAAAAGACTCACAAATAAGAATTATGCACAAACAAAAGAAACCCAACATGGGTAAGAATCACCTTGATGTTGCACTCGCAATCTCCTTTCTTAGTCTCTTATATCTTCTTGCTTTGGCCACAAATCTCCTCTACCCCCGCAAACCCTAAAATCTCCACCAAACCCTAGCTCGCGCACCTCTTCCACCAAAGCCTAGCCCGCGCACTTCTTCCACCAAAGCCTAGCTCACGCACCTCTTCCACCAAAGCCTAGCCCGTGCACATCTTCCACCAAAGCCTAGCCCGCGCACCTCTTCTTCAAACCTCTTGCGCTACCTCCTCTTCTTGAAACCCTAGTTGCATCTCCTACTTTGCACTTCTTCAACTACTTCTTCAAACCCCAACTCCAAACAAAGACTAAATAGAGAGAGAGGGAGAACCTATGAGAGAGAGAGAACTAGATAGGGAGATAGAGGAGAAAATTTGAGGGGGGGGGAAAGATTTTAGAGAAGGAGGGGGAGAGAGAGAAGAGTTCTGGTGGGGGGGAAGAGTTTCTCGAGAAGAGAGGCAAATTTCGGGGAGAAAGAGAGAGTCGACCATGACTGCTGGAGCTACCCGGGCTACTGCCCGGGTCATACCTGGGCACCCGGATATCAACCCATTCCCGGGTTGGTACCCGGGCTAGTACATACCCGGGTTGATACCCCGGTATGTATTTTTTCTTTTAATTTTTTTTTTAAAAAAAATTAATTTTTTTTGAAATCTTTATCTTTTCTTTATCTTTATCTTTTATCTATTTCTTTTGGGTCTTTTCTTTTCTTTTCTCTACCACTACTACTAATTCAAACAAGAATTAGCATCTAGAAGAACTCAACTACTTCTAACTACCTCCTAAACTTAAATAGTTAATTTAGATTTAAGTGGTGATTTTAGACTTACGTCCCGAGATCTCTCCCGGGACTCTTTTGATCTTGTTTCCGGGGACTTAAATTAGTGATTTTAAGACCCGGTTTAATCACCACTATAAACCTAATTAACTACTTAAGCATTTCTCTATTTTCTCTATTGGCTATCTAATCTAATTTCACACAATATTAACTACTTTTCTAGTTAACTAATACTAAAAACCCTATTTTAACTAATTTTTTTGGTAGGGGCGACCAAGTGGGAGTTTTAGACTCCCACACTTCCGGAACTTAATACCAAATCCGGAAAAAAATAAAGGAAAATTTTAAAAAATTAGCTAGTTAGTCAGCCATAGGAGCATAAGTAGTTCATAGAACGGAATAAGATTTTAGTGCTGCGCCGGAATCCCTAATGGAGGTAGTTACATCACCCTTCCCGGAAGTTGCGAAACCGGAAGACGGTTACAGCCGGACCCGGAAATGCCATCATGACGCATAACGGTTTTTCCGTACAAAGGTGTCAGATACAAAACGCGACTGGCAGCCCTGCGCGCCAATCTCTTAGGGTTTCCAGCAGGCTCCTTCTCTTTCCGCTCCTTGCGTTCTCTTAGGGTTTCGAATCCGTCCTCTGTGAAGGACGGTAGCGCAGAATTAGGTTAGCACGGGAGACTTGGTGAGGCCAGTGCGTGTAGGATTTCTGGACACCATTGCGAGGCGCAAGTTCACGGAGAGGTGGGCACGGATGGCGGGCAAGAAGGGCAAGGCTCCGGCTACCGAAACCCTGGTGCTGCAGAAGGTGACTCCGGAGATTCCGAAGCCGGTCAAGACCTGCCGGGTTTTAGAGAGCTTCCTCGAGATCATGGGTTGTGAAGGTCTTCTAGGAACACCATGGACCTTCCAGAGCAAAACAATGATGGCGGAGCTCTTGGGAGAGCCACCAAGCCAGTACGCACCGAAGGTCAGGGCACATCCGGAGGTCTGGACCACGGCACTCTGGAGAGACACCTACGAGTTCCGGGCAGGGACGATCAAGGTGGCGGAGCGTGACGACGCCATCCTGAAGGGCGAGTTCCGCGCGAAGGCTAACCCTAAAGACGGTTATGTCCTCAGCGACCTCACCGATCCGAACGCCAGGTTAGTAATGGCATTCTTCAAGCCCATTTTCCATCCCGAGAAGCCTAAACGGATAGTGGCCAAGCTAGCTACACTGATCATGGGCTCGATGAGAGGAAAGCTGTCCGTCGACTGGGCGGCCATCATGGACAAGCAGATCGATAGGATGGTGAAGAACCTGCCGAAAGCCCGGAAAACCCCATCCCCCCTTTCCACCTACCTGGCTCACATGTACGCAAAGCATAAGATGTTGAGTCCGGATGAGCAGGCCGAGTACGATAGCCTGCTCACCATCCAGTCATACGGAGGGATGGAAACAGATGAGGAGCCGGAAGAATCGACGGACTCTGACACGGAGAAGTCGTCATCCCCCCTCATACTTCGGAGACCGAACCGGAAGCGGAGTCGTTCGGTGCTGAGGACTCCGGAAACCCCCGGAGCATGCCAGCCTTTGTCAACAATTCCGGCTCAGAGCCCAACCGCAGCACCATCAACCGCAGCACCACCAACCGCTCCGGAAACGGCGCCGGAAGACGACCGATTCACGACCGGATCCGAGCCAGGACCCACATTTGTTCCAGCCATCACTGGCGACATACCGATGGACATTCACGAGCTCCGCAGACATATTGTCTAGCGGACCAGAATTCAGGAAGGAGAAATCCGGGAGAGGCACGCCATGATCATGGCCGTCCTAGAGACAGTAGGATTGGAGGACACCACTCACCTCATCGCCCAGCTTAGAGAGATGAAGGAGAAGCACGGTTCCGTCACGAGACTGGAGCAGGAGAACGCCACTATAATCAAGATCAACACCCGGCTATGGGGTCAGGTCCGGCAGGCGGAAGCTGCACGGGATGCGGCACAGCATGCCCGAGTGGTGGCAGAAACGAAGGCCCGGGCAGCTTCTCAGACACTAACTGATATCCGCACGGCGTTGGATTTCCCGGTGGATACGGTCAACCGGGCGTTGCTCTACACGGAGAGCTTAGAGAAGAATGAGAAGCTCAACAGGGGACAGATCATCCGGTTCCTGGTGGATCAGAGCCGGAAAATGGAGAGCACCTGGTCCAAGATGTAGGAGCTAGCGAGGGATCTCGTGGCGGCAACCTCAACAGTACCAGAACCTCCACCTCCATTTCCGGCACTTCCTGCTCCAGACGGGGCTGATCCATCCGGAACCACTACAGGACCGTCCGGATCCCCATCCGGACCGGCAGCTGCTTCCCCGCCCCAACCTTTGGCCGGCTCTTCACCCAGACCTGCAGCTGGAACGCCGAAGTCCCTCACCGGAGAGTTCAATGACCTCATGGGAACGCCGGATTTCAGCTCTTCTATGAGTTGGAATGGGGTGGCCTTCCCAAGCACGGAAAGTATGCAGAAGTGGGAATAGGTGCCAGGGAGTCATATAGTACCCCCTTTGCCCTTCCAAATTCCCTCAGAGTCTCCATCTCCGGGGCCACCAGTGACGGACCCTTTACCCGGAAGCTCGGCAGCGACACCCATGGTGGTCAGCCCCAGTGGTAGCTTCCGGGACCTTCCGGACGTCAAAGACCGAGCAGACGCACCATCCGGCCGGACGGTGACAACAGAGGATCCGGACCAGGGATGCCGACACCGACCTCCTTACCGGAGCCACCAGCATCCATTCCGGCGCAATCCGAGGCCGGCACCGCACCAACAGAGGTTACCCCTTCACGCCGTAGCAGTAGGAGGCGGAACCAGGTAACTCCATAGATTAGAATCTTTAGGGCTAAAGTATGATAGCGATTAATGATGGGGCTGAAGTTTGCACTCGGCTATCATGCGGTAGACTAAAGAAAACCCTGCTTTTAATTTTGAGTTAGATCCGTAAAAACCAGATCTCAAATCCGAAATTTTCGGATCTGAGTTTGAATTCCGGATTTTTCGGGATAAGATCCCTTTCACTTTTAGGATAGGATATTCCGGATTTTTAGCTTTTTAGATCAGTGGTAGCGGTTTCTAAATTCTTAATACCTGAGTCTTAGCCGACTCAGGGTCTTTTTTCCTTCTTCCTCCCGAATGATATTTTCTGTTAGTATATTTTCTCTTCTTGAAATTATGTTGATGGTATATTGTTTCGTGAATGAAGGATAGGGCCCATTGTGGTTGATGATTAGTAGAATAGTTGTTGAAACTGAAGTGGTTCACGGATAAGCATCTAGTCTAACCGGTTGGGACTTGCTGTGGGAGAGCGCCCAGAACAACTGAAGGAGAGGTTAGATAGAGTCTGACGATCCTTGGTGACCGGAAGGAGCTTGGAGGGGGAGGGAGGGTACTTTAGGTGGTGGGCCTGGTAGCTCCTAGGGCACGGAGAATCCGTGTGAACCCGGATTCTGGTTGCGACCGGAATTTCCCCTTATGATAGATGGAAAAGCCTGTGGTGTATGTCTAGAAGGAAGTCCAAATGCAGATCTGCCCTTCATACCTCACCGAACCACTGATCATCAACGGAAATGTCGTTGTAGTCCGGGTGAGCCTTTGAGTGACCGTATCCGGAAGGCCTTCCGGATAATGTGAGAGAGTGAATCTGGAAACAACAAACCTACGACCATTTTGCAATATAGGGATGGGGAAAGCTGTTCCATGAGCCTGGAGCGGGGAGCAGGGAGCAGGGAGCAGGGAAGAAGGGAGCGATGGAGCGTGGATTCGATGGAAATTTTCAAAAAAAAGTATTTTCTCTTGAAGGTGGACCACAAAAACCAAGAGAATAATGGAGTCCCTATTACCGCAGAATTGAATATAAGGTAACATAGACTTCTCAAAGATTTAAAAAAAACGGTTTAGGGGAAAATATAATATCTCAAAAATGATGATACTTTTACTACTATACAGAATAAAACATTTTACACTATCAGAACTCAGAAGTTCTGATTTTGAACTATGAATAGAACTTCCACCTAATTCCTATTTCCAATCTACAAAGTAATTAATATAACTAAAATTATGGAATATTGAGTAAAATATGTTTTCTACAATTATACGAACATCCGCAAATTTGGACAAAGCCATTGTACGAACACATTGAAGCAAATCTCAGCAAAATTGCATACAAAACTAATCAAGCAACATGCAGATTTCTAAAAGTTCAATAGACTCTTGGTAAAGAAAAATGAACTAAGGTTGGAAACAGAAAAGTATAAAACCAAAGTAGTGGCCCTTGTAGTCTCACTACTACAATATATATAGAGGTATAACATATTTCACCATAAGATAGCTGGTGAAACTCAAAATCGTTGACAAAAACAACTTAGTAACTACATACTACTGCCTAGATAAAGATGAACTGAAAGTACCTCTCTGAAAGGAACTATTAGAACGACGTGGAGATAGTGAACTCATAGTAGTAGATGAATGTGAAGAGTAATCCGAGCTAACATCCCCACTCACAATAGAAGGTTCAAGAAATGGAACATCCTCTGCAGCCGACACATCCAAATATTTCAACACCCTAGGATCACCTACATAGCACGAAGAACGAAAATAAGAAGGGGAGGTAATTAGAGAGGCCTGAGCTAACGCCTCAGCATATACAGGTAAGTGGAAAGACTTCTCCGGGGACAAGCATGAAAGGTCATGAAGGATGCGCTCTCCATGTCTAAGGGTCTTTACACGTGAGCTGTGGCCAAAAAATCAGAGCAAGGTAAGAAACAAAAAACATACAGAACTAAAAAATAAAAATATAATGAACTAAGAAAATCAATATCCAATGCAAGACTTACGTACAGAATCGATTTCGTGGAACTATATCAATCATTGGCTCATCTTCTTCTGCCGGCTCTTCATCATCATCACCACTGGACTGCCCTACGTAAACGCGTTGCTTTTTCAAGCCTTCACTCACACCCTGGACAATAAGCGGCTGCAGAATTGAGTTGAAAATTTCACCATCGTCCTCCAATGCCGCAACATGGCGACCCGCCTTGCGACAAGCATGAATGGAGGCGCCTGCCAATGGAAATGGCGAATGAAAGTATAAGTAAAATGACAAGCATGTAAGTTCCAAGACTACATCAGAAGAAATTAGAGAATTGGCACCATACCAGTAGAAGCAGTACAATCAAGCACAATGTCTCCAACATGAGTAGTGGCCTCTATCAACATTTGAAGTAGAATAGGGTCCTTCTCTCGTGCCCCTCTCCATGGAATTGTGTCATGCATAAGCTGTGAGTCCTTTGTAACGACATTGTGGAGCACATCATCTGCTACAATATCCATGCCAACTTCCTCCAATTCTTGAACAGGTTTTAGGGCAAATAGAGATGGTGTGGAGCCCGGGATATTGCGAACAAGCAATTTGATGCCAAATCGAAGAGTCTGCGAAAAAAAGCCATGCAAAACTCAAACGAATTGAATTGTAACTACAAGATTCATTCCAAAACAGAAAAATTAAAATGCTAATTATAAGAGAATTCATACCGTTTTTGAGGGGTCCTTGGCACTTGTCAAACGCAAGCGATTGACACCCATCCACTCCTTAAAAACTCTAAAGTGATATGCTTTCATATAACCCTTCAGTTTAGAGTTCAAACCAGGATCGTCAGCATGAAAAATTAACATGCTGCCATCATTATGAATATGATTATTGGCAAAATCAAATGCCAAATCCACAAAGCTTTCATGAAGAACATTCCAAGGAGGAATAGATGGAGAAATATTTGGGACTCGCAAGTTCTCTGGAACATCCACAACCATCAAATCCACACCAGATGTCTTCTCCGGATGCCCTAGGAAATGGCGGGGACGATCTAGCTTGTGCTCATAGAAAACAAAGAGTTAGAAAGTAAATCAACAGAAACTTGAAGTATAACATAAAAAGAAACGAAGGCAGTGGATTACCTTGTCAATAAACGCATGTAAATCTGTCCATGCCGTAGGAAATGTGTTGAACTTCGTAAGGTGAGCATCAATGGAGAGCAGGGAGCCATTGATAACACACTCATCCACAGATTGAGTGTATTGAGCACTATCCTTGAGCGCATGAGAAGTACCTAGAAGTAGCCTAGACATAGAAAGCCCTACAAACGTGGCGTCTCATTTAAGATGCAAACGAGATAACGAATCAGAAGAGGTAGGGGATACACCAACACTGGAGGGGCTATCTCCTAAGGTGCCTGATCTTGCAGAGCCGAGAGCCGCTGCCTTGACCTCTGCCTCCTTTGCCTTTGCAGCAGCAAACTCTGCCACTTTTTGAGCCCTCTCCAAAACCCGCTTTGCTTCATTATCCTTCTTCAGCTTTTCCCTCTCAGCTTCTTTCGCTCGCTTCGCAAGGATTTTCATGTGATCTCTCTCAGTCAAAGCACTACCACCAGCTGTGTCCGTAACCTCGTCACTAAGGTCAACAGAGGTCTGTGTCGTGGCACCAACAACTCCACTAACCTCTGACCTCTCATGAGATGCCCTTATTGCTTCTTCTTCTGCTGGACAAAACGGCTTAGCACAATCCAAGTACCAACAACCATCCTTCAAATGAATAATAGACTAGGACTGAATCTGACCGGGAGTATACATGTAATGAGAGGAGTCCTTATCAACCCAGGTCTGAAGAAATAGAGGCAGCTGATGCTGCTCTAAAGCTCCCTTAACCAAGAGCTCCTTCATAAAGTACCTGAAATATGTAAAGCAGTACTCACAAAATTTGAATTAAAACAAGTATAAAAATCTGAAATGAGTACCAAAAGACACGAAGAGTCTAACCTCCAAACAACACGCTTTACAGCCAAGTCGATATACTTGTGGTCCTTAAAAGCCCTGGATCTTGAGAATGTACTCTTACTGCGCAAGAGTGTAGGAAACGCATGCATCCAGAGCTTAACTCTCGATGCCTCCACATATTTCTGAGGAGATCGAGGCTTTACAGGTGCATCAAGCCTCAGAGGCAAATTGTCTTCTTTCAAGACGGATTCAAAATCCTTTGTAACGGCCTCTTCTATCTAAACAAGAGCAAGCAAAACTAATGTAACATTCTTTATAACTTGTAAGGAAAAATGCCATGAAAACTCCAAACTGAATCAAAATAGAGTAGTATGTGAGTAAATTAATATAAATAATATATACGAAGGATGTTCGTGTTGTACCCCAACCCAAAAAGAAGCTTTGTTCAACCAGGAGTCTAGTTCTTTATCACTAAATCCTCTTGCTGGGAAATGGAGTGCTTCCCGAGTTGCTTGGCTTGAATTCCACCACTCGAGCCATCGGACCTTGAAATGTGCCGGAACGTTGGAGGTTGCGATAAGCTGCAGCTTATCCAAAGTCATTTCAGGCTTTAAATTCTTGCTCCAATGCTTAGTGACCTGAAATTCAAAGAAAAAAATAAATTAGTAAAGCAATCAACGAATCATCCAAATGACAATGCGAAATCGCTTACCTCTTCGAGAAACTTGTCACCTAATTTTGGATTTGCAACTGCAGAAAACTTCGACCACTGGCCCTTGTACATTTGTAACTTTGCCTTTGCCGCGGCTCTCATTGCAACAGTGATGCCTAAATCAGTCCTAAGCTCAGGTGGAGTACTGTCTTTATACAACCTAGCGGCTTCATCAGAGGCATCAGCAATTTCTTGCTGATGCAAGAAACAAGACTTAATTTTATTAATAGGGAATAGAGGCATTGTTACACCACTATTGGTAACGTAGAATACAAGTGGTAATGAGACAAACAACGAAATATTGAACCACGTACCCGAAAGAGAAGAGAGACAATAACATCGACAGGCAATGGATACCATGACTTAGCGCGCCCACGATTACTCAAACACTTGCGATAATCTTCTGGTGAAAGCAAATCCTGAAACGTTTCTAATGGTTGGCTTCCAATAGCCTTGATTCGATGCAGAATGTGCACAAAGTTTGTCTTCACGTGTGAGTTCTTTGTTGCTCTGAAGGAAACACATTCAAAACATAATGCATTATGAGAAGACTCAATAGAATAAAACATGACCATTCTGATTAAGGAATGTACTCAAAATTCACCTGTTTATATCGTGCATCGCATGAAGGGCCAACCCAACATTGCCCATAATATCCAGACAAATGCAATCAACTGAGATATGCCAGTCAGCATCATCATGATGCACCCTCTCAATGTATCCCATCCACGCCCGAAATCGATGATTCCCATCACATATATAGAGCTTTTGATTCAGCAAGAAGCTCAAGTGAGGGGAATCCATCAACCCAGACTTGAAGCGATCACTGGCAGCATTCTAGAGAGGTCCCCACTTCTGTCTGTCCTCATCAGTGATGAAGGATTCCTCACCAAGGCCATTTGTAAGAGATACATAGGAGACAGTAGCTCCAGGTTGGTAACCATGAGTAAATTCCGCTTCAAGTCGCTTTATGTCCGAATCCAGAGTTGGACAAACCAATGGCATATAAGATAGCCATACATTGTAAATTCTGGAATGCAACTCTAAATCATGTTAGACTCATTACTGAATATGAACAGCGTCGGCGCGGACGTAGTGTTAAAGTACCGCATTCCGAAGGAACCTAACATTTCATCGTGTAAGGGATAAGCGAGTAAATGGAAAGCGTCGGCGCAGTTGCAGCGGTGCTAAAGCAAATTCTGTGCACAGCATATAAAAGATCGGAATTTCATTCGACTTAATCCAGAATATAATAAATTAATCTTAAGAAATAAGAACAAAATAGTCAAACAAGTGTAACACAAATTTTAATTCATCAACGCAGTACCCAAGAGTCGGCACCGACGCTTACTTATTTCAATTCACAATTCCGTACTTTAATCGAATCATGTCGGACATTTACCAACAGCACTACAGCGTTGGCACCGACGCGGCTCACATTTCATCAGATTCTCCGAAATTCCTCAAAGTATCATAGAATCACGCCATCCAGAAAATCGCCAGCAATCGAATATGAGAATTACTTACATGAGAAATGAACTAATCAGTCGAACATAACTCGCAGTTGATCTCCGACAAAGACTAGCGTCGGCACCGACACTGACTGAGCACAATCAAATTTATCGAGAATTGTAGCATAATTTGAAACATCACAAGACTCTAAGAAATCAAGGGAGGGTAATAAAACTGCGTCGGCACGGACGGGAGGCATTTCAGAGAATTTTTCCGAGCGTATCATCAAAAACATTGGGACAATCAACAAATTGATATTGCGAAGAAGGCCTTTAAACCATTACTCAACTCAAATATATTCCACCAGTGACCATTTTCAAAGCTGCAACGAGTGTAAGACCACGAACTAAGCCAAAATATTCAATATAATCAAGTAACCTCTGACTGTGACCTACAAACTCCTCAATCCAGTATAGAAATCAAGTTCCTCGAAAATCACTACCAGGTGCGTCGGCACCGACGCTGCCCACAACCGACAATCACATGCCGAGCTCCATGGCGAGCCGAGTCATTTGCGGCACTAAATTTCGAGCAATCTGATCAACTTCTGCTTGCGCAATGAGATCATTATCTCGAACATGAACAAATTCCAAAAGCTGTAGGTGAACACCAGCTCGGCATTCAACCTTTAGGAGCAAGTCATGAATTCAATTTCTTAATACTTCCAGGAAAGGAAGCTAGGGAGGAAGCGTCGGCACCGACGCTGCAGAAATCAGAAGGGACATGATCCAAGTTCCGAGTTCCGAGTTCCAAATGTGATGCTCGAATTTCGTGGTGAGAGTCATCGAGGAGCACTCGATGCTGGACTACCGCAGCAGCGCCGTCCTCGAGACGGTGGTCTCTTATCGGTCCTACCCGAGCCAGGTCTCTTACGACCACGGCTCCAGCTCTCACAGATTCAACCACGAAACCTCTTATGACGATGGGATCTCATTTCTCGACCTCCGTCCTCGAGACTCCCGAGGACCCTATCAGTGAATGCACCACGCTTCCCAATCCAGGTCTCTACATCGTCGGTGCCGACGGCATGAAGACCATGAATGCCAACTTCTGATTCGACGAAAAGAGCCTCACAATTTCAGAATAATGCCGATGCAACGAGGTCGATACCCTAGTTAACACACTGAGTGCATCCATTTCACGAAGCACTCTGCTGAATACTCCTTAACCTCAGCGTCCTCACAGATGTTTATCAAAGTGATTCTACTGAGCTCAAACCGCGAAATACTAAACGCACTCACAATTTCAGCATTACTATGCCCAACGGGCCAAATCAGGGTTTCACAGCAATATACACGACCCGTCACTTAAGTATAATCGAATTTTGAAGGGGCCATCTCCAAAACTTTGATTTTGCTGACAGAGTAGAAGATTGAAACGAGTGATTAGAGGATTGCGTTGACATACCCTAGCAGGGGCGCTGCTCCACGGTTGTCTCGACAGCGCACACGACCTAACTGCGTCCTCCTTCGGCTCCGAGGAATCCTACATTAGTTGCACACACTTGTTAGTTTTGATATTGATCAAGGATACTGTAGTGTAATAAGAAACAAATCAACAACTTCCCACTCCTCCAGCCGCACGCACCACGGACCGCCAAGAACAGTAAGTATTGCTCAGTTTTGTTTGCGGTAGGGTTTCATGCCCAGCAACCGACGATTTGTATTCCTAACTGAAATACGGCCATACCTTCTTCTGGACCTTACGTATTCTAGCCTGGAAAGTATGTGGTCGGCAATGTATCCTATTTATTGGCATCTTTGAATCGCATAATATATGTTTACACACTGACTACCGAAATCATATATTGGATCACCAGTATTGCACTTGTGTCGCTAAATTTATATAGATTGATCTCATAAAATATTATCAGATTTCAGCAAGGATTACTGAAATAATTATTCTTTGCCAACACTTACCACTTCCAATGCGCTATGCGGAAATCCACGGCCCTCCTGCTCCGAGCCACTAGATTCGAACCTCAACTCCTTTACAGTAGACAAGAGACGTGAAATGTCGATATCTGATGTCCTATCTTCCTTGAGCCGACACCCTCTGCCTGGGCTACTCTCCTTTGAACTGGCTCCTACACCGCTACATTCCTTTTGTTTTAACTCTCTCTGCAATCGGTCTCTTGTAATGGTTTTCCTACTGGAGAATCTAAACCCTGTCCTCCGCCTCCCTATGGTGCCCCTTTCTGAAGGCGTTTTGAATTGCCCATCAAGCATTTGCACGAAATACCAATCAAGATCTAAGCAAAAAATTCAAACATCTACTACGACAAAACCTTCAATCTCCACACTCATCATAATGTTTCGGACAATTTGTATTCTACAACTGATCGATAGCTCATTTGTAACCGTTGGCAGCAGATGTTTGCTCCCCCTTTAAAGTGACCATAGTCATTTAATCATGTCCATAGTTCTCGTGGCGTGTACAGGCTGTATCCAGATCAATATGTCGCAAAATACTCTTCCACTTGACAATTTGAAACGCCTACCACTCTGGCGCCATCATTTTATAGTGCATTCTTGTACTATTACTTCACTGACATAAACATGAGCTTTAACAGGCATGCTATGTTGTCCCCCTACTTGGTTTACATCTATTTCAAGTTACCCTACTCGACGTACGTTACTTCGGATTCCTGTTTTATTTAGTTATCGCCACAAACTTGTCATGCAATCCTTATATATCAAATGTATAACAAATGCATTCGTGATGACAACCACTTCTAATCACCATTCATCCAATTCCAATCCAATCTGGTATACCAGTGGCTGTTCTACAAGATTAGGGTGGATAAATTGGTGTCCAACTAAGTTCTCCAATCTAAAAAAATTAGACTGAATCAATATTAGCAAGTTTCGAAAATCTATCTATTATGTGTAAGAATTTAATACTTGGAAGTGATACTAAGAGAAGGCTTCTTCTTCCTTTGGTGTGACAGTAGCTCATGCTCCATGGACACAATGGAAATAAGTGATTGTCACAACACTATGGCCGTTATCCGGGCTTCTGACAGTAGTTTGCCTCTAACAATCCCTCTCTGTGAGGATGGATATCCTCACGTTTCTGCTTCACGGTTGAGCCTTAGATTCCATTTGAAAGCTAAGTCCTTACATCTCGATGAAGAGATTTATGATTCTTCCACCGGTTGCATGAGTCATACTATAGGTCAACTTCATATTTGTGATGGTGATGATAGGCTCTGGTTGCTTAAACCTGGAAGATTTAGAGTTTATGGAATTAGGGACAATTTTACGGAATTGTCAACAGTAAATGCTACTCATCGATCTTCCCGACCACCAATTATCTCCCGAGTGAAACTTGAGTTTGACTCTGACATGGTCACTGTCTTGAGTGATGACTCCGATGCAAATTCTCCAACTCGTAAGTTTGCATCTCCGCAATCATCACTTGAGCGCCCAGTACCAAGTTCTTCTGCTGCTCACTATCCTTTACGAGATAGTACTCCACCTCATAAGTTAGCATCTCCGCAATCTTCACTTCAGAGCCCACTACCTAGGTCTTCTGCTGCCCACTTTCCTGTCCAAGATGGTTCTCCAGCTAGTAAGCTAGCATCTTCGCAATCATCAATAGAGCGACCAATACCTAGTTCTTCGGCTCCCCATTGCCCAATTAAATTTGGGTCATCCGTTGCAGGCGTTAAAGATGCTGTGAGTATCGTAGATTCACTCAAACTTCTTCGTCATGCAAAAGGATCTAGAAACATGTTGAAGAAGATTGACTATAGCACTGTCCGTATAGAAAGAGTGCATTCTCTTCCACCTGAATTCAATGACAACGTCATTTTTGAGTTACCTCCTATCCATGCAACCGGAACGCTCTTGCAGGCAAAGTTGATGACTGGCATGGACAAGCGCTACGATGGACATGACTAGACCAAGACAATTACTTTGCATATCAAGAACGAGGCGGGATTGACGTTTCGTACATCGACTTGCCTCGACCATCTCCAATGCGATAATGCTAATTGTGCTTACTTGACTCGGGTTCATCGAACTTCACCCGTCAACAATACAGAGTGGGAGGGCACGTCGTCGTCGTCGTTTTCACCTGGCTGTCCTCCTCCACCAGGTTCAACTTTGGTTTGTAAGACTTATAAGGTACCTCCTTCTTGCATTGCGAGTTGTGATGCAAGAATTTACTATGTATTTGACAGTTCTAGTATGACACGTGCATGTGTGCATTTAGGAGTTCATGGTCATTCCGTGAAAGTTGGTGACTACAGAGACTTAATCGATAGGACCAGTGCCCTTCTTGGGGAGCATGTTGAGAGGACCCCAAATGCTACGACCTCATCAATTGTTCTGGAGGCAAGCAAAGATCTTCTTGGTGAGCTCCTTTTGCGTCCTGAAGGTGCTTCATCAAAGTCATTGAATCTAGAGGAGTTGGTACCTGTTCTTGACAAGTGCAAGTCCATTACTTCACCTAGTATTCGGAATAAAGTCACAACTTTCAGGTGCCTACGGAGGTTTGGCATCATGGATAGTATTACCAAATTGCGGGGCTACAGCAATTGGGCTTTTATTCAGGAGAATAAATTTCCAGGTCAAGGATCCGATTCAGACAAAGTATTTGTGTTTAAGATGGCTGAAGTTGGGCCAGGAAGTGGCGTAGACTTGGTGAGGCGAATGCAGCCAATAGGCGACCTCGAAGACGCATGGTTGATGTTTGACCATATAAAGCGTGTCAAGCATTGGACCACGATGGCTTGCCATGTTTATGATTCAACCTATTGCAGGGTGATGACCATAGCAGTTTGTGATATGCAATCCGAGGATGTTGCAGCTCAATGCATTTTTTGGAGAAATCTAAATGCAGTATTGGTTCGTCACAACATTCCAGATCCTCAGTTCAAAGGATTTATGGCTGATAGTGCTCAGGCGAATTGGAATGTATTGCGGATCATCTATGGAAGTGGTGATGCATCCGTTCCAATGATCAATCGAGAACGAACTTGTCTCTTCCACTGGACCCAGTCGTTGGAAAAGCATACGAAGGCCGATATCCGTGCTGATCTTCAACATCAACATCGTCAACTCTACGAACAGTATAAGAATGCGGAAACGTTTTCGAAGGCCGAAACTCGATACTATGCCATTGTCGGATGGTGGCATTCCTCAGGCGCTACAACCGAAGAGGGGTTGCGGCGATTGGAGTTGTGGCTCGCCTTTTGGCATTTTCGATACCGTCACTGGGGTGGATTCATGCAATTGGTAAGCTTAATCTTAAATGCATTTATTTAGGTCCTCAAATACATAGACTCTTTTTTTGTTTATGGTAATGGTTGAGCCAGTTTTGTCCTAATTGTTCTGGCACATGTGTAGGGTCTTAATGATGATGAGCTTGCCGAGATGCCCTCCTGCAATCTTGCAGAGACAATCCACAACAAATGGCTTCAACAATCCGGTAATCGAGGTAATGACTTGTACGTGGCAATAGTGGATGACTTTGTTAGGGCGTTCATGCAAGTGGTAAAGTATTACCAATTCCTAAAAGGTGATCGTGGAGGCAATGGCCCTGGTAAGGAAGAGTTGCTACTAAGGGTTGCCCAACGTTCCGTCTCGCACTCAAGGAATCCCAAAGTCCTCAATGACGCTATGGCACGAATGCCCGGGGGTAACGAATTTTGCACTCGTGATCCACACATGGAAGGAGAAGAAACTTTTGGCAGTCAAAAACGCAAACCGGATATGCCTTTGGGTGACGAGCACGAGTCCCATCGGCTTGACAAGGTGAACTATTCCTATCCAAGAGTAAATACGAGGTCATCTAGAGCTCGTATTGGTGGACATAGTGTGAGTGACTTCCATGAGGTTCCACTTTCTACAGTACCTGAAGAAGAAGCCATACCCATGGTTACAGAAGTATTGCAATCACCCGCTCTATCTCCTTTGTCAAGTCATGTGACGGCTGTTCAGGAAACTGTTTGTAATGAGTTGCAATGGCACATTGCAAGACTGCCAAACACTTCTGCGAAAGCATGTTTTGCTTTACAGGCAATTACCAAGAAGAAATGCATTACAAAGATTGTCCAGGACAACAAAAATACAGCTGCTCCTATCTACGTTGGGATGATGGAGAACTACAAGAAGAATAAGGTGAACCACATGCAGTTTTTTTTTTGCAATGATGATATTGAGCGTTGTGTGAAAGGCACCAAACACAAGTGGGTTATTTCAAAGCCTAATGTTCCAGATGTATGGCCAGTGAAAATGGGAACTAATCTTTCGAAGAAAGAAATTTTGGCATTAGAGAATGCTGGATTTCAACTACCTCAACGTGTGGCGATGTCTCCAAGAAGACTATTTGGTAGCCAAGGTCATATTTTGGATATCAATTCTTATTCCACTCCGGATTCTCCAGATGAATATCCAAAGAGCAGATCAGGGAAGAGTATTCGGCGAAATTCGAAGGCTCCTACAACAAAACATTTGAACAATTGTGCATCAGCTGTCAACCTCAAATGTCGCATTCTCCAGGTGACCATGATACCCTATCTAGGATTTGGATGTGTCGTTACTCTAGAATCTGGAACAGTTCCAAACTCTCAACAGTACATGATCACTGTTGGTTCATTTCCAGAATGTTCATGTCCATACTTTAAAGAGATGGTAACAAAGTCCTTAGGGAAACGAGGACAGTGGACACAGTGCAAGCATCTTTACTTCATCTTCACTGTTATTTGTAGTTTGGATTCCCAAGTAAATCTGTTCATGCATGCCCCAAGCTTCAGCTTTAATGAAGTGAAGCGTGTTTTAGAATCAGGGATAGTAAGGCACTTATAATCTTCATTGGAGTTTTTAGTGTTTTCTATACTTCACGTTTGGAATTCTGTATGACGATGGTCATTTATATTTGAATATGGAGTGAGACGAAAAGGGCCACTACCAAGTTTTTGGAATCTTATATGTGCAATTTTTCCCCAAAAAGTGTTTCTTTTTTTCTAAATCCATTGGTTGAGTTCTGAAATATGGTCGCAAATCATGTGTTTCGACCCCCCAATTTGTTGAACGTCTGGATATTTCATAAGAAATGCAACATCTTCAAATCCTCGAAATCCATATTCAACCATAGCCATAAGTCCCATGAGGACCACGGTAATAGGCATCCATATTCTAATTATGTAGGCATATATAATCTATTTATTATTAGAATTTATTTAACATGTTTTTTTTATTAACATATATTTTTAGAATTTCAGAAGAATTATTCCTAGTTATGGCTCCCCGCTCTCATTGTCCCCGCTCCCTGCTCCCGCTCCTCGCTCACAAACTAGCTTCGCTCGGTATTGTGGCTAGACACCCACTGCCCTGAAACTTATAGGGACAGTGGGTGTCCAGCCACTATAAGTTTTAGGGCAGTGGGTGTCTAGCCACTTAAAATTACGAGGCAGTGGGGAATCCGGCCACTTACACAAAATAGGATCAGTGGTACCCGGCCACTCGCTTAAAAACTCCGGAAGAAAAACTCCATCTGACCTTCCGGAAGTTGGAAGGATCCGGAGGTTAGTAGGAAACCACATCGGACATCCGGAAGGATCCGGATGAATAGATAAGGCGTAGAATAGGAATGCTAACTAGTGCGTGGTAGAAGGATAGCAGTTAGTTTACTTATCATTCAAAGAAGAAACAATAGATCTCTGTGGGAACGAATTTAGAGCGACCATTCCGGACACATTTAGCTCCAACTAAGTGCTATCCGGAGGAATACTTACTCTACAAACTGCAACACGATTTTTGGCGCCGCTGCCAGGGATCTATTCGTATTCATTCGGAATTGATAAGACTGACATTGGATTAGCTTAGGAGAATAAGTCGAAAGTTTATCTAAAGATCTGGGTAGGATCTGTATGAGTAGGAACGACTGGAGACCTGAAGATATCCGAAGGTCAACTCGAAAGAGAACTACAGACGGGCAGACCGGAAGCCGCTCCCTCACTCCTCCCCGTTCGAGCCGGAGAGAGGAACTCCCGGAGCGGATAACAGTCAACCCCTTCTTCACAGAAGTCACCGGAATGGCTCTTCTGGTAGTGCCCCATTTCTTTTCCCGACTTAAGTACCGGAAGTTCAAAGGGGACGGTAGGGAGGATGTTGATGACTGGCTCTGTGAGTTTAGTTCAACAGCCGCAGCAAATCAAGATGACGTTGCCACCAAACTTCGGATGTTTCAGGGTCTACTTAAGGGTGAAGCATTGTAGTGGTATCAGGACTTTCCGGAAGCCACCCGGAACGATTGGGACCAGCTTGCAGCAACCTTCCTCCGGACCTTCCAGGAAGTCGGTGGAGAAGCTCGGACGTTGGGAAGGCTTAGCAGAATGAAGATGAAGAAAAACGAATCCGTCCGGAGGTATGGGCGGAGAGTAAGAAGACTCATTCACAAGCTGACTCCGGGTACGGCGGATAGTGTTGAGATCGAATGGTACGTCTCTAGCTTTCCTGATGAGATGGGTTTTCATGTCCGGCAAGCTCGACCCCAGTCATTGCAAGAGGCGATGGAAGCTGCGCAGAATTACGAGAACTCAAAGCAGTCTCTACGACAAAGCCGGAGAAGATCCAAGCAGGAGAGCTCCAAGCGCGGCAAGCAGCTCCAAAAGAACCGGAGGGACTCCAGTTCCGGTTCTAGTGACTCCAGCCATGGGAGTAGTACGGAGAGTTCCACTAGCGACAGTGGAGATTCTGATAACCGAAGCCCCCCCCGTAGATCCTCCAGTTCGAGGGGGTACCGGAAGAATCGGGACCAAGTCATTGTCAAGGTCAAGGAGGAACTTTCGAATGACAAGCGAGTCATCAAGGATATCCAGTCTAGTTTAGCAGCAATCAAGATTCACTTGGCAGAAAACAACAAACCGAGGCGGGAAGTTCCCACAGTTCGGGACAATGTTTGGTGCACCCGGTGCGGTCGACCCGGACATTACCCAAACGAGTGCCCTCTCGTCCCTCCTACACGAGTGCAGTTCGTAGATGACGAAGGAACGATGTTCTATGCTACTCCGGAATACGAGCAAGGCGAACCAGAATTGGTTCCGGTATATCAAGTCGCATAGGCATACGGAAGAGGAAGAGGCCAGCCCACCATGATGAAGGCCAGGTATCTGCCGGGCCGACCAACACCTAGTGTCTATGCACCCACTGATCCGCAAGCAGCGCCCAGCTATCCGGCTCGTCTTAATATAGTCTGCTACGGATGTGGAGAAACCGGACATTACTCATGGGAGTGTCCCCGACGAGGAGGGCAAGGTGCTCCCCTTGAATTGCCATGCCAGAACTGTGGACATTACGGCCACATTGCTCCGGATTGTCAACAGCCAACACGACCAAGGCCGGTTAACAAACAAGTCGAGGTGCCACCCCGGGAGCAGACTGCTCTTAATTACGGACACAAGGAAGGCGTCGAGAATCCTACTACCTGACGGTGTCCGGTGGAGCAACCGGCCCGACCCGAGAGTAAAATCCATCAGGTCAGTACGCGTAGGTCCACCCGAGGCCGGATCAGTAGAAGGAAGAAAACTTCTCGAGTTCATAGACCAAAATCAGCGGAAAGAAATGTCCGGACTCCGGATCTTTCCTTAGAGTCCGGAAGCTCGGAGTCTAAAAACCTTCCGGAAGTAGCAGAATTAGAAAAAGGGGTTGAGGTTCCAACTCTGAATCCGGATATTACTAAGGAGGTACGAGAGGAACTCGACCGGACAGGAGAGGGGATGGAACGAAGGGTAAGATTCCGGGAGCCTCTTACCCTGGTTCATCCGTTAGTCAGGGTAGATGAGTACGATATCTTGCAAGATATCAAGGATCAGAAGGCCAATGTTACGATTGGCCAACTACTACACGACAATACAAACTACCAGAAGCAACTGAAGACTACTTTGATCAAACCCCGGAAACGGAATGTTCGTCTAGCAGCAGTGGCGGTTAACTTTGCAGAAATGGAAGACTTCGGGGCCCCAGAAATCTCCGACGAAATCGATGGATGTACGATCCGGAATGTCCCGGTAGATGGAGGATCCGGAGTCAACCTCCTTCTGGAAAGCACAGCCGTTGACCTTGGATACGCCATCTTTGAGTCCACCAGTCAAACCTTACGGATGGCAGACCAGTCCCGAGTAGTGCCGGTTGGAAAACTATCCGGAATTCCAACCCGAATCTCCGAAATAACCTACCGTCTAAACTATCTTGTCATTAGAGTGGAGGAAGGACGGCCCTTTCCGATGCTCTTGGGAAGACCATGGCTGTACTTAGCTGGGGTAAAAGTAAACTGGGCACAAAAGGCCTTTTGCTTTGGAGATCCGGCAGTAGTTCTGTCATGGCGCCCGGAATAGCATCAAGGCGAGACCAATGGCTCAGACGGATATACAACTGACTAGACAGATCCGAAATCATCCGACTCCGTCCAATCATATCAAGTACAGGTGTTCCGGGAGGTTACTGAAGAAGATCTCGGATTTCCGCAACAAAATGCATTTCCCACTATGGAGGAAAATCCAGATCCCCCTGGGATTAAGAAGGAGGACCGATCCCTAGGAGAATCCAGTGTGCAGTTTTCAACCGAGTGGATACAAAGGAAGATTATGGAGGGATCACTTCCTGTAGTTCCTACTAGAAGTTGTACCAATCCTAATGCATGGACAGGATTCCGGAGTATACCCGAAGCCGGGGATACCGACCCAATCAAAACAGTCGTATCTCCGGAGGATTACGACGCAATCAAGGTGTCAGAGACCAAGACCTTCTTCTTGGGGAAACAGCTAACTCCGGAAGAGCGGGAGGACTATATCAAATTACTCATTGAGTATGACGATGTGTTCGCTTGGGCACCTTCTGACCTCGTTGGGATACCACCAGAGTTGGGGGAACATCATATCGACTTGATGATTGGAGCCATTCCAAACCGGCAACGCCAATACCGTCTGAACCCAAAGTATTCCTTGATGGTGAAGGAGGAACTTGACAAGCTGTTGGAGGCAGGTTTCATCTATCCGGTCAATAATTCAGAATGGATTTCGCCCATTGTGATTGTTCCGAAGAAACCTGGTCCGGACGGAAAAGTGAAGATCCGGGTGTGTCAGGACTTCCGGAAACTCAACGCAGCAACTAAGAAGGACCACTTCCCCCTACCATTCATCGACATGGTTTTAGACCACGTAGCCGGACAAGAATGCTTCAGCTTTCTCGATGGGTTCTCCGGATATAACCAAGTATCAATCACGGAGGAGGATCAACTGAAGACGGCGTTCACAACGGACTGGGGCACTTACGTGTTCAATCGAATGCCTTTTGGACTATGCAACGCCCCAGGAACCTTCCAACGTCTTATGATGAACATTTTCCAGGATTTCCTTAAACACTTCCTAGAAGTGTTTATCGATGACTTCGCGGTCTTCAGTAAGCTTAACGAGCATCTGTCCTGCCTCCGGAAGACCGTCCAGAGATGCCGAGAGACAAACCTCAAATTACACCTGGGTAAGTGTTTTTTTGGGATGATATCCGGATTACTCCTTGGTCATGTAGTGAGCCAGGAAGGAATTGCTGTTGACCTCGGAAAGATTATAGTAATGCTTGCTCTAATTCCTCCCCGGAACCTGTGGGAACTTCGTGGATTTCTCAGTTGTGTAGGATACTACCGGAGGTTCATCGAATGTTACGCCCGGATCGCCATGCCATTAACGGAGCTCCTGAAGAAGGAGATAGAATACATTTGGACAGAAGTCAGGCAGGTGGCATTTGAGGAGCTGAAGCTACGATTGGTGACAGCACCAATTCTGGCACCACCAGACTGGGAGAAGGAATTCCATGTTACCTTGGACGCATCCGGATGGTGCCTAGGGGCCATACTGTGGCAGCCGGATGAGGAACGACGGGAGAGACCGATCTACTATGCTAGCCGACAGATGAATCCAGTAGAGCAAAACTACACCACCACCGAAAGGGAGGCACTAGCTATTATCTACGCATGCAAGAAGTTCCGCCACTATTTGCTGGGATATAAGGTGATATTCCATACAGACCATGATTCCCTAAAATACCTAGTAAATAAACCAGATCTTTCCGGACGATTGGCTAGGTGGATACTTCTGCTCCAAGAGTTCAACTATAAGGTAGAGGTCAAGTCCGGCAAGTCCAATTCAAATGCAGATTACTTGTCTCGACAGAGGGGTCCGGAAAGTGTGAACGAGCTCCATACAGATTTTCCGGATGAGTTTCCGGATATTGCCCTTCCGGAACACATGCCCAATCTTGAGAAACTTACCGCACCCGGTGAAATCTCAGTGTACCTTATGGATGAAGAAGAACCAGAAGTGTTACGCATTAAGGAATACCTCAAAACTCACAAATATCCGGATGGCTTGACCCGGGAGGAGAAGAGTGTATTTCAACACCGAGCCGCACCTTTTTCACTGATTGGAGAAATATTCTTCCGGATGGGACCAGATGATATGCTACGACGGTGTGTAGAGCCCAAGTACCGGATAACCGTTATTCAAAGTTTGCACGACGAGACAGCCGGAGGACATTTCGCTGCTGTTACCACTATTGAAAGAATTCGTAGTGCCAGATACTGGTGGCAACACTTGAATCGGGATGTCCGGAGCTTCATCCGGAGCTGTGACTCATGCCAGCGAACCGGAAATCCAACTTTCCGGAATCACTGGCCGATGACTCCGATCGTGCCAGTAGCTCCTTTTGAAAAGTGGGGAGTCGACTTCATTGGACCATTCCAGCCTCTTGGAAGTCAGAAACACCGGTACATCATCCTCGCAACAGACTATGCCACTAAGTGGGTAGAAGCCCGAGCAACACGGAAGAATGACGCGGAGACTTCCGCAAGATTCTTGTTCGAAAGGATCATAATGAGATTCGGGCACCCCTTGGAATTAGTAAGTGACCGGGGCACCCATTTCTTGAATGAGGTAGTGGCTGACCTTACCGGAAGATACGACATTCGGCACCGGAAGACGACCCCGTACAATCCAAAGGCTAACGGTCTTACAGAGCGGGCGAATGGTATAATCTACAAGATATTGACCAAGGTGGTCACTTCACACAAGACAGACTGGGATAAGAAGCTTACCTCAGCGGTCTATGCTTACAATACGGCGTTCAAAAGTACCACCGGTAAGAGTCCCTTCTTTCTAGTTTATGGACAGGAGGCGCTACAAGCCGTTGAGACGGAGGTAGAAACCTTCCGGATCTTATCGTTCTAGAATAGTGAACGGACACCAGACCTCCACCAACGCCTGCAAGACATCGACCATCTTGAAGAGAGCCGGATGGATGCCCTCGGAAGAACCAAGGAAATCCAAGCTAGGCGGAAGGAGAATTTCGACCGGAAATTACCCACAACGAGTGGAGTAGAGGAAGGAAGCCTGGTGTTAGTTTTCGACAGCCGTCACAAGGATTTCCCAGGTAAACTACACACCCGATGGATGGGATCCTTCTGTGTTTGTCAAATTTACCCCAACGGATCTTTACAATTGGAAGATTTGGAGGGAACTCCAGTGGACACCAGACCTAACGGATCACAAGTCAAGTTGTACAACCCGGAAAACGTTCACGAGGACGCTCACAGGAGAAAAAGGGGTAATGTGGGAAGCCGTTCCCCATTACTTCCAGAACTTAATACCAAATCCGGAAAAAAAATAAAGGAAAATTTAAATAAATTAGCTAGTTAGTCAGCCATAGGAGCATAAGTAGTTCATAGAACGGAATAAGATTTTAGTGCTGTGCCGGAATCCCTAATGGAGGTAGTTACATCACCCTTCTCGGAAGTTGCGAAACCGGAGGACAGTTATAGCCGGATCCGGAAATGCCATCATGACGCATAACGGTTTTTCCGTACAAGGGTGTCAGATACAAAACGCGACTGGCAGCCCTGGGCGCCAATCTTTTAGGGTTTCCAATAGGCTCCTTCTCTTTCCGCTCCTTGCGTTCTCTTAGGGTTTCGAATCCGCCCTCTGTGAAGGACGGTAGCGCAGAATTAGGTTAGCACGGGAGACTTGGTGAGGTCAGTGCGTGTAGGATTTCTGGACACCATTGCGAGGCGCAAGTTCACGGAGAGGTGGGCACGGATGGCGGGCAAGAAGGGCAAGGCTCCGGCTACCGAAACCCTGGTGCTGCAGAAGGTGACTCCGGAGATTCCGAAGCCGGTCAAGACCTGCCGGGTTTTAGAGAGCTTCCTCGAGATCATGGGTTGTGAAGGTCTTCTAGGAACACCATGGGCCCTCCAGAGCAAAACAATGATGGCGGAGCTCTTGGGAGAGCCACCAAGCCAGTACGCACCGAAGGTCAGGGCACATCCAGAGGTCTGGACCACGGCACTCTGGAGAGACACCTACGAGTTCCGGGCAGGGACGATCAAGGTGGCGGAGCGTGACGACGCCATCCTGAAGGGCGAGTTCCGCGCGAAGGCTAACCCTAAAGACGGTTATGTCCTCAGCGACCTCACCGATCCGAACGCCAGGTTAGTAATGGCATTCTTCAAGCCCATTTTCCATCCCGAGAAGCCTAAACGGATAGTGGCCAAGCTAGCTACACTGATCATGGGCTCGATGAGAGGAAAGCTGTCCGTCGACTGGGCGGCCATCATGGACAAGCAGATCGATAGGATGGTGAAGAACCTGCCGAAAGCCCGGAAAACCCCATCCCCCCTTTCCACCTACCTGGCTCACATGTACGCAAAGCATAAGATGTTGAGTCCGGATGAGCAGGCCGAGTACGATAGCCTGCTCACCATCCAGTCATACGGAGGGATGGAAACAGATGAGGAGCCGGAAGAATCGACGGACTCTGACACGGAGAAGTCGTCATCCCCCCTCATACTTCGGAGACCGAACCGGAAGCGGAGTCGTTCGGTGCTGAGGACTCCGGAAACCCCCGGAGCATGCCAGCCTTTGTCAACAATTCCGGCTCAGAGCCCAACCGCAGCACCATCAACCGCAGCACCACCAACCGCTCCGGAAACGGCGCCGGAAGACGACCGATTCACGACCGGATCCGAGCCAGGACCCACATTTGTTCCAGCCATCACTGGCGACATACCGATGGACATTCACGAGCTCCGCAGACATATTATCTAGCGGACCAGAATTCAGGAAGGAGAAATCCGGGAGAGGCACGCCATGATCATGGCCGTCCTAGAGACAGTAGGATTGGAGGACACCACTCACCTCATCGCCCAGCTTAGAGAGATGAAGGAGAAGCACGGTTCCGTCACGAGACTGGAGCAGGAGAACGCCACTATAATCAAGATCAACACCCGGCTATGGGGTCAGGTCCGGCAGGCGGAAGCTGCACGGGATGCGGCACAGCATGCCCGAGTGGTGGCAGAAACGAAGGCCCGGGCAGCTTCTCAGACACTAACTGATATCCGCACGGCGTTGGATTTCCCGGTGGATACGGTCAACCGGGCGTTGCTCTACACGGAGAGCTTAGAGAAGAATGAGAAGCTCAACAAGGGACAGATCATCCGGTTCTTGGTGGATCAGAGCCGGAAAATGGAGAGCACCTGGTCCAAGATGTAGGAGCTAGCGAGGGATCTCGTGGCGGCAACCTCAACAGTACCAGAACCTCCACCTCCATTTCCGGCACTTCCTGCTCCAGACGGGGCTGATCCATCCGGAACCACTACAGGACCGTCCGGATCCCCATCCGGACCGGCAGCTGCTTCCCCGCCCCAACCTCTGGCCGGCTCTTCACCCAGACCTGCAGCTGGAACGCCGAAGTCCCTCACCGGAGAGTTCAATGACCTCATGGGAACGCCGGATTTCAGCTCTTCTATGAGTTGGAATGGGGTGGCCTTCCCAAGCACGGAAAGTATGCAGAAGTGGGAATAGGTGCCAGGGAGTCATATAGTACCCCCTTTGCCCTTCCAAATTCCCTCAGAGTCTCCATCTCCGGGGTCACCAGTGACGGACCCTTTACCCGGAAGCTCGGCAGCGACACCCATGGTGGTCAGCCCCAGTGGTAGCTTCCGGGACCTTCCGGACGTCAAAGACCGAGCAGACGCACCATCCGGCCAGACGGTGACAACAGAGGATCCGGACCAGGGATGCCGACACCGACCTCCTTACCGGAGCCACCAGCATCCATTCCGGCGCAATCCGAGGCCGGCACCGCACCAACAGAGGTTACCCCTTCACGCCGTAGCAGTAGGAGGCAAAACCAGGTAACTCCATAGATTAGAATCTTTAGGGCTAAAGTATGATAGCGATTAATGATGGGGCTGAAGTTTGCACTCAGCTATCATGCGGTAGACTAAAGAAAACCCTGCTTTTAATTTTGAGTTAGATCCGTAAAAACCAGATCTCAGATCCGAAATTTTTGGATCTGAGTTTGAATTCCGGATTCTTAGGGATAAGATCCCTTTCACTTTTAGGATAGGATTTTCCGGATTTTTAGCTTTTTAGATCAGTGGTAACGGTTTCTTAATACCTGAGTCTTAGCCGACTCAGGGTCTTTTTTCCTTCTTCCTCCCGAATGATATTTTCTGTTAGTATATTTTCTCTTCTTGAAATTATGTTGATGGTATATTGTTTCGTGAATGAAGGATAGGGCCCATTGTGGTTGATGATTAGTGGAATAGTTGTTGAAACTGAAGTGGTTCACGGATAAGCATCTAGTCTAACCGGTTGGGACTTGCTGTGGGAGAGCGCCCAGAACAACTGAAGGAGAGGTTAGATAGAGTCTGACAATCCTTGGTGACCGGAAGGAGCCTGGAGGGAGAGGGAGGGTACTTTAAGTGGTGGGCCAGGTAGCTCCTAGGGCACGGAGAATCCGTGTGAACCCGGATTCTGGTTGCGACCGGAATTTCCCCTTACGATAGATGGAAAAGCCTGTGGTGTATGTCTAGAAGGAAGTCCAAATGGAGATCTGCCCTTCATACCTCACCGAACCACTGATCATCAATCGGAATGTCGTTGTAGTCCAGGTGAGCCTTTGAGTGACCGTATCTGGAAGGCCTTCCGGATAATGTGAGAGAGTGAATCTGGAAACAACAAACCAACGACCATTTAGCAATATAGGGACAGTGGGTGTCCAGCCACTATAAGTTTTAGGGCAGTGGGTGTCTAGCCACTTAAAATTACGAGGCAGTGGGGAATCCGGCCACTTATACAAAATAGGATCAGTGGTACCCGGCCACTCGCTTAAAAACTCTGGAAGAAAAACTCCATTTGACCTTCCGGAAGTTGGAAGGATCCGGAGGTTATTAGGAAACCACATCGGACATCCGGAAGGATCCGGATGAATAGATAAGGCGTAGAATAGGAATGCTAACTGGTGCGTGGTAGAAGGATAGCAGTTAGTTTACTTATCATTCAAAGAAGAAACAATAGATATCTGTGGGAACGAATTTAGAGCAACCATTCCGGACACATTTAGCTCCAACTAAGTGCTATCTGGAGGAATATTTACTCTACAAACTGCAACAAGAGTCTACATCAGATCAGGTATCTCAACCACCATACTTGAAGGCACGCTCATCATCAGATGACTCCGCTTGATCTTACGGCGTGCTTGAAAAACTTCAACATGATTGTACTGAGTCATGAGGGCGTCTTGCTTGGAGTGTGAGAGGGCATTGGCGGCGAGCTAGAGACATCCCATCAAAGTTGTACATGGATCATTGGAGTGGAACTTAACTAATTAGACTTGTTTTAAGTGTGTCGGGGCAAATGCCGCGTGCATGAAACATTCCATCGCGGTTGTACTCAATCATGGGGCGTCAAATGATTATCAAGCCCGGTCATAAGTAGGGACTTTGGCGGCGAGCTAGGAAGGTACAAATAATGCTGAATAAGATGATTATGGCCGGGCTTAATTAAAAGCCATGACTTGAGTGTGGGGAGATTGACGGCGTCCTAAAACATTAAATCGATGGTACAGTCTAACCATAATAATATCACATTCTCCAATTCAACCAAACTATGATATAATTAATGTGTGACAGTTTTCATAATATCACGTTAGGCAAATTTAGGCAAAATGTCATTATCAAAAAAGAAAACCAAACTTTTATTAAAAAAATATTAGAAAATTTCTAAAAATTAAATAAAATTACAAAATGTCATACACTTTGTTTTCCAACCTGAATCAATTAAAATCACATGTTATAAATCACAAAAAAACAAATGAATGAAATATTGAAATCTCATATTGAGATGTGAACCAAATTCACCCTAACTATTTTCATCCAACCTAAATCTCATGGATGAAACCCCAAATCTAATAGATGAAATCTTAAACCTAATGGATGAACCTTAACCAAATGGATGAATCCTAACCTAATAGATGAATCCTAAATCTAATGGATGAAACCCTAACCTAATGGATGAACCCTAAACATAATGAGTGAAATCCTAGCCTAATGGATGAACTCTCACCTAAGATTGGAATTCATTGGATAAGGTTGAGTGCAAAGATTTTAACCATACAAATTAAGATAAAAAATAAATTAGACGTGGGGCAAGAAGAAGGGAAGGTAAATAAATTTCAAGGGGTAAAAGTATCAAAGGTTGAGAGTACACGATGAACAATGAAGTAGAAGAAAAAAAATGTAAGGAAAAATTTGCTCCAATCAACAGCAGATCCCTTGACACTAAAACTGCCGTAACTTCGTCGCCGCTGCTTAGATTTGTACGTGCAAGCGGTCCCTCAAAAGCCGACGTAAAGACCTAAGAGCGTAGAAAACTCTCAGCTCCAAATTCGTTGTTTCCTGCCCGCAGTGGGCCGTCAAAGTTGATGTACTGATTCTGGCCGGTAGCAGATCCCTTGTCACTAAAATTGCCAAAACTCCGTAGAAGTTGCTCAAGTTTGTACATGCAAGGTGTCCTTAGAAAGCCGACGTAAAGACCCAAAAGCCTCGAAAATCTCAGCTCCACCCTCATTGTTTCTTGCTCGCACTAGGCCGTCAAAGTCGATGCACTGATTCTAGCCGATAGCAGACCCCTTGACACTGAAATTGCCGTAACTCCATGGTCGTTGCTTGGATTTGTACGAGCAAGGTGTCTTTGGAAAGCCGACGTAAAGACCCAAGAGCCCCAAAAATCTCAGCTCCAAACTCATTGTTTCCTGCTCGCAGTAGGCCGTCAAAGTTGATGCACCGAATTTGGGCGGCAGTAGACCCCTTGTCACTAAAACCACCACAACTCCCTCGTTTTTGCTCCAAATTGAGCGTGCTTAGTATCCCTAGAAAGCTTACAAGAAGATCTAACTATTTTTCAAGTTTTATACTCTATCTTTAAATAATTAAATGGCAATAACGGTGCAACCGCAGCTCATCAACAAGAGTAAAGTTTTGGAGGCAACTTGGCATGGCTTCGCCCAAGAGAAGAAGAGAGAGGAAGAGTGGCCGCCCAAGTTCTCTTATACAAGTGGGAGAGAGCCCTAGGGTGGTGGCCACATCTCCACCATCCAAATCTAGAACCCTAATCAAGATCAAGGGCCCACGATCAACGAAGGCCCCAAATCCGATTTTAGGGCTGGACAAGCTAAAAACCAATAATAGACTTTTTTTTGGCAAAACTAACTTCACCAATGTGTTCTAAACACATTTAAAGATCAAAATCAAGTATTCATACACCCTAATCGGAGTTCTAGATCATTAGAAACCAACAATTCGACAAACCAATCACCATAAATTAAATTCTAACTATTTTCTTCTTCTTCTTCTTCTTCTTCTTCTTCTTCTTATATTTGATTTTTACTTTATCTTTATCTTACGCTTATAAATAAGTGGTTACAATTCTTCTACTAATTAAACTCTAATTCACTAATTGTCTTCGTAAACTAACTAATAATCTAAATGGTCTCTTTTGCTTCTCGCAAGTCTAATTTCCTATCAGTAACTCTAATTTTACCTTCCATGCTACTTTATGGTCACGTGGAGTCCCGTTAACTAACACTTACTAATTAACACTACAAGGTGCTTCTAACTACTAATCTAACTACTATTTGTAATAAGCAAGGCAATTCTTCACTAACTAATCACTAACTAACGTTGTGGCGCTTTTTGGCATTCACATATGGCGGCCATCTAGGACGACTAACAGGAGAGACACTCAACGTTGGGCACACGGTCAAAACCTTTATTTTGTTTTTATTTTTTAATTTTTTAATTTTTAATTTTCATAAATGTAAGAGTGCTATCATAAATACCAAATCTACCTATATTAGAAGAGTTGGAAAGTATTGTGCCTATGGAAGATGTAGAAATCGCTGCGTACGATGTGTCATATCTTCGACCTGCGCCGCTAAGTCTGCCTCCGATAGCTTCTTAGGATGACTCAACAACCACCGATGATGGCCCTTGTGTGTCGCCCCCTCTTGTAGTGGAATTGGAGGCCTAAAAGCTTCCCAATATTGATCATTGTTAGGACCCTCATAAGTAGCCTCGAAGTATCGGATTGGGCCCTCTGGCTCGGTTCTGCCAACCCATAAAAATTGACCTAGAATTCTAGCTTGTCCAGGTAACAAATTGCCTTCATAAAGCACTTCATTTCTGGTTGCTGCTGAAAGTTTCGGTTTGTCCGCAACTCGCGTCGGCAAGGGTGGAAATAAAGGTGGATGCGGACTCAAAGGACCCCTTCCCCTCTGACCAAAGTTGGATGGGGCATTCAACCGCCAACGTTGTGCCGGGGGCAGTGGAAGTAAATCGACTTGTGATGGTTCACGCCACCTACTCTGAGGGGAAGGAGGTTGGATCAATGATATTTCTCTATCTGGAAGGTCTGCAAGTGATAGCCCTAGACTCGGATTACTAGCTAACGGTTAAACACCGTCACTAGTTGAAGGTTGTTCACTGGTATCTACCTCACCGGCCGAGCCCGAGGATCGGAACCATACGGTATTTGACATATTGACAGAAGCTATGCTTAGAACTAAGAACGAGTAGAGAGAAAATAAGAGAGGATAAGATGAGAGATGTGGAGGAAGTGGTAAGGATGAGAAGCTATGGCTATAGCACCAACTTATACTAAGTTTATACTTCTAAATTAACAACCACAGTGCCATTGTGATTATTCCCTGACACCAGCCGTCGATACTTATCCTAGAAGATAAGGCCATCGTGGATGGACATGGTTGAGCGAGGATTGGCATCCTATAATTGGCTCAACTAATAATGTATGATGCCAAGGTAGGTGGACTTTAGCTGACCTTCTAGAACGCGGGAACTTCTACATTAGACTTCTACATCATCACACCTTGTATTCCTTGCATCAATTACCAGAAGTCCTGGTCGAAAATACTTCTTTGTTCAATGTTTGTAGCTGAACAGAGTTGTTTGGATAAGCTTCCACAATCAAGTAAGGCCCCATCCAAACAGCATCAAATTTGCCTGAGAAATCAATTTACATGGCGTCTTGAAGCATCACGAGCATCCCAGGAAGAAGAGTTCTTGTTTTGTGCCTCTTATCAAAGGCCAACTTCCTTCGCCGTTGGATGGCTTCCACATGTTGGGCACTAGCCCTTCGAGCCTCATCCAATCCTTCTAATAATCCCAATCTCTCTATCAATGAGGGAGCCAATGGCATCTTCTCATCCATGGCAATCCGGAGAGACTGGACTTCAAATTCAATTGATAGAATGGATTCCACCCCATGAACTAAGGAGAATGAGGTGGCCTTGGTGGTCACCTTATACGTAGTACGATAGGCCCACAAGGCAGCAGGAAGTTTGGTGTCCCAGTCCCTCTTTGAATCTTCAACTGTCTTCCTCAAAATATTGACCAATGTCTGATTAACTCTCTCAGTGTTTCCATTAGTCTGAGGATGATATGGTGTGGTCATCCGGTGGTTTATATCAAACCGTTTAGTCATGGATTCAATTACTGAGTTCAAGAAATGAGTTCCCCTATCACTGATCAAAATCTTTGGGCATCCAAACCGCGAGATAACGTGCTCAAACAAAAAGTTGGCAGCATGAACTGCATCATTAGCCTTCACTGCCTTAGCCTCAGCCCATTTGGTGAGGTATTCCGTAGCTACAATGATATGCTTCATTTCTCTAGAAGAGTTGGGATGAACCTCTCCAATATAATCTATGCCCCACTTTTCAAAGGGAGCAAGTGGCAAGGAGACATGAAGGGGCATTGCCATATGTAAATCATTCTTTGCATACCTCTGACACGCATCACAACGCTTGGCATGGTCATGGGCATCCTGGAACATTGAGGGCCACAAATACCCAGCTCTCATAGCCTTCTGAGCAATCAATCTGCCAGCAAAGTAGCCTCCACATGCACTATCGTGACAGGCCTCCAAGATCTTAGGCACTTCTTCCTCCAATACACAACGCCGTAGTAACCCATCCACTCCTTGACGATATAACCAGTTTCCTACGATGGCAAAGTGGCGGTTGTTCACCCTCACTTAGCGGCGCTCATGATGAGACAACTCCTCAGGAAGTTGCTCAGTGGCCAAAAACTGAGCAATGTGGTTATACCACTTGGGTTGACTAGTGATGGTAAATAACTTCTCATCTACCAATCCATCTTCGATTGGAGTAGAACCCACCCTCTCAAATAATCTGGATAAGTGGTCCGCTTGGTGGTGCATCTTGCCAGGCTTGTATTCTACGGTGTAGTCAAATTCCTCCAATAATAGAACCCATCGAGCAATTCTACCACTCAAATCTGCCTTATTCACCAAATACTTGATCGCCATATGATCCACAAAGAAGACAACCGGGTTTAGAAGTAGATAATGTCGGAACTTCTTCACAGAGAACACCATGGCTAAACACTCACGTTCCGTGGTGGTGTAGTTCTTCTCTGCAGCATTCAATTGTTTGCTAGCAAAAGCAATAGGAAAATCCTTCTTTCCATCTCCCATTGATTGACATAAGGCACTTCCTACCGCCACTGCGGAAGCATCACAGTAGACATGGATTGGAACATCCCAATTGGAAGGCCTCAACATCGGATACGAGCTCAATCTATCCTTGAGCCACTGAAATGACTATTCATACTCCTCAGCCCACTCAAACTTCACCAATTTTCTCTGAAGTCGGTTGATGGGAATGGTTTTTGTAGCATAGTCAGGAATTAGCTCCCGGTACCAACCAATATGGCCTAGGACTCGCTCTACTCCTTTCACATTCACAGGTGGAGCTAAGTTCTTATGACTGCTACCTTCTCCGAGTCAGGCTCTCGACCTTCCTTGGAAACTACATAACCAAGAGTGATTCCCTTCAAGACTGCTAGGAATAGTTTCTCCGGATTGAGAGCTATCCCCACCCTTCAACAGTGCTCAAACGCTTCCCGGACACAATTGAGGTGACACTCAATATGTGATTGAATGCTAAAGTCATCTATGAACACAATCATAGTCTTGTGTAACAGATCAGAAAAGACATATGTCATGGCCCTCTAGAAGGCTGATGGAGCATTACAGAGCCCAAATGGCATTACTACGAAGACAAATGTGCCCCATGGTGTGGTAAACGTTGTTTTGTGCCTATCTTCAATTGCAATAGACACCTGATTGTAACCTGAGTAGCCATCCATGAATGTATACATCTCATGGCCAGCTACTTCATCCAAGATGCTGTTAATGAATGGAAGAGGGAAGTGATCCTTCTGAGTGTTCTTGTTCAACTTCCGATAATCAATGCAAACCCTCAGTTTGTCGTTCTTCTTCTTGACTAGTACCATAGGTGAAACCCAAGTGGTAATCTCCACTCGTTTGATGAAACCAGCTTGGAGCAACTTTTCCAACTCTGCTTTGACCACTAATTGCAACCGATAATTCATTCGACGCTCCTTCTGACAAATGGGGATGGCTCCCGAGATCAAAGGAATCCGGTGTTGGGCTATCTTAGGAGGTATACCTTTGAGATCCTTGTATGACCAAGCAAAGATGTCTCAATACTCCATAACTAATTCCTTACACTTAGCCACATCCTCGTCACTCAGATTGATGCCCACTTTGATGTTTCGCATCTTCTCTCCTTCCTTAGATACGTCTAAGTACTTCCAGTCAGCCTCGTGGACATGAGGCTGTTCCGTGGGTCCTCTATACCAATCTTCGGGTATAGGTGGATATCGAATCACGCCACCATCGGCTATCATGCCTGAAGAAGTCTTCTTGAAATGGAGAGGAGGCCTCAATTCATCTTCTTCCTTAAGAATTTCAATGTCTTCTACCACGGTTCCATCCATGTCAACCGCATAGGACTCTACAGAGCCTACTAAGTCTTCAAGATCTATCTTTACATCACCGAAGAAGGCTAGGCCTTCAATCCAGTTCACCGAATCTACTACTTCAGGGTCGGAATGGATATGTGTTTCCAACCACTGATCAAATTCCTCATCACCTTGCAAGTGGTAGAGACTAGGTCCCAGACAACAAATAGAGGACTCTCCACCACTGGGTAACTTTGATGCAATTGACTTCTCCCTAGAATCCAATTGGTGGAGGTCGTGAGGAACCTCTAAGGCCTCAATGTCTGATGAATCACTAGACTCAATAGTAAACTGAGCCTGAGAGGTCCGAATTTTTACCTTAGTCCGATTGTGAGCTGGACCAAAGGATATATGAGGCTTCTCGCCTCCCAACAAACCACAGCTTCTGCGGCTCTCAACCTTGGTCAATCTAATAACAAAAGAAAGGATTCCTTTTGTGAATGGATTTGAATAACATGGATGGTTAAGGTGTAAGATTCACCTCCTACCATCACTCGACAATCCTTAATCTGACCCACCGGTCTCGCTGGACTCTAGTTAGCCATGCTAATCACAATGGGAGATGGCCCAGTGAGACTCAGCCCGAGCTTCTCCATAGTTTGCAAGGGCATAATATTCAGGCTACTACCACCATCCACCAAAGTGTTTGGTAGCACCTTGTCCACAATGACTGCCTCTACTTCCACCGCCTTGACTTCAACGACCTTGTTGATTGCTTGACTCCCTTGCCGCTACCTTGACCTTGGATTTTCTTCGAGATCTAATTGGAAGCTTAGTCTTAAGCAACTTCGGGGTCTCAGGTGACAACTCCAAAAATTGGGCTATGGTAATGTCAGCCTTAATCCAATTTAAGTCTGCCCATAAATCATATGAGCCACATGATGGTTCATTGATGGACCTCCGAGGAATCAACCTTTCCAGTTCAGGCACCTGAAGACCTTCCCAATCATCCTTCCTTCCATCCTGCTCATAGCTAGTCTTTAGAAAGGGAAAATCTTCTAACAAGGGATGGAAATTCAAGGGAACTTCCTCTTCACCATGAGCTGCTTTGGCGGCCTCTCGAGCCACCTTCTCCATATCTGAAAACCGGGGGGGGCTCTCAATGGTGGGAGAATCTCCTTCCTCTTCCACAACCTCTTTTCGAGGTCCCATGGACCTTGTCATAATGGCCAAAGATGGAGCCACCACAGTACCACCGTCTTCTGAGGTGGAATGGGTGATGAGGTTGGACTCCGATGACAGGTTCTCAATGACCACAGATATAGCAGGGGGCGGCGGTCCATATCCATCTTCGGTGGTTTGACTCACATATCTGACATCTTGTGAGTTTTGGTTGCTATTCAGGTTCTGGTGTCCACTTTGGTGTTGGTTCAATGGAATGAATCCCGTATTAGTCTGCAATCCACCTGGAGCCTGTTGATTCTGCTTGTTGGCACTATAATCATAATACAAGTTTGGAGGGCTCACTACATTTGGGTGTGGAGGTTGCCTAGCTCCTCGTTGTTGGTCTAGAGCTTGTTGTGGATAGTTACCAGGTGGGTGTGGTAATGGGATGACCTTGTCAGACTTCCTACACACGTGGGTGGGGTGATTTCCACCACAATTTCCACAGACTACTTGATTCTCAATCCAACACCTACCAGGTGGGTGTTTTTTTTCCACAAAAAGCATGGACCTCATTCCTTGCAATTCCTTGGTTGTTGTAGCCTTGACTACCACTCTGATAACCTTGCTTACGATGCGGGGGCACGTACAACTACTAAGGAGGAATGGGGGTCTGATAAACCTATTGGGCCTGGCAGAATTGAGCAGTGTGACCAGGGTGGCTACACGTAGTGCACCACAACCCAGAGGCATGCCTTCCTGACTCAATGGCAGGTGGACGAGGATTAGGGTTGTGGTTCTTCATCCAAGCAGCCATCTCTTCTGACATTTGGTTCATCTCTTGAAGTATTCGATCCTGGAATCTCTTCTGAGAGCTCTCAATTTCCTTCTTCATTTCATCCTCCCAACTTCTTTCTGGAAGTGCCAAGACTGGGCTCTGAACTTGTAATGGTTGGACCATAAGAGGTGGATCCAACCTGCCTTGTTCATAGTTTGATCCATATCTCACCGGAATGGGCATATCCGCCCGCGATGTAGTAAGAGAAGGGCCTCGGTTTTGAGCATAAATGGGGATAAAGCTTGGGATTCTATCTCCTCTCCTCCACAACCGCTCTTGCTCCTGGTTGACTTGCTCCACTTGCCTAGCTGCCACCTTGGCTGCGGCCAAATTGGCCGAGTGTAAACTTAAGATCTCTCTTATGACCTTCTCATTGATAAAACCTCGGAGGAAAAAGTGCTTCAAGGTGTCGTTGTCTAACAAGTTCCCTACAAATTGGTCTACTACCTATTCAAAACGTCTGATGTAGGCACTGATGTCCTCATCAACACCTTGCCTGATGGAAGACAAGGCTGTCAATGCAACGCTCTGGCCCACTTCAGGCCGGAATTCCTCCAAGAATGCCGCTTGTAACGCATTCCAATCGGCAAAGGTGTTGGCGGCGTGGTTTCTATACCATGCATACGCTCCATCCTTAAGGGTGTTTGGGAACCATACCAAATAGTAACGTGATTCTGACACCATGGAGGTTGTCAGAAATCTCTATGAATCGCTCCACATGAAGAGAATGGTCCTCATCTCTTGATCCAGTGAACACATGAAGGTTGGATGGGACAAAATGTGCGGCTAAACCCTCCGGGAAGACTATGGGCAACCCCCTAGGTTGCACTAATGGATTTATGGCCCGAGCCGCTTGGCCTGGGGCTCCTCCACCACCTCCACTCATGGCTCCAAAGCCTTGGGTTGCCACTGGTTGAACAACCGGGATAAAAATCTCTCCTATGTCTTCAATAGTCTCAAAGGCCTCCGGGTCTACCTCCACTATTGGCTCGATGACGACCGTCCTAGGGGATGTCGTACGTGCTTGGGTTCCACTAACAATTCCAAAGTCAACACCGTCTAACTCTTCTCAGTCTCTGACAGTCCTTCCGGAAGCTCTTCGGGATTCAAACCGACTAATATCTAGGCCGGGAGAGAGTTCAGGTCGAATAGAACGGGTACTCGGGTACATCTAACGACCTCACATCCACGTGCACTCTTTAACTACAGTCCCTTTTTTTCATAATTATATTTTATTTTTATTTTATTTTTTGACAACTAAGACCCTAGCCTACCCTCAAGCGGGTAGAGAACGCAAGCCACCCAATCCGGACTACACCTTGATGACAAGCTCCAACTTGGCAAACCCCAAAGGTCTCATTCGGATTGGATATACGAGATTGTCACGTTGTGTAGGGCTGACCAAGTAATGGGTGAGACACTACGCCCTGCCTCGGCGGCCAAGACTCCTTGTTCTCAGTTCAGCCCACTCTTGGCAATACCTACTACAAGCAACCTATCAGACTGACCTAAATTGTTCACATACATCCATTTAAGGTTAAGGTGTACCTTTTGCAATCCAGCTTCCTGCGCAATTAGTATACCACCGGCCTATGCGATCACAAGGGTTTCTAATCTTACAAAAGTAAGTTAGGAATAAAACTTGGGCAGTGCTCCTTTCAACACGACCCCAACATGCACCTGTACGTCACGTACATGTGAGCCACAAGTCAATGTTCAACAAGATAAACAAATCACCTTCCAAGGAATCCTAAAGCCTATAGAGTTAGGCTCCCGGCGGACGCACCAGTATGTGAGTCAAATTCACCCTACCAATTTTCATCCAACCTAAATCTCATGGATGAAACCCTAAAACTAATGGATGAAACCCTAACCTAGTAGATGAACCCTAAACATAATGGGTGAAACCCTAGCCTAATGGATGAACCCTAACCTAAGATTGGAATTCATTGGATGAGGTTGAGTGCAAAGATTTTAACCATACAAGGTAAGATAAAAAATAAATTAGACGTGGGGCAAGAAGTAGGGAAGGTAAATAAATTTCAAGGGGTAAAAGTATCAAAGGTTGAGAGTACACGATAAACAATGAAGTAGAAGAAAAAAATGTAAGGAAAAAGGTGCTCCAACCAAGGCAACAGATCCCTTGACACTGAAATTGCCGTAACTCCATGGTCGTTGCTTGGATTTGTACGAGCAAGGTGTCTTTGGAAAGCCGACGTAAAGACCCAAGAGCCCCAAAAATCTCAGCTCCAAACTCATTGTTTCCTGCTCGCAGTAGGCCGTCAAAGTTGATGCACCGAATTTGGGCGGCAGTAGACCCCTTGTCACTAAAACCACCACAACTCCCTCGTTTTTGCTCCAAATTGAGCGTGCTTAGTATCCCTAGAAAGCTTACAAGAAGATCTAACTATTTTTCAAGTTTTATACTCTATCTTTAAATAATTAAATGGCAATAACGGTGCAACCGCAGCTCATCAACAAGAGTAAAGTTTTGGAGGCAACTTGGCATGGCTTCGCCCAAGAGAAGAAGAGAGAGGAAGAGTGGCCGCCCAAGTTCTCTTATACAAGTGGGAGAGAGCCCTAGGGTGGTGGCCACATCTCCACCATCCAAATCTAGAACCCTAATCAAGATCAAGGGCCCACGATCAACGAAGGCCCCAAATCCGATTTTAGGGCTGGACAAGCTAAAAACCAATAATAGACTTTTTTTTGGCAAAACTAACTTCACCAATGTGTTCTAAACACATTTAAAGATCAAAATCAAGTATTCATACACCCTAATCGGAGTTCTAGATCATTAGAAACCAACAATTCGACAAACCAATCACCATAAATTAAATTCTAACTATTTTCTTCTTCTTCTTCTTCTTCTTCTTCTTATATTTGATTTTTACTTTATCTTTATCTTACGCTTATAAATAAGTGGTTACAATTCTTCTACTAATTAAACTCTAATTCACTAATTGTCTTCGTAAACTAACTAATAATCTAAATGGTCTCTTTTGCTTCTCGCAAGTCTAATTTCCTATCAGTAACTCTAATTTTACCTTCCATGCTACTTTATGGTCACGTGGAGTCCCGTTAACTAACACTTACTAATTAACACTACAAGGTGCTTCTAACTACTAATCTAACTACTATTTGTAATAAGCAAGGCAATTCTTCACTAACTAATCACTAACTAACGTTGTGGCGCTTTTAGGCGCTCACATGAGACTTGAAATATTAATAATTGCATTGAAACCTAACATATGATTTATCTCATCTCATGTCGAATGGCCATTGAGAAATAACACGTGAGAAGGTGTAACTGGTTCACATTACACATATAGTATCATCAATTCATCGCCATAACATCAATGATACCCCCAAACGCCCTGTACTGTACTAAATCCATAAAGAAACCAACCGCAAGCAAACCCTTGTCCACTCCCGAGTCTCAAAGCATTTGGAGCTCAGAACCCTCGTTCTTCCTAGAACCCTCGTCTTCATTAAAATCTATAATTTGCACACATTTTTGCACAATGATTTGCACAATGTGATATTTTTATTTTGGAATCATCCCCAATCGTAAATATAGTAAACATACATTTGGAACTGAGTAGGTGGTAATGGAATGGAAGAGGGTGGGCTAGACCCTAATTGTATAGGTGTTGGCAATGGGAGTTTGTGGGTTATGGGTAGGCTTACTTTAAGGATAATTAACCATTCACCAGCAACAGCCCCAGAATATAGTTATACATGGATATTTTGTGGAGCTTTATCCCATCCTCTACTCAAAACCGTTCGGAACTCATGCCAGTTGGATGTACTTGTGATTTCTATAACATATCATCCTATACAGAGGCTGACAGATACCGAAATATATTATTTAGATAAAAAGCCAAAAACAACTTGCATGGATATTAAGTCACAATATGCAATGCCAGTATGTATATAATAATCACGACGCTAAGATTCGCTTGCAAAGCATTTATCTGACCCATAGAGAGTGTCAAAGTCATTATCTTCCTCAACATGAATGTCTAGAAATTTATAAATTGCTGGATCAAAACGCTACCTTCTAAGACAAGAAGCAGGTGGGGAATTCGAAGCCGCTCGTGCATTGGCCATATCCCGCGGGTATACGGGCAAGAAAGGAAAACGTTCGGGACTTTGAGGTACAGAGAAATGACGTCTGCAGTCAACAGAAGAGTCTATGAAAATCGATGCCGTGATAAGAAGAACATCATGACATCAACAACGTTTTTGGTGAAGGTACCGTTGAGTTTCACCTACTTACGGCTTCGATTGTTTGGCACGCTTTGGTGGGGGCTCAAAGTCCATGTCGGCAGCATCTGGAATGACACTTGGAATGTCGGAGGGTAGGGGCATGTCAAAGTCGTCGTCAAATACATCCATGTTGTCTTCGACGCGCTGCATAAGGACTTGGATAGTGAGAGGCTTCAAAACGGCCTCAAGTACCTCCGAATCGGCCTCTAGTGCAACAATGTGACAATCGTGATCCTTGAAGACTCGAATAGAGTTTCCTGAAAATTCCTCAAATAATGTGAACATAGGCGGTGGAAAGGGATAGAAACATTCGGAGGAATTATAATACGCACCTATAGCGGCGGTAATGTCGACTACAACATCCCCTTTGTCGGATGCAGATAGAATTAACGACGTGTAGAAGTGCTGACCACGTTCCTTTGCTCCTCGCCACACCCGATCAGCAGTCCGAGTGAGTGTCTCCTTACTCACAAAGTTGAGGATTGCATTACTCCCTACAATATTCAGTGAGAGCTCCTTAAGCGTCGGGTGCTTTCGGAATCGGAAGTTTGATTTGCGGTACGCTTTGACTCGACCTTGAAGCGAATTAGCACGCACAAGAAGCACAACCTTGAACAAGTTGGTGGTCCCTGAAGTCGCAGCAGCGGATCTTCTTGGCAGTCTGTTCACACCAACCCTCTCCTTCATGATCTTGAATCCGAATCCCTGGAAGTGCGCCTTGAAGATTTGCATCGTCTTGTCTTTATCATCAGAAAACGTTAGAAAAATACCACCATTGTCATGCAAGAAGACGTTGGCAAAACCTAAAAGCATCTTCATCCAGCCTGTCGAGAGCATGTTCCAACCGGGAACTTCATCTGGAAGTACCGACACATCGGGCACGGGAAGATTGTCCGGTACTTGAGCAAGGACGAGATCCACCCTTTGCCCTTTCTGAACGACATTCCCCTGTAGTAGGCAAGTCTTTCCGTTATTGCAATCAGTGCCAAAGTCTTAGATCTGGTTCCAAACATCATGCGACATTGACTCGTTCATGATCAATCGTGTCGACGTTGGATCTGCGCCACCAGGGTTCGTGTGACTCGTGGGTGTGATGTTGAGACTCGGGGTCTTGTCGTCAAGCGGCACCCTCGTGGATGTGGAGTGGGAGTGCGTAACAGACACTATAGGATTAGCAATGGGTGACTTGAGAGTCCGAAGAGGCTGCACACGTCGAAAAATCTAGGGAGCAGCAGTTGAATCCTCCGCTGGTGTAGGCTCCGTCCTTGGCCGATTGGGGTTCTCCGCCTGCAACGATACTTCATTCTCAAGAGGCCTATCATCCAACAAAGTGATGCGAGCTGGGACCGAGACATCTTGAGTAGCTGTAGGAACTCCATGTTCCCGGACGGAGGACTGGAAAAACCTCGATTCCTCAATTAGCTGGAGATCATCTTCCACTTCCAAGTCATCGTCCGCAGCAGACTTACCTTTAGCCTTCCTCATCTTAGCAGGTCGCTCCTTAGCCTTCTTGTTGGCTTGTAGACGTTTTGAGTTTGGACTCATTGGCTTTGCGCGCTTCTTCTTCTCTTTTGTTGTCTCAGCCTTCTCCGGCACGTCTTCCTTAACGTCAATCAGAGGACCGTGCCCCTCCTTCATGAATAGCTCCTCCTCATGGCAGTAGTTCTTGTGACACTCAAAATATCAATAGCAGTCCTTCCGATGATCCAACGGAAACAACGACAACTGATACGGAGAGTACATGCAAGAGTTGGACGACGTTGAGTACGCCGTGTGCATCCATAGCGGAAGAGAGGAAATAGCACCTTTCTCAAGGAGTTCATGCTTGATATATTGGTAGGCAAACCGAGTTGCGATGTCTCCGTGATCCTTAACGTCCTCCCATTTTGACAGTCGAGTGAATGGGGATTCTACGAGAAAGAGGCTGTTGAACGCATGGTCCCACAAGCGAAGCTTCCACATCGCCAAGTACTCCATCCAAGTAAGTGGATGCTCTCTTGGTTGGGGGTGCATCTCCAAGTTGCCCAAAAGATCTTCCATCTTTGGCCCAAGATCCTCCTGAAGTTGTGATAGATGAACAGGTATGCGTGAAGAACTCATGACAATTGCATAATTCAAAACAACATCGGTAATGATATGTACCCAGGCATAAAAGACCGCTCGTGCCAGGAACTTCTTCAGATCTGCTTCAGAGCATGGATACTCGGGAAAATGATTATATTTCCGTGGAAAGTCCAACTTGTTCCACATCCTCAGCCACATGACCTTGTATTTGGCAGGAACAATTGTCGTGGCAACGAGCTGAAGCTTCTCAAGGCCCATCTCCACTCAGTCCAAATTATGCCTGTCGTAGTTCTTTCGAACTTGTATTGTGACATAGAAGGACACACAAATAGCTATAAATTGTGCTCAAACATGTCCCAACACAAATGAAAAAGAAAAAATAGTTCTATGTCGTATCTAGTTGAGTTAGTATTATGTCGTCACGAGAGGGTATGCTGGGTGGTACCTGGGCGACGCCGGATACCCACTCGGAATGGAGGGAGTACTCGACCCCGTTTACTTCCTTCGATTCCGAGAGGGTACCCTTCCGGAATCAGGGGAGGACCACTCGGTCGAGTTCCCTCCCGGTTCCGAGAGGGTACCCAGGCGATGTCATGTACCCTCCCGGAAGAGGAGTGGGGGTTGACCCGGTTTAGAACCCTAATTTCACTTCACACCCTATGAAGCCTGATAGGAGGATTAGCAGCCTAATAGTATGCTATAGGTCCTAGTCATTTGCAAATAATTTTCCTTATTATAAACTATTTCACGAAATATAACACCCGAAGAGGATGATTAACTGTTGTTTGGGTAGTTACCTTGTCAAGGAAGTTTTCACCGTTAGCTAGGTTTGCGACTCCAGCTAGCTTGCAAAATCTCTTTGTTAGCTTATCACGCTTCAGACGGATCTTGCCTTCCATATACTCTTGCATATCTGGTACGGTCTGTTCGTCCTCTGGAGTCTCTGCCAGATACGCAAGTCACTCTTTCACTGCGGTTTCGTGTAACTGGTCCTGCCAGACCGTGCTAACCGAGTATGAGCTCCCAATGAAAATTTTCTTGATCTAAGAATGTAAGGAGTGAGGATTACCTAGAATAGTACTTTCACCATCTGAGAAGCGGGAATCAGGTACCACGTAGTGCTTGGCTTCTTCACGCACATTTCATAGCGATGGGGCGAAATCAAGTCCTTGTAGTACTCTAGTGGTCGTGTGCCGTATAAATGCACTCGGTCAAAATGGTGCATGACATTCGTAACGACATGGTTTGTCTCGTTAGCCCTAAGAAAACAACGGTCATCAGCTGCAAAATCAAATTAGCTTGCAAACCCTACAACTTTAGAAGTACACTTACTTGTTAACGGCGTGCATCGCGGACAATATTCGTGGATACCCATTTGGTGTACTGTCAAGTATAATGCAGAATGGCCTCCCGTTCTTCTTGACAAATTCTTTGTCACCATCTTTCTTCGTGTCAATGTACTCTTTCCACGCCTTGTACCGGTGATTGCCATCATAGATGTACAACATCTTTCCACTCAAATGCTTCAGGTCTTTGTCGTTAGCCAACTCGGATTCGAATTCTTTGTTCATTGTTTTCCAGTCTGAGGACTAGGAATTCGAAATCGCATCATCAACAGGCCGCTCAATTCCCTCCTTGCCAGTCTCCGCAAGGTAGAAGGAGGTGTCACCATCTCGATAACCATGAGCAAACCCGGCCATCATCTTCTGCTTCTCGATTTTGTGCACTTTTCAAAGCTCCTGCATTGGTATCATGCGGCACAAAGGAATTCGAATATGTGAGAATTAACCCATCAGGAGACACTGCATAAGGTTGATCGCCGCAAATGCATCAGGGTGATACACGATGCCAATTCGCTCCGTCACTTCCTCGATGGAGGCATTCGGATCTTGGCCGAGGTCATCGTCAAGGTCTGGCGTAGCCTCCTTTTTCTCCCTCTTCTTGCTCTTGCGTTTGCCCTTCCTCCTTGACCCTCTCTCGGCATCGTTGTCCTTGCTTGAGTTGGATAAGCCCATCTCAACAAGGGCCTCGCCGGCAGCGGCTGCATCATTCTCCGCCTCCGCTTCACTCCCTGCTTTCTCCTCGCTCTCCACCTCCTCTTCAATTCGTCGACATCATCATCTTCGTCACTCTCTTCACTGTCGCCTTTATCTGAATCATCACCCCCCTCGCCGACCTCATGCTCTTCTTCGCCCCCACTTTCGGTCACCGTGTTTAAAACATCTTCCTCCAATTTGTTACCGCCTCCAGGTCCGGCCTCGTCTCCTTCGCCCTTGTCTTGGACCTCTTCATCGTCGAGCAAGGGCATCGCCAAACCCTCGACCTCGACACCGACTTGACGTGCGTCCTCTCCACCAACATGCACCTTGTCGCGGCCTCTAGCCGTTCGCAGTACAGGATCGCCTGGAGCTTCCTCTTCATCCATTTGCGATTCCTTCAATTCCGATGTTAGCAACTTCTTGCACCCTCTTCACAAAAATTCTCCAAAACACCTCACAAAACACACACTCAATTCACTCCAAACCCTAAGTATTTTGTTTCTTCTAATCTTGTCTACAATTACTTGTATAGAACGTTCCGGAGCCCTATCTAACACAAAATTTCTCGGCATTGCTCTGCACTAGAACGCTGGACCTTGCAAACCAATACTATTGACTGGAAAACCTAGAACTCCAAAGGTTGCACAAATGAAAGAAGATAAACAGTAGAGGTTGCTCTACTTATAACTTGGGTCGGGGTGAGCCGTCATCCTTCGCCTTTACCCAACCTGTCCAATTCAAGAACTCATTATGACCACTACCCTTCCATCAACAACCCAATAATTATGGTCACAACCCATCTCAATCACAAGCGTCATTTTTTATGGCCTTGACGTACCATGGGAGAGCCGTCAGCATCGGCCGCCACTCAAGCCATCATTATCAAGTACACATACAACTCATCATTTCAACTTCGCTCCCATGTAAAGATGTCGACCTACCTTACCACTTCAACATCATTTTCGGCCACTACCCAACTTGTCCTTAATCATACTTTACCACCTTCCTCACCTTACCATCATTTCTCTCATTACCAATCGCATCGACGTTGTATTCCATCATATATCATAATTGTGCGCAACTTAAGCCGTCACAATCTAGTCCCCTCTCCCAATCAATAGGACTCTTTGCAATTCATCCAAGTCACCCTCTATCATGCTTTGTTTTATAAGAAAGCATTCAATCATAAAATTCTGCCACGAGGTCAACATTGAATAGCACCATTTTCTATCACTCTTTTTTCAAAAAACAATGTCTATCAAAGAACTCACGGGACTCGTATGACCCTCCTAGTGGAAACATTTTCAATCACCCCCCGTGCTACAAGACAAGCGTGTACGTGCGTTTTTGAAACACACACATCTTCCATCAAAACTTGGACCTCCTGCTCCTTGTCAGCTGCTGCTTTCCCTCTCCGCCTCGACGTTGTCACTACGTCCAGCTTCGCAAACTCCGGACCTAATGTTCTAGTTGTACCCTCTATGCCTGCGTACCTCCGCATTCGCGACTCCTGTGATGCCTTCACTTGTTTCGAGGTAGAGAATTGGGCCGCCCGTTTCTTTCTCTTTGGCATCTGATCTAAGCGGGCTATCCTACTCAACTCGTTCCTAGCATCAGCTTAATAATGTAGACTTCCAAACTCTTGGCTTGCGATTTACTGCCTTTCTACTCGCTTCGTGTGGACATATCGTGTGCCCAATAGAACATGCCCGCTTTTAAAAGCACAACGCTCTATACACTGGGATTGCCATATTTACGTCACGACGGCAGAGTCCAATATAAGTACTCTATTCTGTAGTGATGTTTAAATTATTTGACACTTCTCAACAACTTTCACCCACCACTTTTAATAAACAATCTGAATCGTGTACTATACTAATTAGGCCATGCTTCGTTGCTATACTCTGTATCACGGCATATGCTAATTCCAAAACTTTGCTCCGAGTTCTATAAAATTGATCGCCTTTGCTCCTAGCTCCTCAAGTATCTTTAGAAGCCACGTACAATAATGGACTCCCTCGCAACTTTATTTCAAACTCTTGCTAATCTTTCATGCATGCGCCGTCCTCCCTACTCACTTCCTCTTGAATTTAGCTTGATAGGCCTCTGTGCCAACTTTTGGTGAGCGCTTGCATTCTCTACAACAGGATTAATACAACCCACACTCACTTGCGTCCATTACAGTCGCCATCTTTTGCAATGGCATCTTCTTCCGATGCACCTGCCCCTGCCTTTGTTTCTCTTCGGGCTAGTGATAGTGGCGTACCGCTCAATATTCGTATAGATAACGATGGGCTCGCTTCCATGACTCCATTCATGTTAAGTTTGAGATTTTTACTTCTGCAGGACAGTGTCTACGTCGAGGAAGAGGTTTATGACGACGTAACTTTGGAGCTTGTTCATACTATAGCTATACAGTTTGTTGTAGTCAAGGGGTCGCCAAAATTGTGGAAGCTCAGACCAGGACACTATAGAATTTACGGTCTTGAGCATTCTAAGGTTCCTACTGATTCCTACGTTCCTACGCCTCCCAAGTCATCATCGTCTAATATGCACACCCCGCTTCCACCTAGAGTAAGAGTTAAGATTGAACCTGGGACAGAGAGCGTAATTTTTTTGTCATCGGATGACGAGTCCTTTTCTCAGAGGAATTGTCCGATCATGACAACTACCCCTGTGTCATGCCCTCCCTGGAATACCACTCCTCTGTCGTACGATCCTTCGTCTAACACCCCCTCGTCTTGCACCCCAATGTCTCATACGCCGATGTCATGTCTTCCTAAGCGTACCACAGACTCGAGTGTTATGAGTGTTATTTCTTGCCTGAGAGAGTTGCGAACCCGACCAGGTTGTAAGAATCCCTTGAAACAATTAGACTATAACACGATCCGCCGTGAGCAAGTTCCATACCTTCCTCACGAATTCAATGGCGATGTTATTTTTGAATTACCCCCTACAAGCATTTCATCAGCGTCTACTCAGGTGAAGAACATCCATGGCATGGACAAAAGATACGACGAGCACGTTTGGACGAAGACTATCACCACAAATATCACCAACGACGATGGCCTCAACTTTAGGACTTCCAAGGTCGTTGGACATCTTCGTTGCAGTAACGAGGATTGCGAGTACCTCCGCCGAAACCACCGGACAGAGCCATTTAATGAAATGGAGTTCGAAGGCATTACGCAACATCCTTTTGCTTCGGGTCAAGTACCACCTCCGGGCTCAACACTGGTTTGTAAAATTTGCCGCAAGCCCCCTTCCTGTCTTGCGCCGTGTCCTGCTATAGTTTACTGCATGTCGAGTACGCACAATATCACCCATGCATGTATTCACCTCGGGACACACAACCATCTGGTTAAAACTGGAGATTATCGAGAGGTTAAGGAGCACATCAATTCATTAATTGGTGAGCAGATACAGAGAACTCCTCTTGCCACCAAAAGTTCCATTGTTTTGGAAGCAAGCAAAGATCTTGTGGAGAAATTTTATTGCGAGAAGAGGACGACCCTGAGCGAATCCTAAGTTTTGAAGAATAAGTTCCGATGCTTGATAAGTGCAAGGATATGGGATCACCTAGCATCCAAAATAAGATGATCTCCTTTCGATATTTGAAGCGATACGGCGTATTGGACAGCATCACCAAACTTAGGGGAGTCAGTAGCTGGGCCTTTGTTCAGAAAAATATGTTCCCTGGTCAAGGTGAAGAATCTGAGAAGGTATTCATTTTCAAAATGTCTGAAGTAGGACCTAGTTTGGGTGTTGATTTAATGAAGCGTATACAGCCAGGTGGTGATCTGGAGAATTCGTGGTTGATATTTGATCATGTTAAACGCGTGAAATAGTGGACCACCATGGCGTGTCACGTGTATGATGCTACCTACTGTCGGGTTATGAGCATTGCCTGCTGCGACATGCAGTCCGAAGATGCCGTAGCTCAAATGATATTCTGGAAGAACCTTAATGCTGTAATGTCTAGACATGGTTTAGCTTCACCTCAATTCAAAGGTTTCATGGCCGATAGTGCTCAGGCTAACTGGAATGTCGTACGGGTTTTGTATGGTAGCGGATAAAAGGACAAACCGATGATAGACAAAGAGCGAACCTGCCTATTTCATTGGGCCCAATCGATGGTTAAGCACAGTGACAAATACATTATTCAAGGACCATTACGTGATCAACACAAGGCACTGTGTCACAAGTACAAGATGGCCTGCACAATGGACGAGACTGAAAAGTTATATCAAAGTATTCGAGCATGGTGGGCATCCTCTGGAGCTATTTCTGAGTCCAGGTTCCAACATCTTGACCTTTGGTTAGCTTTTTGGCACTTTCGTTACCGGCAATAGGATGGATTCATGACATAGGTATTGCCCTCTAACTTCTTCCATCTAAATCGTTTTAGTCAGAGACATCGTATTAGTTTTTCTTACTCTATTGCAGTGTATGTCAGAGGATGAGCTTGCTGAGATGCCCTCTTGCAATCTCACTGAATCCATTCACAACAAGTGGAAGCAAGCATCGGGGACTAACGGCGGAGATTTGTACGTCACAACAGTGGATGACTACGTTTGTGCTTTCCTCCAAGTAGTTCACTATTACCAGTTTCTGAAGGGTGACGCTGGCGGGACGGGTCCAACTAAAGAAGAATTGAAACTCCAAGCGGCTGAACGTAGAGCTAGGAAGACAGGTGATCCACGCGTACTTGGTGATCCCATGATGATGATGCCAGGGGCGGATGAATTTTGCAAGCGGAGGTGTTCGGTACACACAAGTGCAAGGCCAACTTACCTCTCGCTGCCGATGAAGAGTCACACCGTCCGGATAGGGTAAACGTTTCTCATCCACGCTACTCTTCTAGGCGGCTTGGTTCTTCTTCAAATCCTCTACCAGTTATTGATGAAGATGATGACGTTCCAAATGTCGAGATCCCACCTGCACAACCGGCGCCCCCAATTTCAAGTGCGTCTTTGGGATGTAGGGCTGGTATTCGTCCTTTGACTAGTGTACAGGAAACTTTGGCCATCCCAACTGAGTGGCATATTGCTCGATTGCCTTCCAACTCGACTAGAAAGTGTTGGGCTAACCACATCAAAACCAGAAGATGCAAGGAGAAGATTGTAAGAGGAGGAAAGGCTACTGCCGCGCCCACTTACAATGGTACTTATGAATGCAGACAGAAGATATCTAACGACCCAACCGATTTTTACTTCTGCAACGACAACATCAACCGGTGCGTGAAAGGTTTAAGACGTCCATAGGTTCATCGGTACTCAACGGAGCTAGGCATGCCTCCAATCCCGGATGTTTGGCTGGTTATGGCGGGCACTAATCTCACTCGGGACGAAATTGAAGATTTACAACTTGTTGGATTTCAACTTCCACAGAAGCAACAGATTTCTCCGAGGCGCCTTTTTACAACCGCTAGACCACCATTAGACCTTGCCTCTGTTCCCGTGCCTCGATATCCTGATAAATACTTAGCGAAGAGGAACGGAAAGCTTCTAAAGTGCTCTTCTACAAAGCCCAATACAAATCAAAGACGATCAATGGGATCTGCCGTGTCTATCACAGCCTGTATCCATTCTGTCTGTATGGTTCCTCATCCTGGATTTGGGTGCATTATCTCCCTCGACCCGGGTGTTCCCCCTGATGAGAGGACATACACAATCACTGTGAGCTCGTTTCCTTACTGTACGTGTGAAGCCTTCGTGAAGACCATGCGGGAATTCCGTGGACGGAACCTCTTCTCGTATTGTAAGCACATCTACTTCATCTTCTTGAGAATTTGTAAATTCCAATCCGATGTTCACAGATTCATCCATGCACCATCCTTGAGCTTCAACGAGGTGAAATCAGTTCTTGAAAGTGGCGTACTGGCACACCTTGGAACTTAATGCAGTGTCAATTCCTATACGGTAATGTTGTTTGCGTCCCCTCTCGTTTCCGAGAGGGTACTCTTCCATGTTCACTACCCATTATTTGTGTATGTACTATTTGTTGTGCCTTGCGAATTATTTTCAGCGATGTACTCTCCTTTTTGAAGATGTAGGTCATAGAATACTTACTATATTTGACACGTACCCTCTCGTTTTCGAGAGGGTACTCCACCCTATAGTCCTCAGTGTCCATTAATATTTTTAGACATTTTCCCTATCGAAAACAAGAGGATATTTGACCCTATTTTTCCTAAATTGTCACCAGTCTAAGGCCACTATTGCTATTGATTTTAGTATATGTTTATATTTCTATCATCAAGTATGAACTCCTTTTCTCAAGTTTTGATTTCTATACTTCAATTTTTCGCCTCTTAATTAAGTATGGTATTCACATTGTACTTATACTGTAATTGACTCTTCTTCACGCAAGGCTGCAACCCCAAATTGTACTACACTTTTTATCTCTCTTTATTGTCAAAAGTGCAATTCCCTTCCAAAGGCGTCTCCTTCGTTGCGGCTCCAAAATCTTTATCTTCCCTATTAATTTCATTTAGCAATTCTTCTAGCATTTCTAATGGTATGTAGACATCTTCAAAAGACACAATCTCATCTTCACTAGTGTTTGTCATCTCTTGAGTGGCAATAGTCAATGGCCTTGCAATATCTTTAAAGAATATCTTTCTAGGAAAGATAAGCAAACTTTACAGGTAATTTAGGCTAAAGTACTTATCACGTAAATCTTAATGAAAAAACATTAATGGCATTTGGGAGGAAGTAATAGGAACTTGAGCAATCTTTGGATAAATTGATCCACGGGTTTAGGTCACGAAAATTTCTTATTTTAGTAATAATTCAAAAAATTCGAAAAATAAAAAGAATATGCTATGAATATTCGAATATTTTTCGAATATTTTCTGCTCCCCGAGGGAAATTTTTCTACTTTCTGCTCTTCGCTCTCTGCTCACCGCTCACATACAAGACGCGTCCCCACCAGCGGTGGACTTCCTCTTCTTTAAAGAAGGCTCTCCAGCAGTTGGAGTCGTTGTCGACGGCCTTCTTGGCGGCGCACGGCTGGAAGTTCTAGGTGCGGATGAACCCGATGGATTGGTTGCATCAGCACCAAATTGGCGAGGTCGACGACGTGCAGTCGCTTCGACAAGAACCGGCCGAGCTTCAAATGCTGAAAAGAGTTGATGGATTCAAACTAATCACCTATTGACCTTCACAGCATCATCGTTTGTCCAGGGCAAGTACTTCTCGAACGCCTCTTTTAGCGATCTTTGCCCGTTTTGAACAACACATTCGAGCAACTCCAAGAAGTCGAATTGCCCGTGGTATAAATCCACTTTGACGACAATGGAGTGGCAGTGGGGAAGATTAGCTCCTACATCATCAAAAGCTTGAACTCCGAGCACAATGTACTCCTTCTGTTGCTACGCAACAAAAGTCACTCTCTCGTTTCGGTTCAGAAGCACATACGAGACTTTGTCACTGACTTTGATCATTATCTGCACAAACTTCCCGGATTTTGATAACGACCATGTCCGCACTGTATCCCGAAACGCCCACAGTGTGCCATAGTTCTCCACCACGTCGTCGATGAAGGGGGACGGTTTAAATGGATTTTTGAACCTCTCGATAAAGAACTCCTCCGCTGAATAGTCGTAGTCGTCGACAATATCCATTGGGTCATTTGCCATCTGTTGAATGCATGACCACACAGTAATTAGAAATCAATTTGTGGCCTATCCTCGAGTGGAGGTTAGATATTCTTTAGCATGACAAATACCATTAGATTGTGAGTCATGGTATCCTCGAGTCGAGGAAAACTAAACATGTAAATGCTCGAAAGTCATGGATTCATGAATATTTTATCCTCGATTCGAAGATACATGTTTCTCAAGTTGTTGATTGTATTGTGATATGGAAGCCAGTTATTCTCGACTCGAGGATAAACAAGGAATCCTTTTTTACACTCATGGTTTTATTTCTGATGCCAGGTATCGATGTGTAACGGGCAAATATATTTTTCACATAAAATTTCTATGACTGTTTAACAACAAGCATGATTTCGTGTCCATAATGCTTTTTATCATTGAATTTCAACCAGTTTATCCTTGGCTCGAGGATACTTTACTTCTTTTCATGGTTTTTTTCTTGTGTTTATTCTAGGGTCGATGATAAATTGGTTGAAATTCAAACAAATATTAGTGAATCATACGTCGTTTACATGACCAGTGAACCATGACAACAAGTTTATGCTCGGCTCGAGAATAAACGGCTCCCAGGTATGGTTTTTTTTTTACCATCTATTGTTCATTGCATAAAAAAATGCAGACAAACCAGCAAACAAACAAAAAAATTATCAATACAAACTCAGAAACAATGGTGTCAGGCACTTCTCCACTCACGCACATATACAATGTCATAAACACAAAAGCAGATGCAACTTGAGACGCGGAATGCAGAATTGAGAAAGTTATCATAAACTTACTTGGAGTGTATGGAAAAAAATCCAACAGTAAGCTCTGAATCTGATTGAAGTCGCTGTGCACAATCGATGTGTGGGGAAGCTTAATTAAATTAGGGTTTCATTCACGACAAAGCCTCAGAAAACCCTTGCACACCGAAAATCAAAACCCTAGCTGAGACAAAAATCCTAGCTGAGACAGTCTAAACCTCCAAAATCTAAACAGTTGAAAATCTTTGCAAATCACTACCAAAACCCTCGCTTAAGTGAATCTAAATCCAGAAACTTTCAAACCCTATGCGCTGACAATCACGAACTCACGCGCACATAGACACACACATAATGCTCACACAATCACATATACTCACATACACACACCTCAAGCACCTCAGGCAAACACTCACACTCACACACACACACACACCTCACACACACACACAATGACTCACAAGTCACGCACGCTCACAACTCACGCTCACTCACAACTCACACACGCTCACAACTCCCACACACTCTTGCACAGTACAATGACAGACCCTAACGAGCACAAGAGAAGTGAGCAAAGAGAGAGGGAGAGAGAGAGAGAGAGAGGTGTCACACCCTCATTCACTCTTGGAAAAGTTAAGGGATTGGCTGCTTTTGAACCTTTTTGCCTTCTTTCGAGAACAAACTAAATCTAATTTTAAAGCGACTATATGGATGAATGTCCAATTATTTTCAATTTAGAAACTATACCAAAATGACGCGTTGCTTCACGTTACTTTTTGGTTAATGAATGTTTGTGAATTGGAATGAATATGGGACGTTTTCATCCGCCAATTTGATTGTACCTAGAATGATTTGAAAACAACCAACTTTGGCATACTCTTGCATGATGAAAATGTTTTCTAAATAAGTTTCTTTGGGTAATTCATAAAATTTTACTTGATATAAATGTATTTAGAATTTTTTAAATTTTGAAATCAATGTGAATCATATTAATTTTTCATTACTATTATATAGTAAATTTCAAATTCAAATAATTTCTAAATCGTAACTTTGTAAACAACTATTGGAGTCATTATTCATCAAATTAGGACTCTTTAAGTGGATCTATATAAAACTACATTTATATGTCTTTCTTTGTTTTGATATGTGTTAATTTCATGTTGTAAATTGTAAGTTTGTAACCAGTTAGGATTTTAAAGACATTGCACTTGATTTTTCAAAGTGGTCCACAAGTTGCATTTCAAATTTACAGTTGCAATTGTCAATTAACAATTTCTTACAACTTATGATACACAATATAAACATACCAAACCAACGAAATTTTATTCTAGTCGTTCATAAAGAAAACTACATGTATTTGATTTACTATAGTTTTATATTAGCAATCCTAAGAAACACAGTAAGACTTAAGTCACGAGATAAAAAGTCATAAAGAATTACAGACACCATGATCCATGAATAGTTTTCAAATTTACATCATATTACACTATACAATTTAGTGATTATAACAATTTTATACCATTTTCTAATTTTCAATACATTGCAATTGACTGCTAGTTATAATTGGAAAATTTATCCTTGAATCAAGGATAACCTTTAATTAGAAAGTCATCAAATTGCATGATTTAGCTCAAACATACCAAACCAATGAAATTTTCCTTTAGTCGTTCTTAAAGAAAACTACATGTATTTGATTTACTATAGTTTTATATTGGCAATCCTAAGAAACACAATAAGACTTAAGTCACAAGACAAAAAAGACATAAAGAATTACAGACACCATGATCCATCAATACATTTCAAATTCACATAATATTACACTATACAATTTAGTGATTATAACAATTTTATACCATTTTCTAATTTTCAATACATTGCAATTGGCTGCTAGTTATAATTGGAAATTTATCCTCAAATCAAGGATAATCTTTAATTAGAAAGTCATCAAATTGCATGATTTAGCTCAAACATATCAAACCAATTAAATTTTATTTTAGACGTTCTTAAAGAAAACTACATGTATTTGACTTACTATAGTTTTATATTGGCAATCCTAAGAAACACAATAAGACTTAAGTCACAAGATAAAAATAATATAAAGTATTACAGACACCATGATCGATGAATAGTTTTCAAATTCACATCATATTTAAAATTTTTGAAAATTTATTTAAGTATAATCTTTTTAATCCAGGTTAAGTTGATTTGCATTATATACTTTAGAAGAGGTTTACATTTCCTTTATTTTTTTCTATTTTAGGCCTCTTTGAGATGAATATTCTATGTTTTAAAGTTTAAATGAATGGAAAGTTAAAGAATTATAAATTTAGTTCAAAGACTTTAAGATAATTTTCATATAGTCTCTTAAAAACTGTTATTTAACACAAACTTGTTAAGATTTTATAGTGTCTCCATTGTTTCAGATTGATTATGCATTCAGCATCTGTACTTTGATGACTCTCATTTACTTGAAATAAGTTTTAATGTCAACTATCTCCTAGCTTATCTACCTTTGTAGAACCACTTAAGGTGTACAAAATACTTCAATATTACTTAACCCCAATAAAAGTTCATGGTCAATTTCACGCCAAAATTGCTTCTAAACTGTTGATTTTAGTGCAATAAGTAACGAAGGAAACAAATACTTGATTTTTAAATTTTACTGTATGATCTTAAAAAATATTTACCAAATAATCTACTTACAAAACTTCATTGACATTGACTGCTTGGATTGAAAGATTTCTTCACTGCATTGAGTGGATCAACAAAGTTCTTTGACTTCACTTGTTGTTAAATACTTGCACTATTCATGGGAATCTAAATGCATTACCTTTATGTTTAGCATGATTCTAGTTCTTTATTATGTGCGAATAATCTAAATGTCAATAGAAACTTCTATGAAGAATTTGGAGCTGCGCCGAGTCTATATTTTTTACTTTAAGTGGTACTAACTTTTGAACCACAAATCCAAGAAACATAATAAAAACACCTCCACAAAGTTTGACCAAGGAAAGTAGAGCATAAAAGTTTAAGATATAAATATAGATTTTTTGAATCACTGGTATCTGCCTAAACTCAAGAAATCTCCTCCAAGGAGATTTTGGCCTTTAGGGGTTAAGTATAGATTTCCTACAAGAGCTAGAACAAGCTACAAAGTTTAATTTCATCTATTATTGTATAAAAAAAAATCATTATAGTTTTTATAAAAGTATTATGAAATATACATTTTCAAAAACACAGAATTATTTTGACAACAATTGGTTGTTTTTAAAATCATGTTTATAACAATATGATATTTAGGAATATTGATATCATTTTATGGTTTTCTATCTTGGTATAGAAAAGAGTACAATGTAAGTTTGTGTTTGTAATAACTTTATTTGTTTTAAAAATTTGCATGTGAAATTTTGCTTCTCTATAATTTTTCTTTGTCTTATGTTTAAATTTTCCATTGATTGTTAATTTGATTTATCAAATTGTTTGGTGTTCTTTTATATCATTCTTCTGAAGATATATATATTGTAGAGGCTTGGTTTAGATTCTACAACAATTTCAACCTTGAACGTTTAAAAAATATTTAAAGTTGTATTCAAGATTTTTTTTGTTTAAAATTAAATAAATATTTTTTTGAATTTTTCTTATTACCTAATTTAACGTTTGACTTATTTTATAAAGATTGTGAACAGAATAAATTCTTTTTTCCTCTTCTTCGTCAACTTTGAAGAACAAATATGTGTGTGACATAAGTCCGGTGGACATGGACTTAGTGGTGGATCAAATAAACACTTTATTCACCCTGGCCCTTTGAACATGAGTTCTTCTTCTTGTGTGTGACATAAAACATATATCATCTTACTTAAATATAATCAAAAGTTGATAAAATAATTGATTTTTTATCAATGAAATGAAGAAAGCTTTAATGAATATACAATTTTTCAAAGACAAAATTAAATTTTCTTCAATTCTTATTTGAAAACAATACTAAAACAAATTATATAGGTTAAAACTTTTAATATTCTAAGAGTTCTTTTTTTGAAATTGATTGTGATTTTATAAGGCTAATTTTTTTTTTAATAATTTTTTTAAAAACTTTTTTTAGCAGATTTTTGTTAGTTTTTATCACTTTTTTACATATGAAACCAAATATGACTTTCAGTTTTTCATTCATTAGAAAATCCGATTTTGTCAAAACGAATCTCATTTTGTCTTATCCGGGTTGGTCGCATTCCTAAATTGAAGTGACTCGACAACCTAAAAAGGTCACCATAAAATTGTGACAAAAATCATTGTTTTCTCGCCCAAAAATGCTGCCGTTGAAAAAAGTCTCTCAAGTTTTCCGCACACCTTCGTTTTTTGTGTACCGAAGTCCATCACGACATTCTGACTTTCCCCTGGAAATACTCATTTCGAACTCTTCCCTTTCTTCCCTCTCTGTGCCTCGCCTCCGCTTCCACTTTTGTGCTTGAGCTCTTGCCTCTGCTCAGTAAGATACTGAACTGGTTTTTATTGTTCCAAGTCCTTTTTTGGGACACAAATGTTTTGGATAGTTTTCAGGGCAGGAGTGTAAGTGTGGTTGTATTTCTTATGTGGTTGTATTTCTTGCATGTTGGTTGAAATCATTTTCATTTTCTATGTGCTTGTGACATATAGGTCATTTCAATGTTTTCTCCTCTGCTTTCTGTGCAAGAGTACAGGTCTTTCCATTGCACGTTATTAAGTGTTACTGACCATTGAGCATTGCAGCGGTTCTTGTTCGCACATAAACTAAATCTCTATTTGTGACACTCCGCATATTACGGAATCACTGTAGCACTATTATCCTCGGATCGAGGATAACCTCAACTCAAATAATCAAATCAAATCCATCACTTATATGACATTACTTATGACGTTTATCCTCAACTCGTCAATAGAACTATTGAATCTTGGTTTATTCCAAATCACCAATTCCAAAGTGTAAAGTACTGTACGAATAAGGCGATTGACATTGAAATAGCACTTATCCTCGACTCAAGGATAACGGATGCTGATTCGTTGGAATTCGATGAAATTATAATGAATAAATCATGAATTTATCAGCTAAATTAGGATTTGATGACATGTCAGACTTTGCCCAATATGGGTGGTATATCCTACCAATGTGTTATCCTCGAGTTGAGGATATCAAAAGTATGATATTTAATAATTGGATCACTATCGAATCGAGGATAACAAAGAACGAGTTAAATGTCATTTGAGATGCATGTGGAATGTAGACTGTTATATTTTTTTAATTTATGTAAGGTGGTGACATGCCTATATCATTCATGCACTAATGTGTTTCAGATATCATTCCCAAGTCTATCCTCGGATCAAAGATAACACATTGAGGCTTCATGTTGTCTGTTTTATTATCATAAAAAAAGATTTGTTCCTTGCAATTTCATATTTAGGAGATATTTCAACATATTCGAATTTGATGAATAATTTTTTGAATGTTGATCTTCTTTCAAAGTGTTGTGTATATTTGATGTGTTTTCTCCGGGTTTGAATCATCACTGTGATGTTATGCTTGACTGTGGTTTTCAAGATATGATCTCCTAATTGAGTGTTGAAATATTCAATATCTGGAATTATCCTCGTGTCGAGGATAAGCATATCTTATTTGTATCTATCTCCTCTGATAAGAGCCGTCCTATACAAATATGCCGATTTTTTTGGATAACTAACCCTCTGTCCTTTTCATTGTGATATCTTGAAGATGGAAGAATGCTCATATGATGGTGTAGTCCGAGTTCCACCTATCTTACCTCCAGGTGTTGCTGCATGTGAGGGAATTCCTCGCGCGTCGTGGTTCTCAAAGCGCGTTATTCTTCGAAACACATCTGGGGCTCATATTGTGATTGGACTTTGCCAGAGTGCTGATTCTGGATTTGTTCCTGAAATTGGTGGTCGTCCACTTGGAGATGATCATGTTGCTATTCTAATCGCTGAATGTTTAGATGAGAATGAAACTCCATTGAATTGGATATTTGCCCTCCGAGCATGGCCAACTCGACATGTCTTTCTTTGTAATATGAGTTTGTATGACCAAGAGCAAACTAGCATTTACAATGCTGTTGTTAAAGTATTTCGTCGCGGACCTAGAGTAGGTGTTCGACAGTACGAAGCCACTCGTCAAAGGGTAGAGGGTCCTTCCCCACCAAAGAAGGAAGTATTTTTTACTTCACAATCGATCAACTCTGTTGCGAGCACTGTCTGTTGTCCAAGAAATTGTACTCAACGATTTCGACGGTGTTCAATTTCTGTACTTCGCTCCCAAGTTTACCGTGACATTGGAGGTGTTTTCTTTCAGAAACATGTTTGGCTTGATGTACACAGGCAGATCCACATGGATTCCAATGGCAACCATGTGGTGACGCTTGATGGAATTGATGTATGCCAAAATGCATGGTGTACTATCATGGGGGTTAGTCGAGCCACATTCTACCGGTACAAACGAGAGGCAAAGGATGGGATGCGGGCAGGGACACACGGCAATACCGGTTCAAAGAAGCCTCGGACTCATACCCTACAGGCAATTGCTACTCTGCATGATATACTTGATGATGCTGCCGATCACAATCCTAATAAGACAACTACACTTGTTACAGGGGAGAAGGTTGTCTCCAAACACCTTCCTGCCTCTTTTCAATGGAGTGGAGTGTTGCCCAAAGTGAATGAGGTTAATTCAAGATTTGGCCTCAAACCAATATCTTTGTCTAGTCTTAGTCAAATTCGGAGCTCCGAGTTTGAACAATACTCTACGAAGAAGCCTGGTGACAACTTTGCCCGCTGCGGAAGATGCGACCAACTCAAGCAATTAAAGAAGGCTTGTACACGGGGATCCTCCTCATACAAAATGTGGGAAGTCAAATTGCAGTCACATCAGGCCTCTCAATAGACTCATCGTATTTTATATTATGGGAACCGGAAGAACTCGGAAGAAAAACCTAACGAGATTGTGTGCATCATCCATGATAAAATGGATCATAGCAAAACCGCATCTCCTCATTTTTCTCACAAGAATAAAGTGACGGAGTCCTTCATGAAACTGCCTGTGGCCGTGACTAAAATGATTGCGCATGGACATGGAGATGTTCGTTACGCCCATTATAGTCTTGACGTCTTCCCGACCGACTCGAACCACTCTGTTGGATCCATTGCGTTCAAGTTACTTCGGGACTTAGAGAGTCCACCGGTGTATTCTTCTCGTGAATTATTTACGGGAGGAAGAGCTTCTCCTCTCTCTGAGGTTGTGCTTGCGGATGCTAACCTGTGTCTTGGATCCCTTGCTGCTCCACCGATTGAACCTGTTCCTGCGAAATAGTTACCACCAGTTCTCCAAATGCAGTTGGATAATGCTACAGGGGACAATAAAAATAGATTTGTGTTTGCTTTTTTTCCCTCCTTGTGCATATGGGTATTTTCCATGAAGTGTATGTCAACTTCTTACTTGGTGGTCATACTCACGAGGATATTGACGCAATGTTTGGGAGATGGAGTTCCAAACTCAAGTCAAATAGCTATCCAACGATTCCACTCTTGATGAAATCATTCATGGATGTTGAGAAAATGCCAGTTATTCCACACCTCATTGAAGAGGTGCCCGATTTCAAGGGCTTTTTAGAAGGATATGTGTGCATTGGCAAAGAGGCCCTTACGAGTCACACGAAGGGCCAACAATTCAAGTTCTACAAGGGCTCAAATGAATTGCCAAAGATGCAGTACAAAATTCTTAAACAGATAGGGATTGGTTGCTCGAGTAGGATGGAAGAATTCAGCTGTGGAAAGTGATAGAAGATGGTAGGCCAATTTTGCCTCGTGGACAGCCGATTCCTCTCATTCCGCGACGTCATGAGAATTATGATGAGGTTCTGAAGGGTATCTTTGGGTTTCTAAGTCTTTGGGAATCTATGGCTAACGAGGATCTCTCGGGTGAATATAAGAGGAAGAACGAGCATATTATGTACTATTGGAGAGGTATTAAGGCTTCCCTCGAGGTGCCTTTGGAAGAATCGCCTCTCCTACGAGAGGGATTCTGGCGACTATCTAGATATGCTCCATCTATGATGAATGAATATCAGATTGACGGGTCGTTGAAGAAGAAGTATGCAGAGGACCCTCCATTCATTGGACAACGACGTCATTGTCCCCCTCCATCGTTTCGGGTTGGTAGAGATGTGTACAAGGGCTATGTACGTGCGGTGCGTTTTGCTGATGGAGATTTGCGCCCATTTTGGATTGCCTTAGCATTGACTAATCCACATCCGGATCGTGAACATTCTCATGAGATTAAAGAGCAGTACTTCAAACGTGCATCCCAACGTCATGTGGACTTGGAAACGTATCAAGGGTGGGATTCTAATCATGAAAATAATTGGGTTGAAGAAACTGAATCTGAACCAATCTGGGTGTATACAGATTGTATTTTAACGGCTTGGAAGCCTAGGTTGCGTAGAAACACAAGCTCCTCTAGATTAAAAATTCCAAAATCACAGGTGGACATAATCAAGGCATCTTTAGCTGAATTATAGATTTCAACGGAGTTTGTGGTTTTTGGGGACTAGAGTTATTTTACCAATATAAAATAGGAGGGGTGCATGTTTTTATTTGATTTTTTGTTCTTCCGTATCAGATATCCTATTAAGTATATAGTGAACTTGTATCTATAGGATGGAATTGTTGACTTTGAATGTGCGCATAGTATATTTATAGATAGAATTAGATTAGTGTTTGTAGTTACATGTAGTGATGTATTGTGTTGCTTTCAATATTATATAACAGCGGCGGGAATTTTGTTTCATCATTGATGTATAAATGTCGGTCCACATTGTGAGTATCATTAATTGTACATTTATCCTTGATGCATCGATATTTTCTATTGATAGCAATTATTCAATGGATTGCTACAATACATGCTAACTTTTCAACGCTAGGTATTTCAACGACCTTGTTGTTTGGAAATAGTATAATCTCTTGAAATTGGTAATTATTTCTCTTTCAAATGGAAAGGTATGCATTCTAGGTGGAATTTAAATGAGTATATATGTGTATTTTAGTCCAATTTTAAACCCTACTTAGAGGGGTTATCAAATTTATTGCCGCTTCTATTTTCCACAATAATTTTATTCTCGCAATGATTTTTTTTCGGATGTATTAGTTTTTCTTAGGTAATATGCTCCATATCTTGGTACATTTATTATAATCTATTACCTTTACACACACAATTGAATATGATGTTCAGTTTCATTCAAGATGAATTCAACAATCCATGATACGGCTAGATTATTTGGCATTTTGAATCGAGATTGAGTCTCAATTTAATACATAGTCTCAAATTAATGAAATTATAAATTCACTAAAAAAAGACACCATGATAAATTGAGACTCAAAAATGTCTCATTTTAATGAATATGGTGTTCTAAGAAACTAGCCGTAGAAGGTTAGGAGTCTAGAAGTAGAGTTAAACGGTCACAGAGGTGACCCGGTTATTAGGGTTTTACCCGGATCCGGAACCTGTTCCGCAAAAGGTGGGTCGGATCCGTAAATTTCGGATGTGGTCGGGGTTAGTTAGGAAGTGGCGGACAAGTGTCAGTACCCGTTTTTATCGTGGGTTCTTCGGTATTGTGTTTTGACTCCCGAAGGGTGCATATTTAGTTGTTAGTTTCTAGGCGGTTAGGGTCTTGCTAGTTGACCTAATCGTAAGAGCGGGAAAGATTACGGACCCGGGCAACTTAGGGTTTTGGTGTGTAGGTCGGACGCCTTGCGAGGCCGCCGCTGCAGCTAGAATTTGGTTCCCGTTATCTTAGTGTTAGGAAGGGGGTTTGCAAGCACCCAACTACGGGGCATTGTTTCCTAAGGTTGTATGAGATGCGCTGCCCACTTTTAATGTTAAGTTTGTGTCTTTCTATCTTGACACCTATCTATCCTTGTTTGTGTGAGCTCCGAAGTGGTCCTTGTCACGGACGTACCCCATTCCGAATGGTTGTGTAACCTTCGTGAAGCCTGAACTGGGTGGAGAGGAAAAGGTGAGGGATCCGGGTTTCTACGGGATTCCGCGAAAGGGTTAGAAACCGTAACTGGTCATAACCGGATCCGGATATTCTGGGATTCCCGTTGTTGTAGTAAGCGGAGGGTTAGAATACCTTTTGCGTGACCGGCTGTCGGATAACATTCCGGTAGTTGTGAGGAGGCAGACACCACCCTGGTGCGCATGTTTGTCATGTGTAGAGGAGATTAGGATTGATAGTGGAGTCTTTCGCCACTCTAATCTACGAGGGGAGAGTTTTACACACCGTCCCTCTCCAAATAGGACGCGTCCTCCGATAGCTAATGCCATGAGGGAAAACTAGAGCTGACTACTGGTGTGTATGTGTAGTTGATTATTACCGGATCCAGATTCAAAACCGGAAACGGGAAAGTAAGGAACGACAGTCCGGAAAACCGAGAAGGTGAAATAACTGGATTAAGCCTGATTGGATAAGAAGAATAAAAGGAAGTTTAGGAAGGAGTCATAACCGGATTGTCCCAATCTAACAAACTTCACTTGAATCCCTGGAACGATACACAAGTCACCACTTGGGGTATTTTGGTCACTTAAAACACTCAAGGGGATGCACTTGCAACAACCGTGTTCCAACAACATCTAAATATCATCTTTCAAAATTGTTTGTACTTTGTAAACAACTTTTTAATGACCTATTTTATGCTCTATTTCAAGCTTTTATGAAGCCATAGCACTAGTTTGAAAGAAGAGGGGTCAGATGACTTGAGTTTTTGTAAGAAGTAACTTTGATTGCACATATCGGCTGGCTAAATCAGTTTTTGGAGGTGAAATTTGATGTGTATACGATGTGTTTTAGTGGATTTTCAAGTAGTCATAGCACGTCTCATTCCGAGTTTGAATGAAACTGTAGTAATATTTTAAATTAGAAGGTTAATCAAAAGCGTAAATGAGAGTTTGGGTTCGGTTTATACTTAATTAGAGGTTGGAGAAATGATTTCAAAGGGAGTAAGGGTATATAGGAGAAAGGTATGGAGTGGTTAGGATATGTAGGGGTAAGGATATGTGAGATTGAGGATAATTAGGGAATTAATTATCTTAATCAAGGTTATTTTTGTTAAGTAAGATTAACTAGTCTAATTGTAATTAATTAGCTTAACTAAGTTATATGGATTAATTAAGGTTAAACCGTTAATCATATTAATTAAATATAATTACCTTAACTATTAATTAATTATTATTAAGTAAAATTAATTAATTTAATGAGAGTTTAATTAAGGTTTGATCTAGATTAAGGAAAATTAATGTTTCGAATTAAGTTTTTGAGAGACAAGTTCTACAAGACACCTACATCAACATGTCTTATTATATGTATATCGAGTTTTATTATACAAGTTGAAGATTGGAGGCCTTTCTCATATGCTCGATGAAGACTTATGAGTTTATATGGACTTAATATAAAATCATATGTTGCATATTCTTCCTTTCCCTCTGTAAACTAGGTGCAACCAAGAACCCTACATTCTCCTGAAGCAAAGACTCTACACGACAACGCTCCATCGCCATTGTGCACTAAAACAAGTACATGCATACAACTATTCTCTCTAACACAACTTCAATTGACGCAAACACACAATGCTCACAATAGTCCCACTCCTTACTTCTACAACAGGTCTGTCTAAAAATCTACTTACCCTTCCTATTCTTCTTCCTCACGATACCTCAAAATGAACTGACCTGCTGAACTAGACTTCAAGTGCCTGCATTACTCTAAGTATCTTAATTCTCATTATTACCACCTCTTGCTCTCACTTCACACGTACTAATCCATAATAATGGCTAAACTACCTAACCCTCCCTTAAGAGAAAATCCATCCTGGGTTTTTTTCAATTTTAATTCCTTACTACGTATTATAAAGCTATAACCAATGACCATTAATACAAGTGGTTAACTTAGTCCCCATAAAATCTTCCAATTGCACAAAACCATTGGAAAATCCTTCAATAACACGATACAGTCCATGCCAACAAACTTGAAATTTGCCTTGAAATTTTTTATAACGACTATCATAAAGTAAGACTAAATCATTGGGCATAAAAGACTTTGGCCGTAATTTACTATTATAATTATTCTTCCGCCGTTTTTTAGTAGTTTCCATTGTGAATAAGGCGCTTTCCCGTACTTCATCCAATTTTTCCAATTCGGCTAACCGATGACACAATGATTCAGAATCTTCTAATTGATTACCAATAGCAATTCATAAACTGGGAACTTCCAATTCAATTGGTAAATATTGCTTCTTGTCCATAAACTAGTTGAAAAGGTGTAGCATTGGTAGTAATTTTATATGCACTACCATATGCCGATAAAGCAACAAACAGTTTGGTGTCCCAATCAATGCCCGCTCTAGAAACCGTCTTCGTTAAAATTTTACATAAAATACCATTGGTCTTTTCTGTCTATCCATTTGTCCGTCCATAATACGGAGTAGTTTTTTGATGTTTAATCTCATATTTTGTTGTTAATGCTTCAATTGTACTATTAATAAAATGAGTCCCTCAATCACTAACCAATTCCTTTGGACACTCTAAACGGGTAATAATATTTTCAAATAAAATGTCGCGACCGTACTGGCATTATCAATCTTTGTGGTAGAAGCTTCGGCCCATTTTGTAACATAATCAGTGGCTACCAAAATATAGCATTTTTGTCCAATTGGAGAAGCAAGTGCTATTGGGTCCACAAAATCAATACCCTATTTTTCAAAAGGTGCCTGGGCAAGAATTGGTACTAACGGCATTGTTGAAGGACCTGTTGGCCGTCCAATTTGTTGACATGGGTCACAACGCCTTACAAATTGGTGCGCATCCGCAAATAGTGTTGGCCACCAATATCCAATTTGTAAAGCCTTTCGTGTAGTACTATCACCGGCAAAATGCCCACCACAACTATCCAAGTGACAGCCTTCTAATATAGTACGAACGTCATGCTAATAAATACAACGGCGTAAAATTCCATCATTGCCATGCTTATATAAGGCTTCGCCAATCATGGTATATGGTGCACTCTTTTAAATAAAGCGACGTTTAAGTTTCTCTGTAAAATTAGAAGGAAAAGTTTGAAATGTCAAATATTGGATCAACTCGCTATATTCTTTGGAAATTACATCTAGTGCAAATAATTGCGCATCAAGTAACGCATCATCAATTGATTTATCACCCAATACATTGGTAAATCGAGACAAATGATGAGCATTGGCATGAGCCTTCCCAGGGCGTACATTGATAGTAAAATCAAATTCTTGTAATAGCAGCACCCATCTTGCAATACAACCACTCAACTAAGATTTATAAATCATATATTTGAGAGCATCATGATCCACATGAAAAACAAACTTATAGCCAAGCAAATAATGCCTAAACTTTTGTACGGAATAAATCATTCTTAATGCTTCCCGTTGAGCCGTAGTGTAATTGCATTATGCGGCAACCAATTGACGACTAGCATAATAAATTGGGTGATAAAAACCCTTGTCATCTTTCTAGCTTAAAATAGAACCAATAGTGACATTGGATGCATCCACATAAACATGAAATGGGGTTGTCCATCACGGTGCCACTAAATTTTTTGTTTCAATGTCTCAAAAGCCAATGTACATTCCTTGGTCCAAATTGGACTTGTTCCATCTTTTGGAGGTTTCTTAAAGAGATTAGTTAATGGTTGGCAGATAACTGCAAAAGAATGAATAAATCTTCGATACTAACTGACATGTCCAACAAATCCACGCACCCCCGTTACTATATCCGATTGCGGTAAACTTAATATAAGCTTAACTTTATCAGGATCTGTAGCAATGCTGGTCGTCAAAACTATATGACTCAATAATTTACCAGAAGGTACCTCAAATTGACATTTGTTTATATTTAGAGAGATTCCATATTTTGCACATTGCTCTAAACAATTTTCCAAACATTCCAAATGTTTGGCTCTTGTACTAAATCTACAAAAGTCATCTAAAAAGATCTCCATAGAAATTCTCAAGTACTCTTGAAAAGCTTGTGTCATCACTCGCTCAAACGTGGCAGGTGCATTACAAAGCCCAAATGGTATTACTTTGTACGTAAACGTTCCCCAATCCGTGGTAAAAGTAGTCTTTAACTAATCTTCTTTAGCAATTATAACTAGAGAATCCATCTAAAAACAAATAACATTCATGTCCAGCTACGGCATCTAAGATACTATCTGTAAATGATAAAGGAAAATAATCCTTCTTAGTTGCCGCATTCAATTTACGAAAATCTTGGCAAATACAAATTTTCACATTCTTCTTCGGAACCATAACAATTGGTGAAATCCATTCACTATAGGGTACTGGATATATGAATCCCACCTCCAATAGAAGATCCAATTCCTCTTTAACCAGAAACAAATATTGTGGTTTAAGACAGTGTTGCCTTAGGCGAACTAGTATAGCATTGTCTTCCAATATGATTCAATGTTCACAAACTTCAGCTAGAATACCTTTTGAATCTGCATACAACCAAGCAAATGTTGATTTATGCTTCATAAAATAGGATGCCAAATTGCTTTTTCCTCACCCGTTATACCATCATAAATTTGAATATTTTTGAGAGTAGTGTCATTGCCCAAGTTAATTGATTAACACTTTAGAGTTTCAAAAACTTCTTGAATAACCTTATGCTTTGTATTAGAATCCTTCATAAAGTCTCACAAAATAGAATTTTCTAATTTAGGTTCCATAACACTCACTTGATGAACATCATGCTGATTCATCCAATGTACAATCATATGATCAGAATCATCAATAACATCTAGGTCAATTAAATATTCACCCGGTCCCACACATTGATATTTAACTGTACGTTGCCTCGTGATTGCCGGTTTATCAATATGTATATAATTGAAATCTTCCACTAAAGATTCATCTTCTCACTCTAACGTAAATTCAAAATTGGTAACGTGTGTTTCCCGTAATATTGGACTGGATACATTTGAAGCACAATTTTATCTTTACCAGCTCCAATTGTCAATGAACCTCGACCCCAATCATTACGAGCTTTTGTCTAATATAACCATGGTCTTCCTAGCAGAATTGGATAGGACAATATTGAACTTTGCACTTGGAATACAATGTAATGAATTTTGTAAGTGATGCCTGCAATAATTGTATCAATACTCCGTAGTGTACCCACAGGTATAACTTGGCTTAAATCTGCCATTTATAACACTACCGTTGTAAGAAACAATTGGTTCAAACCCAATTCGTCCATTGTATCAGCATTCATCAGATTTACACTAGATCCACCATCAACTTGCACACCTAGAACTAGTACTCCATCAATAGAAACATCAATGGTTGGAGCTCCTGGATCAGGATTCAAACTTACTTCTCTAATTTCCTTATTACGGGATCTGCATCGAATTAACGAAGAGTTTAATGTTGAACAACATTCTAGTGCAATTGCCAATATCTACTTCATTGAAATGGTAGATTTGATTGTACTTAAATCCTCTAAAATATCATACGGTTCCAGATTGGTTGTAATACTCAATGCCTGTTTCTTCTTTCCAATTTTCGATTCCGTTACTGGGAAATTGGTCTTTCTTATTTTGGGAATTGATACTAGTTCTTGAACTGGTTTCGACGGAACCTGTAACATTGGTTCTTCGAGAGTATAAAATTGGTTTGTCAACTGGAACAATATTGGTTCTTTGGAAATTGGTGGCCGATCCAATATAGTGATTGGATTGGTGTAGGAGGTCATCCCCGTTTCCAAAATTGGTCCGCCATTCGAAATTGGTAATGGCTCGATGCTTCGTTGAATCGATATTGGTTGCTCTTCAATTATTGGTTTTTCCAATATTAGACTTGGTTCGTTATTTTTCTATTGATTCCTTGTAAGTACAATTTGGACCACTTCCACTCAATGTACTGGTGATTCTTGGTTAGTCTTCGGATTATCTTCTACAATTTTCACCATAGATGGCACCTGTTGATCCCGGTTTTTGGGATTAAATGGAGCATTACATTGGTAATAAGAGTGACCAGACTGCTTACAATTTCCGCAAATTCAAGCATAATTTTCCACAAATTTTGGATTTGGACATTCACAGGCGTAATGACCCAATTGCCGACATAAAAAACAGCGCACTGGCTTCCGTCGTGGGCCATTTGGAAAATTGGGAGTCTCAACCGGTATATATTGACTAGATTGATTCCATGTGGCTTCAGTAAATGATCCTAGTTGACCGGTCGCAATAAATGTTGAATTGGGCTGTTGATTTGGCATAGATTGGAAATTCCCATGTTGATTATTACCACAATTTGGCATATTGGGCCCATAATTCTGGTTTAAAATAGAGTTCCAAAAATTTCCACCACCTCGATTTGGTCGTTTGGAACGATTGCCTTCCCAACCACCCATATTTCTGATTTGCACTTGATTAATATCACACTGAGTTGGTTGAATCATTGTCTGAGTACCACAGGGTGGTTGACCTTGTAAATACCAACATTTAGCGGTAGGATGTTTTCCGCCGCAACACTTGCATTAAACTCTCGTTTGTAGTGGTGACGGACATTTTGTATCAAAATGATCCTACCCCTAATAGTTATTACACCATACATTGGGTCTCGAATTAGAGGGCTTCTGACATTTTTCTCTATCTTTCGCCATATTAACCGCCAATTCCTCTATTTTCTTCGTAAGATTCAATAACAACGTCTCATTCAAATTTGTTCGAGCGGACGACATTGGTAATTTGTGTTGTGGATAAGTCAATGCTGAAGTATATGGCAACACTGTTGTGGGAGGTATTGATTGCAACGGTGCCGCATTGATTACTCCTTGTAAATTAGCGCCTCCTTGAGCTGTATTAACAACCCATGAGTAAATTCCCATTAACATATTTCCTTTGGGCACTTGCGGATTTACAGAATTGGGAACCATCGTAGTGCCCACAATCAACAGTTGATTGTAATGGCATTCTTCCCATATCTTCGCACGTTCTAAAGATGTTCCTACTGTAACTGGTTGAGTCTCATTTACAAACATTTTAATTCTTGTGGATTAAAACCATTCAGTAATATCGACAATATAAATGATTCAGGCATTTGATTATACAACCATTTGCGAAGTATATCCGCAACTCTACCATATTATGACTGCACTGGTTTCTCTAAGAACATCTTGCTTGTCATCAAACTTTCTCAAAGCCGATTTTCAAAACCAATTGGCCTAAAATGTGTCAGAAAAGCATTTTTCAAAGCTTCCCAATTCATAAATTGGCCTACTCTTTGACGACTATACCACCCAAATGCTGTGTTTTTTAATGTGGGTGGAAACCATCTAAGCCATATATCTTCAGTTCTTCCATTGTTGGCTACACAGGCTGTCAAAAATTGAGACAAATGATGATCTGGATCCGAACCTGGCCACCTACTAAATGTTGGCAATGGCACAACACTGGTTGTACAATCTCCTACCGCACTCATTGCAACCGCAATTGGTACTTCAGGTGCCGCCTCAACCATTGGTTGTATTAGTGAATTTCTTCCAATTTCTACTCAAATTTTCTTTCTTCCTTTGATTCTTGTTTTATTTAAACTTTTGTCTAAAGAGCATCACTCGTTTCCAATCCTTTTGGACCTATACTACGTCCACTTCTCAAACACAAACGTCGAAAACAATATCAATTCCTTAAATTTTTCTCTTTGACTTCTTTCTTGTTGTTATCGTAAAGAAATTCTTGAGCACAATCTCTCGTATCATTCTTTGATCTATCAATTCTTTCTTTGTAAGTTACCTTCATTATCACTACCCATAATCCTTCATTTCTTCCATACATACCCTATAGTGCATCAATTTACACTCCATAAAATTATAACCGAAGATCGGTTCTTATAATATTATTATTTATTATTATTATTAATATTTTATTTTAAAAATTTTCTTTAATCAATTCTTAACATTTCATATTAATGTCAATCTCCGGCAGCGGCGCCAAAATGTAGTTATCATTTTGGTTGGATTGGAAATAAACCCAAAGCACCAAATCAGTATAGGTGGATTCGTTCGCGGGGAAAGACCGATAATATGAATAAGCCTTGATACTATTACAATTGATTATACACCTACTTACTAACTTCACTTAACAATTACAATCACTCAATTAGTCCCTTGCATCACTTCATGCATAAATAATCTCCAATTATCCATTCATCATAATCTCATAGTCATGTCAATTTCTCTCTTCTTCACTGTACTCACAGTAAATTATATTCAATTATTTGCAATTAGTTTTCGTAATCACATTCAATAACCAATTAAATCACACAGATTACAATCTCTTCACGTACACAATTTAGTTATCCAAATTTTCTAACTCCACAATTCTCATACAATGTTCATAAAGTTCACTATCAATCACACAATCACACTTCTTTAATTCCAATTTTATTAATACTTCATACTAATCACAATCCTACACAAAGATATAGAAAAATTCAAAGAAAACAAGAGGTAGCACCAAGCTTGTCCCGGCTTACAACTATCACAGTTGGGCCTCGAATCATCTTCCTCAAACTTTTTACAGCCAAAAATTGAGATTCTAACTACCAGATTCCAACAGTCACATGCTTCTTTACCTCTTAACTAACTTTTCCATGTAACTTTCTAATCTCACTACTGAACTACAAAACTACTATACTAACTACCAAATTTACCCATTTCTAAATCAAATGTTTACACCAAAAACTAATTACATATTCTACACACATTCATACCACACATGCTCAATAAGTGACAAAATACACGGGGGTTTTTTCAATTCCCTTTTTTTTGCTCTTTCACATTCCAACCAACTGATGAGCATCCTCACAAGTCTAACCATGTATGAAATCTTCCACCCAATCATAAAGAATATATGCGTATGCAATTGCACTTGCATTACCCCATCATTTTCTACTTACATGGTTCCCTGTGATATCAAGGAATGAAAAAGGTTCTGGAGGAGGAATTTGAATGTTGAGACTATCTCGTGACTTTAGCATGTTGTACTGTATACAAAAACTTTAAAGGGGGGAATCCCAATTAAATATAATATTCCAAATTGTAATAAGAAAATGAGCTCAAAAAGGCCGATACAAATATTGTTAAGTTTTAATGCAATGGAAATGAATACATTTTATAGTTGAACACAATATAAGAATAAGCAATTTCAGGAGTGAGATACAAGATATATGGGGAAAATACATGTATTGGGAGAAAGAACTGCGAATAATATCCTAGAAATCCTTTATATTCCAAGCTCAACATCCGTTGTGCCCTGTATTGGGAGAAAGAAATGCAAATAAGGTCCTAGGAATCCTTTACATTCCAAGCTCAATATCGGTCGTACAAAAGAGATTATGAAAAACGTCCATGGCTTAAGTTCTTGTACATAAGCAATAAGCATCACCAAGAGAAAAATTCAATGAAAAAGTCCTTGGAGATCTTTACTTTACAAGCACAATATCCATCACGGTTAGAAAATATATGAACTAGTGTATGTAAATAAGTCACTATATCCATCATCATGTACATGGCATCAATGTTCACATTTATCTTTTGCCATTGAAATAAATCACATCTAATGGAAGGTATGAGTTGATTCGCATGTTTTTTTCTCTATTATAATTAGTGGTTGAAAAAATTAATGAATTAGTTTAAAATGTGACTACCCAAACCGTAAATTTCAAAAAAATACTAACTAACCTCAAGTCATGAGCTCTGTGCCAATGTGTGATTAGAAACTTCCATGTATGAGGAACCACATATCTTAAATCCTAATATAGAAAATATAGTACTATATAGCTCATATAGTCACCATTTTACACACCAAACTATGCAATACCCATCACAACATGAAAAGCATGGAAAAAACATCACTGGACTTAAATCTAAATATGTCACCGTGATAAGTACCCAAAATATGTCACGCACTACTTCTACCTCAACAAAGCATACTTAAACCACTCACCCTCTCCCATTATTATACCCGTCACCATCATAAGCACCCAAAAACCGTCACACCTTCTCCTATTATAATACCGAAAACAAACCCTAAATTCTAAAATAGTCACTCACAATTCTTGTTGCAACAAGATAATGCAATTTTGAGTGACTAATCATGCAAAAAATCCTAATTTCAAACTACAAAAACATGTGAAAATGCATAGTTTTGGTGGAAAAAAAAGAAAAGAGAAGGTTAAATATTAACTAATAGACGATGATGGATGTTGTGCATGTGCAAATGATTCACCTCTTACGACCCCAACCACTTGAGGCGTCAGGACTATCAACATTTAAAGTTTTTGTGTGTTCTCTGTGCACATCACATAGTCATAGTAGGTGAGCCATGGAGATAGGGGCCAAGGCCACATGAACACACTGGGCTGCGATGGGTGATGGTTGTGGGGGCGATGCCCGGGTAGTGTCTGGGGCCCGGGTAGAGTCAAGGGACTGAGTATCGGGGGGCTATGGCGGAGAAATATTGGGATGGGTCGGGGGTTGTAGCGGGAGGCGGGCGTGTGGGGCTCGAGGTTGGAAATTGGGCTCGGGTTTTTGGCTGAGCTTGCGTACACGGGGATGAGGGACCGTGGGCTCGCTGGCTCTTTCCGTTGGAAGAGCCCCCAACGAGGGGTCGATTCGCCTTGTGCCTTCTTTAAAGTGTTTTGAGTTCAATTTTGGTTTCTTCTACTTTACATAGACTTGAGCCTTTCAGCACGTAAGTCCTTTTCACTCTAAGGTAGGAGCACCCAAAATCATGCCGGACCTTGAATCGTCACTTATAGATGGACCCAAACTCGTCTAGTGGTTACCTAGGTTTGGACTGTGGTTATAATTAGGCAATTTCAGCACATGTGCAAATTATTGCAGGGCCATTTGTGTGTGATTTTGGCAAGTATGTGGATTGCCAAAAGGATGACGGCTATGGTGAATGCAAACACTTTGGTGGATATTGTGTGGATGGTGGATGGCAAGCCCTAAAGTAGTAAAAGGGCATTTAAAGAGTTAGGTGAGGTTGCAATTACTAACCACCACTTCTTACTTTCAAATACTTGAACAACCCATTCTAGAAGTGGAAAAACAATAATTTAACTGCACCAAATTTATTTTCCCTCCATTGCATTTTGGTAAATTTTCCACAAAAAATTTCATGATTTTGCAAAGGTTTCATTGATTGCAATTTTTTTATTTTTTTCAAATTTTCGAATTTTTATTTTTTTAATAAAATTGGAAAACCATGATAATACACATTCACCACAACACTGTCAAGGGCAATTTCAACATGGAGGTTGAGGGAAGGCGTTCCCAATCGCTTCCAGACCCAAGCACCAAATCCGGAAAGAAATGGGAGAAAATTAAAAATATCAGGTAGTTAGCTTTGCCTTATTAGCATAACTAGGTCCTTTGTAGAAATAAGGTTTCAAAGCTAAATCGGCATCCTTAAACAGGATAGTTCCGGCACTTTTCCGGAGGTCCAGTAACCGGAGTACGGTGGCATCCGAAACCTGCTGTTCCGGACTGGACAATATCCGGATCTGGAACCGTCATCATGGCGCCCAATGATATCCATACATTGTGTCAGATATATAACACGCCTGCCAGCAGAGGGCACCATTATTCTAGATTATCGTTTTCTACGCTCTTTGCTCTCTTCCACTCCTCCATGTCTTGTCTTCTTGAGATTCTGTAGTGCAGAAGTAGTATAGAAGCGAGGGACTTTGTGAGGTCAGTGCGTGTAGGGTTCCGGACGCAATTGCGAGGCGCAAGCACAACGAGAGGTGGGCCCGGATGGCGGGGAAGAAAGGCAAAAATCCAGCCGCCGGAAACCTACTACTTTAGAAGGTGGCGCCAGAGTGGCCAACCTCAGAAGAAGAGTTTAGGGTTTAAGAAAGCTATTTGGAGGTGATGGGCTGTAACGGACTTCTCTGAGCGCCGTGGGCATTCCAGAGCGAAGCAATGGTGGCGGACCTTGTGGACAAGCCGCCAAACGAGTATGACGGACGCATCTGGGCGTATCTGGAAGGCAAGACCACAACAATCTGGAGAGACGCCTATAGTCTTCAGACGCGGGTTGTCAAGGTGGCGAAGCGCGACGACAACCTGCTAAAGGGGGAGTTCCTACAGAAGGTTAACCCTATGGACGGGTACGTCTTCAGCAACCTCACAGATCCGGATGCTAGGGCAGTTGTCGCATTCCTAAACTCTACCTTCCATCCGGAGAAACCAAAGAGGATAGTGGCCAAACTAGCTAGTCTGATCCTATGAGCAATGAGAGGGAAGCACACCATGAACTAGGGAGCCTTGATGGGAGACTAGATTGAATGGATGCTGAAGATCCTTCCTAAGGCCTCAAAAGACAGCAACGCCCCTCTCAACTTATGTGGTGCATATGTACGCCAAGAGGAAGATGCTAGGTCCGAAGGAGCAAGACGAATATGACAAGCTGCTCAATATCCAATCTTACGGGGGGTAGGAGACGGACGATGAGCAGGAGGTTTTGGAGGACTCGGAGTCGCAGATGTCATCATCCCCACTCATCGCCAGGAGATCCCGGAAGCGGAGCCGGTCAGCTCAGAAGACTCCGGAAACCGTAGGTCCAAGTCAGCCTCCGGTAGAGATGGAGACTCAAAGCCTGACCGAGGTGCCACCCTCCGAAGCACGAGCGGCCGAATCCTACAACATCGGAGTAGAGCCGGGATCGGTTTTTGCCCCGACAATGACCGGCAGCATACCGGCGGACATCTCGGAGCTCTCCCGGCATAAAGTCTGGCGGACAAGGATCCATGAAGGGGAGATCCGGGAACGGACAACCATGATCATGGCTATAATGGAGGAGGTGGGGACGAACGACTCCGTGGATCTCTATCCGCGACTCCAGCAGCTTAAGACCAAGGAGGACTCGATCCAGCAGTTGGAGCAGTAGCAAACCACCATCACCGAGACCAACGTCCGGCTCTGGATGCGAGTGGAGCAGGCGGAGGCTCCGCAAGAAACGGCCCAACAAGCAAGAGCCGAGGTGGAATCAAAAGTCTAGACCACCATCCAGGCCTTGACGGAGGTTCGCGTTGCCCTCGACTTTTCGATAGACACCGTCAACTGGCTCTCCTCTACACTGAGAGCCTGGAGAAGAATGAGTAACTTTACAGGGGGCAAATCATCCGATTTCTCCTGGATCACAGTTGAAAGATGGAGAAGACCTGGAGTAAGATTTAGGAGCTCGTGAAGAACCTGTTTCTCTCGATGTAGTATGGAGTATCCGCGGCAGAGTAATTCAGATCAACCTTCTTCAGTAGCGCAAGAGAATCAAGATGGTCGTCCCTAATGAGGAACAACAGGAAAACCTCAGAACACTTTGACCTAGATGTCCCCAAGTTCAACCGCTCGTATGCGGATGGCATGTACCTCGACTATGGGCACACATATTTTGACATCCACCTCTCAGCATACTTTTCAGCCTGAACCGCTCACTGCTCCAAAGAGGTTATCCCCACCCAAACAGTCAGAGAATTTAAGGTGGGTTTGCTTCTCTGAGTCTTCAAGGTCTTTAGAAACTCCGAAAAGTATGGCTCTTCCGATGATTTGTCCTTGGAAGACCACCCGAGGACCTGACAGAGGTCAAGGACACCAAGGGACCACTCTCTGTCCTCCGCAAGTAGATCAAAATATTTGGAGAACTCCATTTTCTCCCCATCAAAATTGCGAAGCTTGGCTGGTCCAACAACGGGATCGATGTAGCTCTTCACATACCAAAACTTCCGAAAGAATGGAAACACGTTCGGAAACTTCTCCACCAACTGAGATGCTCCCTTAAGCTTCCCAGCATTTGTGAGCCTCATGGAGAAAAACTCCTTGTCGGGCCTCACAAGGAGCATATTGTACGTCGCAGAAGACACGCACTGTTCTAGCTTCCATGCCTCCCAGACCTCGCCGTTTGTGGACCCGTCTGGCATCAAAAACTTCAAGGAAGGATCAATTGCGATCAATTCTTGAAGGACAATGCGCTTCCTCTTCCGGTAATCTGCCCACTCCTCGTAGTGATAGCAGGACCCGTGAACAACGCTTGTCCGCCGCAGCGTGACTTTTGGATACCCATTCGGGCCTTCACTGTCAACCAGATAGGTGAACAAGTCCCGTAAGTCCTTATCGGAGAGGTGGTCCAACCTCTTGAAAAATTCTCGATGGATGGAAGAGGCTCTGAAATTTTTAGCCTCATTATACATGAACATCGTGTCCGGGTTGATGATCTCGCCTTTTGTGTGCTTTTCGAGAAAATCTTCCCACAGCTTGAAAATGTCATCAGCCAATGTGATCACCTTGATTTCATTCGTGATATCTGATGACTTGTTCACGTGCTTCCCTTCCTTAGTGGGGTCGATGTTTTGGAAGCGGTTGACAATAAATTTGGAGAGTAACTGCAATTCAGGAAACCTAGGCATATCAAATAACTAAACATTATCTGTGAAAATAAAGAAGACATGCAGGAGGGATAAAATCGAAGTTGTTTAGTATCATGTGTTATCCACGACTCAAGGATAATTCTAGAGACGGAAGCTTACCGAGTATTTCTCCTGGTCGAAAACTGCGGCATTGCCGCGAGTTGAGCCCTCTCGTTGCTGGTAACTCGGTCGTCCTGAGTTCAGCCAAATTCTTCTGCAAGTCAAGATCTGATTTCCCCATGTCGGCTGAGCATGGTCCAGATAGTTGGTGTCGTTGTAGAATTTGGAAATCTTCTACAACTTCAGAGGATCTGTTAACCAAACTACATATGCATCCCATTGCTGCAAAACATTTCTTCGATTCTCATTGCACTTTTCGACGTTTTGCAGACGCCTGGAGGCCTCCACGCTATGTTGTCCATTGATTAGCATAAATTTGCCCTTTTTGATATCGTCCCAAGATGTAGGCTTCCGCTGAAGAGGCTCACCATCCTTATCGATTGGACACACACTGATCTTCTGGCGTTGACCGATTTCGCCAAGTTGCTCGAGGAAGTCCATGGTGCTTAACACAATGCCCTCCTCCATTCTCCGGATGACGTACTGGGCTTTTGCAACAACGCACTGCTCGATCCGAACCCCATAAGTTGAACTGTCGAACGGGAAGCAACCCTTGCACTCCTCTCAAAACAAGCGTTGCGATTCGGTGACCGCCTCAAAATCGACCTGCGGATCATTTCGAGCTTTGTTCGGAGTGGCAGCCCCGTTATGGTCGAGGTGGAGCTTCCACTAGCCGTTGACTTCCTTTTCTTTGAGGAGGGCTCTCCAACCGTTGCAGTCGTTGTCGACGGTCTTCTTGGCGGAGCACGGCTAGAAGTTCTAGGTGCACGTGAACCCGATGGATTGGTTGCATCAGCACCAAGAGCGCGAGGTCGACGACGTGCAGTGGCTTCGATAGGAACCGGCCGAGCTTCTAATGCTGAAAGGAGTTGATGGATTTGAACTAATCGCCTGTTGACCTTCACAACATCATCGTTTGTCCAAGGCAAGTACTTCTCAAACGCCTCCTTTAGCGATCCTTGCCCTTTTTGAACAACGCATTCGAGCAACTCCGAGAAGTCGAATTGCCCGTGATATGGACCCACTTCGACCACAATGGAGTGGCAGTGGGGAAGATCAGCTCCGGCATCATCAAAAGCTTGAACTCCAAGCACAATGTACTCCTTCAGTTGCTGCTCGACAAAGGTGACTCTCTCCTTTCGGTTCAAAAGCACAAATGGGACATCGTCACTGACTTTGATCGTTATTTGCAAACTTTGCGGATTTAGAAAACGACCAAGTCCGCACTACATCCGTAAATGCCCACAGTGTGTCATAGTTTTCCACCATGTTGTTGATGAAGGGGGACGGCTCGAACGGATTTTTGAACCTCTCAATGAAATACTCGTCCGCTGTATAGTCGTAGTCATCCACAATATCCATTGGATCACTGGCCATTTGCAGAATGCATGACCACAGGGATATTAGAAATCATTTAGCGGCTTATCCTCGAGTCGAGGATAGAAATTCCTATTCATGACAAATTACACTAGATTGATAGTCATGTTATCCTCGAGTCGAGGATAACATCAAATGTAAAGGGTCGGAAGGTATGGATTCTTGGTTTTTTTATCCTCGAGTCGAAGATAAATTTTTCTTGAATTGTTTATAGTGTCGTGATTTGGAAGCCAGTTATCCTCGACTAAAGAATAAACATCGAATCATTATTTATGTTATGGTATTATTCGTGATGCCAGGTATTGACGTCTAAAGGGCCAATTTATATTTTTCATTCAATTTCATTGACTGCTAACCGTCAAGTATGATTTTGTTCCATTTTATTAGTGAATTTCAACCAGTTTATCCTCGGCTCAACAATATTGTACTTTTCGTCATGGTATTTTCTTGCATTTATTCTCGGGTCGATAATAAATAGGTAGAAATTCAATGATTAAAAGTGAATCAGACGTCGTTTATTTTACCCATGAACCACGACAACAAGTTTATCCTCAGCTCGAGAATAAACAGTTCCCAGTTATGGCTGTTTTTTTACCAACTACATTTCAATACAATAATAACGCAGACAAACAATCAAACATACAAACAAATTAGCAATACAAACTTACAAACGATTGTGTCAGGCACTTCTCCACTCACGCACATATACAATTATATAAACACTAAATCAGATGCAGCTTGAAACGCGGAATGCAGAATTGAGAAAGTTAGCATTACCTTACTTGGAGTGTCTGTAAATTAAACCAATGTAAGCTTTGAATCTGATTGAAGTTGCCGTGAACAATCGATGTGTGGGGAAGATTAACTAATTCAAGGTTTTGTTCACAACAAAGCCTCAGCAAACCCCTTGCACACCGACAATCGAAACCCTAGTTGAGACAGAAACCCTATCTGAAACCGTCTAAATCTCCAAAACCTAAACAGTTGAAAAACTTGGCAAATGACTACCAAAATCCTCGCTTAAGTGAAACTAATTACAGAAACTCTCAAACCCTAAGCATTGTCAATCACAAACTCACACGCACATACACACACACCTAATGCGCACACACACACCTCAAGCAGCTCACACAAACACTGACGTACACACCTCTCACACACGCGCACACACACCTCACACTCGCATACACACGCACACACACACGTCACACACACTCACACACACTCGCACACACACCTCACACACACGCGCTCACATACCTCACACACACTCACACACAAAACACACACTCGCACACATACACGCGCTCACAAACACAATGACAGAGCCTGACGGGCACAGGGGAAGTGAGCAAAGAGAGAGGAGGGAGAAGAGAGGAAGAGAAACAACTAGGAAAGAGCGCGCGCCGAGAGGAGAGAATGAGAGAGAGAAAGAGTGAGGTGTCACGTCCTTATTCACTCTTGAAAAAGTGAAGGGACTGGCGGCTCTTCGACTTTTTCGCCTCCTTTCGAAACCAAGCCAAATCTAATTTTAAAACGACGCGATAGATGAATGTCCAATTTTTTTTAAATTATAAACTATATCGACATGACGCGATGCTTCAGTTTACTTTTTGGTTAATGAACGTTTGTGAATTGGAATGAATATGGGACGTTTTCATCTGTCAATTTGATTGTACTTAGAATGATTAAAAACTACCAACTTTGGCATACACACCTCTATCAACGTTTCCACCTCGTCAGAACAAAGATGCCGAGTTTGAAAGACAAATGCATGAAGCCACAATACAGAGCCAGAACGAGTACATCCGCAGGCTCGAAGATGAATCTCGCTACATGAACAGGCAGTACAATAACTTGTATGATGTTTATTCAAGCGGGCCGTACTCAAGTGGCGCTGGGCCAAGTCAAAGACGTGATACTGACTCTGATTCCGATTAATCATACATGGGCACGTTGTAATGTAATCCATGTGGATAATGTCTTTCTTCGAGAACTATGTTGACTATTTTGTACATTTAGAAGGTCATTTTTTAAGATCTTCAAATTGATGTTTATTAAATATTTCTACGTTGCGGCCATGTCAATGTGGATGATGAATGTACAATGCATGTTACGCGTTTCCAAATGAATTTTATTGATAATTTTTTAGTATAAGTGGATGTGTGGAATGAGAAATTTTTATACATTTCAACTTTTCATTCACCTCATATAAGTTCAAGAGTATTTCATATCATTACATGTTCAATAAATTTCTTTTTACAACCTATACCCCTAAAGTTCCTTGAGTATTTCTCACCCAAAAGTTAAAGCAAGAAGAAGAACGCCGATTCGCGAAGGGGCCGGCGTGAATTAAGGGTCTATTCGTTCCATCACTAAGACCATGCCCACCAGACACCGTGTCGGGGAGGGCTTGGTTTGTTTTCAATTTTACGTTGGTGTAGTAGAATGGACATGGCCTGTTGAATGGCAATGGTGTTAATAATATTGAAAGTGTGAAATTGTTTCGATGGAGATTTTAAAGGTAACTCAAAGGATATTTATAGATGGGATAAAGGTGGTGGCATGAGCACCAACAGTGATTACAATTAGCGGGTCCATTTTCCATCCTAGGGCAACGATGTCATTAATAAGGGGTTGCCGGGTTGGTATTCATTTATTTTGTTTTCAATTGTTTCCGGGGAGAATCTATCATTACAATATGTGAATTCGATGAATTGAATGGTATAGTCTTGGTTAATATGGTCGGGTGTAGGGTCATTATATGGTAGGCCCCAAATGCAAAGTATGTCTGCTTTGAGTCTAGCGTTACAGTGATAGCGCTAAGTTGCGCATGTTCATGGGACTTGGGAGTAGCCAAGGGGAGACCGTATTTCCTTGTGGGTTGTTATTAAAGGTGTCGGCATTCATGAGGATAAATCATCGTGATTTGACATGGGAGGTAAATAGTTTTCGAAGTTCCCATACCGCTTTGTTATGTCTTTTGACAATTAAAGAGTGTATGTGATAGTTTTGGCATTTTAAGTAGAACATGGAGCCATTTGTCGGGGTCTGAGAAAGTGCATATGGGGCATGTTACATATGGGAATTTATCTAATCCAAATAAGAGTTGTTTTTGGGCGTTTCCCATATATCAACTACTACGGAATTTGATGACACATGTTATTTGTGAGTTTGGGATGATGGAATTCTTCCAAGAATTCGTAGAGAGTTCATAGTCTATTTTGTTGTTGCCAACCCATTATTCTATATTAGGGAAGTTTTCTTCGATTGTGTCAAGGTTGTTGTAGAGGTCTTGTTTCTTGAGATATTTGTTCAAGAATAAAACCGGCCCTTTATCGGGGGTATCCTCTTTAGAAGGCCAATCTTCTTTTTGGAAGTAGTATGGGGTAGCATGTACATGTTCGTACGAGTCTTTGGCATTTTCATGCGTTTTTTTGCGGTCCTCTTTTCCAAGTTTATTTGCTTGTTCGTTTCCATCGATATTGGCATGGGCTCTAACTTTGTGAAGGGTTGTTATATGTGTTCAATTTTGTAACATGTGGACCAACGACATTAAAATAGTTTGGTCGAGATGGTTATTGTAGAGGATAGGGTTTGTTATTTGGATGTTTAGTAGATAAAGTGCATTGATACAGTCAGTGAATATGTGTGCGGGTTCGTTGTTGTGTTGTGTTGTGTTGTGATGATTTTAGTGTTTTGGGTATGGCCATAAGTTCTGCTCTAAGGATATTTTAGTGTGTGGAAATTACTCCATAGAGTACACGAAATAGTAGACCAAATACATTATACAATATCAATGAATACAACAAAATCTTCCTATAAGCATTTTTGCTATTCATATTTGGATGCCTTTGCATTTTAATGTATGCATGTTTGTATTAATGATTGCATATACTTCATAGCTTAAAATTGTTATGGTTCTAGATGACCGAGTAAATATGCCGTAGCAATCTACCTACGGAGTTAGGCTTTGAACTTCCTTAAAATGCTTTATAAATACTCACAAGAATGTGGTTTTTTAAAAACCTTCTACGCAATTTATTTTTTCTACTTAATCAAAACCCTACGTAGGGAGCCGATATCCACTATTAATATAATATGGCCAAATTACAGTTTCATCCACTGCAGATGAAAATAGTCAGCGGATGGAAAAGCAGTCCATGGTTGAAAAAACAGTCCGTGGACGAAAAACAGTCTCCGGAAGAAAAATCGTCCGCGAATGACTATGGCTAAGTGTTAAGAATCATCACGAACACTATTAAGAAACCCGCTCCTTCTCTACTCTTCCATTTTTTTATAAAGTAATTTTGAAATGAATCTTTTTCTCAATATTCGGTAATATAGAAAATTCATTAAAATGGTTGTTATAATGCGTTGCAAAACAAGCGCGAACCACTACTAAACTTCTATAGATGCAAACTAGCGGTTGGCGCTTACTTTGCAACGCATTAGTCCAACCATTCTAATGTAGTTTAATATTATAATTTTTTTTCAAAACTTCATCTGTAGTATAATTTTCATCCGGTGCAAATGTTTTTGATTAGTTGCGCTGTATTTCATCCACTACAAATAAATTCATCTGCTGCAAGATTTTTCTTCCACCGCAAAGAATTTCATCCACAGTGGATGAAACTATTTTTTTGGGAGAATTAACCTAACAGCGAGTTAATAACTTCCAAAATATTCATTTTTATGGAATTCCGACTTCGGATTTGGGCTTTTTAGGTGCGTTTTCATCTAGAAGAGAAGCAAAAAAATTATTACAAAAGTTTTGAAAATTTGACATTTTTTATTGTATTTAAAAAAAACATTTTAGGGACTAAACTTTGGAGGTAGATTATGGCTAGAGAGTATGTTCATCACAAACAATCTCATGCATGTTCTTTATGTGTTAGTGTTGGTTGTGTTTTCAAATTTGTTATATATGACGATATTCATTTACAAAACATGTAAGGTGTCTCATTTGAAATCTCATTTGAAACAATAATATGATGATGGACACCAAAAGAATACAATTGGATGGAAGGGGACGTCGCTGAAGCGTGCATGAACCCTAGACATGCAAAGTTTGAATCAAAGTTTTAACTTTTCCATCCACCTGATTCAGGTGTAAATATTTAGAAGAATTTACATGACAATGTCATGGAAAACCTCATGATAAACGATGTTTTTCACCATTCCCTTGTAAAAACAAATCTTTTCTTTATTGGAAAATAGCATACCAATCCAAGTCAAACATTTTCACACATTGTCACTCATTGTCGAGCAAGGTACCAAATGATCTTATTAATTTTCACATAAAACCTACATATCTTTGTATTTGTTACATTTTATTCTCTCCACATTAATATGTGGTGTAAACCTTCTTATTGACCATTTGGATTAGTAATCCAAAACACATTAAGTTCACAAAAAATAAAATGTTTGAATTGGCAAATTTTGAATTTATACTACTTGCACGGTTGTTTTGAATACGCTACACCTGTCCTCTACCTCAAAAAATTGTTGTCTAAGGAACTAACATCATGCTTAAGGTAGTGGATTTAGACCTTGTGTAGTTCAAAATTTTGACACCAGGTAAAGTCAAAGTCTGCTGATCCACTAAATGCAGTGAAGTAAATGAACCATTTGCTTCACTTCAAACACTATAATCTTTCAATTTGTGGGGTCAAAGTTTTTGAAATTTTGTAAACATGTTTTTTAATAAGTTTTATTTGAGATCCTACGGTCAAAACTAGAAATCAAACTTTTGGTTTCCTTCTATGGTCATTGCACTAGAATCCAACAACTTTGAAGTGTTTTCGGTGCAAAACTGTCACGATACATTAGGGGATATAGGAGACATGTTGTATGAGTAGGGAGTCGGGACTGAGGAGGCGTTTCATATGGGGGTAATTTCTAGAAATGTTAAATTATATTCAAGAAACATAAAATGGTTGAGGTTATGTATGATTTAGTGCCATGGGCACTATGATCTATCCAAAAAATCCGAACTCAAACCCGTAAAATTTGATATTCGTCTTGTTTGCATAAAACCTAGAGATCATCATATTTTACACATTTTGCTTTTTCAACAACATGTAGTGAAAACCTTCCTAAACCTAGGTTTGGATTATCATTTGAAATCAAATTTAGTTTACAAAAAAATTAAACATGGAATGGCAATTTTTAAACTCCAGTGTTTGCGCACTTGATTTGAATATGCTACAGTTCTTCTCTACCTCTAAAAATTGGTGTGTAGGGAAATATTATCATAAGGTTGGATTTGGATATTTTGAGGTGATTTTAAAATTAAAAAAAAATCTACAAGAATTCTGAAATAGAATACATTGATAAGTTATAAAATTGTAACTATGCCACAAGCAAAACCATATAAAATGCAAAAAATGTCGGTCTTTGCACGGCTATATGAAAAAATGTTTTTTTACTTCTTGTGCCCAAATTTCGAAGGCATGCAGTACATATTAATCTAAGACTATTGCTATAGTCACTTCAAAATGCGCATGCTATCTAGTACCGTCTAATAATGCCGGAAGGAATAAAGTAAAACCTATGTATTACTAATACGTTGATCGAAAATGCTCATGAGGCGTGGGCCAATTGTATGTGTTGCTGAAGCGTGTAATGATATGAAACAACCCTCCAGCGCCCTCTCGGTTTCCGTTGCAGATACCTTCCATGTACATATGAAATGCATCCACAAATTCTTGATTTGAGAATACTACGGAACTCCGAGATTCGCATTGCAAATTCTCGTAGTCTATGGACATTGTCCGCCCGTTGATTCGTTGCGCTATTCGGGCCGTAGCGAACTCCTCCTAAGCCATCGATATCTTTGGAATCATTTGCACATCTGCATCTGGTTTGTACAAGTACGCAACCCGCGGATCCACCCACCATCGCTTTCGCAGAGTCTCGGCCATGTCTTCACGATTCGTGAACGTATAAAGAGACTGCATTGGTTCGTTAACCTTCGTGATCATGCCCCAATTGCATACTCCAATATATACTCGCGATACATCTGGAGGGAAGTGGAGGAGGATATTGTCTGGAGACAAGTCATTGTAGAGATTGTTGCTCTTGTGGACCTCGTTCATAATGCGCAACAACGCCTACGCAAGCTCGGTCCGTTTTTTGCGAAAACGAACCAACTGATGAACTCAAATAACCTTATCCTTGGGGAATCTCCCATAGTTCAAATGTACAAAGACATCATCACCAAACTCGATATCCCGGTTCGACATCTCTCGAATTGTCCCGCCATTCCACCAATACGCATAGCCTTTGTACCTGTCTGGATGAATGGCCACGAAACGAATGACACCTGGATGTGGAATCCTCACCGCCATCGACTCATTCTGATGCTCCACTTTTGCCAAGTCCGGCCGTGTCTCCGATTGGTTGGACAATTTGGCGGCAAATTTCCAGAATGGTTCAATGCATGGAGCACCTTCAATGCGGACTTTGCGAATGGTGACGTATCCACCTCTCCTGTTGGCATTGTCCATTCGTATAACCGTGGCTGTTGGCGGAATGGCAATGAGATGGGCTTTTCGCAGCAAATCTTCTTGGTGCCCCCCTATCGAGTTCCACCATCCCACGGAGCCACGCTTGTTGCGATTCTTGGCGAATGGCTTCATCTGGGCCACGAACAAATCCACTTTCAACAGCACGTCGTTGAAAACTCCATCCGCCGCGCGATTGAACCTCCCAAACTTGGTCAACAAGGTCTTGGCATTCCAGAGTGAATCGTGCACTCTGGCATCCAAGAACTTCAAAAACCCCCGCTTCTGGGTCTCCGTATTCCACATCGAGGCTTGAAGCGCGTCCATCATGTGCTGCCGCATGTCCGTCCGAAACTTTTGGAGGTCTTCATCCCGATATCTGACATACTTGCTCTCCAATGATCGAAGAGTATTTGCCTCATAAAATCTGACAGTCAGTTCTATGAGGAAATTCTTGCAAGCCTTGGATGGAACGTTGTGGATTGGATGAAGCTTTATTCCGAAGTCCGCAACCTTCTGCTTCTTCTTGTCCTGCGGCATCTTCTTAAAACCGCCGCCGTTCGAAGTTTTAAAAAAAACTTTTTGGAACAAGTTTTTAGAAAAACTTTCCAAAAAACGGCAAAACCTCCCCCCAAAATGTGAATCACTTTTTCCCTCCCAAAGATGAGGAGCCAATGGATGGAAAATGCAAGCCAAAGCCACTCCGCATCCACTCAAAAATATATTCTTGAGAGGGGAAGGAAAAAGTGAGAGAGAGAGGAGGGCGTACGGCCATCGCGTGCCCACGCGATCAAATCGCGGCCGTCCGATCAGGCGGACGGCCAAAGTGCTGTCCGATCGCCCTGATGGCAGCGACCGATCGGACGGCTTATCGCAGTTTGACGGCTACGATCTGGCCGCGTGGCACTTCGTCAAATCCGACGGTCCAGATACTTACCTGGGCCTTTCGTAAATGCATTTTACCCCCCCCCCCGGATGGTGCGTCCGACGTGACGTCAGGACGTCCTTGTCCTAGGACGTCCTAGGATGCTCCCAGTCCCCCAAGGACGTCGGATTGATAACCCTGCTCGGAATCATATCCGGATTCCTACCGGGATTCATACATGGATTCATACCCCGATTTATACATGGATTTATACCCGGATTCATACTTGGAATCAAATCTAATGTCACATCTAGAAAAATACCCGAAATCATATCAAAAATCATACTCAGAATCATATCCAAAATAATACCCAGAATCATATCCAAAATTATACCCGGAATCATACCCAAAATTATACCGGGAATCATATCCAAAATTTTACCCGGAATAATACCCAAAATTATACTCAGAATAATACCCAAAATTATACTCAGAATAATACCCAAAATTATACTCAGAATAATACCCAAAATTATACCTAGAATCATACACAAAATCGTACCTCGAATCATACCTAGGATCATACCAAGAATCATACCCGGAATCATACCCAGAATCATATCCTGAATCATACCGAGAATCATTCCCAGAATCAAGTGAGGACAAACACCCGGATTTATACCCGAAATCAAGTGAGGACTAACACCGGGATTCATACTCAGAATCTTGCCCGGATTCATACCCAAATTCTTACTTGGATACATACCCAAATTCATACCCGGGTTCTTACCCACATTCATACGTAGCTACAAACCTCAATTCATACCTATGTTTATACCCGGCATGAAACCCCGTATCATACCCAAATTCGTACCCAGATTCAAACTTGGTATCGTACCCGAGTTCGTATCCAAATTCATACTTGGTATCGTATCCGATTTTATATCCTGTATCATATTGAGATACATGTCAATAATATACAAGAAACCACGAAGATGAGGTAATTCTTAGAAGCTGTTGTAGTACGTGACATGTCTATTTCTCACTCGACGTTAACAATGGTGAGATGCATTATGTCAGGTGTACGTGTTAGCACACGGGAGTATCTCACCGGGCTTTAGCAATAGGGAGGTGCATCATGCTGGCTGCACGTGTCAAAATACAAGATGGGAACCTCATCAGAAGTAAAATGTGATAAACATAGAAAAATAGAGGATAAAGTAAAACCAACATTTATAGTGTCGAAAGGAGGCACAAATGGAGAGAGGCTACTCAGAGCTGAGGTTCCAGCACCCCGACCAACGCCCACAATCCGGCTTTTTTTATAGTGTAAACCCTGGTAAAGTGTCTATGGTTTAAAAGAATGTCATAATGACACTTGTAGAGGGTACTTTGCGGATTTGGCAACCGCACAAAAAGTGTTGAGGGCACGATACTAATGGCGAACACTTTGAACAAATTACATCTGGAAACTCGTTCCAACAAAGTTCCGGAGTAAACCTAAAAATCCAACAGGAATAAAAAGTTATAATGACTTAGTGGATAGGACTGTCTTGAATAGCATAAATCAATAGAATTAGTGGATAAGAAGTCAAGGTCCAAATCGGAATCCTTAAAGGGTACTATTAGAGTATTAGTCTAGAATCTGGAATCTGGACATCCAAACGAGACCAGAATCCGGAACCGTCATCATGAGCACAACTCTATCCGACAGCCAGACAGACTTTGACCCAACTATAAAAGGGGACCACGGAGGGAGGATGCCACCCATTCTCTCTTTGTCATTTATAGCTCTCTCTCTTCTTTCCTACCTTTCGTCTGCTTTGATGTTAGAGTTGTTAGGACGCTCGACGTCCATGACGTCCGGTCCTTCGGACGGAGGACGTCTTTGGCCCGATGAGGACATCCGGTGACATCACTGACTTTGGTCAGTTTACCCGGGGGTAAATAGCCGTCCTCTACCCCGACAGACCGCTCGGCAGACGGCACCGTGCGTCCACCACCGGAGGCGACCGCGCTGCGGACAGCCATTCCGTCCGTAGGGGCGACCGCACGTCCGTTCGCTTGGGCCGACCGCCGTTCGCCGTCCGCCGCGGCCAATCGCCCGGCCATTCGTGCGAGGGACGGCCCTTTGCCGTCCGTCGTTTTGTCGTCCGCCCCGCCAACCGCTCCCCGACCTTGTTCAGTAGTAGATTGACATCCTCTTGTCTTCCAACGGTCATAATCACCGTGAGTACAAAGAAAACAGCACATGGAGCCTCACTTCACGTCCGCACTACGATCGGCCCTTGCCCGTTCGCACGGACAACCGCCAAGCCGTCCATACGGAAGTTGGTCTTTGCCTATTAAGTGCCCTCCTGCATGAGTACAAAACTGCGAAAAAAAACCGCACTCAATTTGGAGTTGCGGTTCATTTGACCACGCTGTCGGAACAATCAGCATTGTTCCTAAATCGGGCTGTCCAGGTTTTTTGGCCATAACTCCCTCATTTTTGGGATTTTTTGAACGTGTAATATATTGTTGAAGGCATTTTAAAAACGTGCTTGCAACAATACAAAATTGGTGAGCGGACGCCTAAGGGGTCGATTGCACGGCGGTCGCCCACGCTGTCAGGACGGACGCTCAAGGGCCGACCTAACGGCAGTCGGCTTTGCAATCCGCGGAGCGAACGCCCAAGGACCAAACGATGTGCGGTTGGTGAGGCGGAGGGCGGGGGGTACGCCTTAATGGCAAAAATCGACCGCGGAGCGGACGGCGGATGATTGACCGCCGTACAGACGGCTTAGCGGTTGGCCATTCCAATTTGCTTGTGGTTAGCAAAGGAAGAAAATGAATCAACATTTTTTATGTAGTTTATTTTAATTAGAACCACTATTCACAATTTCTTCATATGTTTCCAAGCGCATAGGATATTTGGAATGGAATATCCAATTGTATTTGCATAAAATCTTCCAGACATTCCTCTGACTAGTAATGCATGTGACTTTTTTTCTTTATTTAGACTGCACGTGTAATGTCAAACTACCCTAAAAAGAAAAGTTCTAAACCATTTTTGTGTTGCCAAAGAGCAGAGAGAAGTGGAGAAGAGGAGAGGGAGTTGATGAAGTTTGAAGCTTGGTGACCATCCGCAAAGCTCTAGGGGCAGACGGCATGGCAGTTGACCATCAAGTGCCAACCGACTGATCTCAAGTCAATTAATCAAGGATGTTCGATCAACATTGGGTAAAACGAGATCGTTCAATTAGGCGGGCGCAGCCAAGTGCGTCTGCAATTGAACAGCCACGGATGGATGAGAGCGATCGGACGGCTACAATTGATGGTGCAGATTGCGCGGCCGTCCGATAGAGCATTATGGCCAAGTCCGTCCGCCATTGGACAGCCTGAGCGATCTCAAGTGAGGCTGGGCAAAGTCCAAGACATGATATTGACTTAGATGAAGATTAATTGTACATGGGCACATTGTTATGTAGTCTATGAGGATAATGTTTTGGTGCATGAATACTATTCAGTAAATTTCGAAGGTCGTTTTTTAAGATCTTCTAGTGGGTGTTTATTTCTACATTGTGGCCATGTCAATGTAAACAAAGAATATACATTGTATGTTACCCGTTTTTAAATAAACTTGATTGGTTATTTTTTGTATAAGTGGATGTGTGGAATGAGAAAATTTTATACATTCCAATGTCTCCAACATAGAATTTGAAAGGAGTAACTATTTTTGCAAGGATGTATATAGTGAATTTGGAACTTGGAGAAAGGTGCAAGCGTTTAACGATACTTTCCAAAATCATAATGTCGATAATGTCCTACAAACAATGTGATTACCTTAGCAATGTCTTAAAATATTTTTAAACTCTATACCATTTGTGGGTGGCAATGTTTGTGTTTTAGATAGAATTGGAAGTTGGGGGTTTGAACCAAGGTTGAACTTTCTAAACACACTTGGAATCAAAAAAATGAGCGCAGAAGTTAAAAGATGAAGTGTTGGACCGGTAGAATCGGACTTCCTCGTTCATATGAAAATCCATATTTCTAATACACAATGCTCTTGAGATTATATTGCCAATTTTGGAATGGTATGGCATCTAAGAATCTGACAAAGAATCAACGACTTCTAAATGGATGAAGTACTCCATTGAAAGAGTTCATATGCATATAACGCATCCATTAGTTATCCAATGGACTATTGCCATACCATCTTGGAATGAGCATGTCAAAAAAAAAAGCATAAAAGCCCTCGAAAGCACTTATTATTGAGATCTCAAAATTTAGAAATACACTACAAGGTCGAGCTCATAAGCTTAAATCATTGGATGTGGACCACTTTTTTATTTTTAGAATGCCACGATAGAATTATGGAATAGCCCAATAGTGCCGCATTTTAATTAAAGGTACGGGTACAGTCGTAGTGGCAAAAGGTAATGGCTAGATCTTCCATAGTTAGGTATGGCAGTGGCATGTATTCCAAAATTTACATATTAAGTAAGATATATTTGGAGAACCAACCACCATCAGAATTTGTATATATCCATGCATGAATTTCATCTTGATAAACATGTTATATGGCATATCACTCTTGCACCTATCATGCTACTACTATTGATTGAAATTGATTATGTGTTCAAGGAAAAAACAATGATTATTTAGAATAATTGTTTTTATTGTTTTCGTCAGAAAGACCACACTACTAATTATTGTTGGAAACACTATTGGCAAAAATTTTGTAACAAGAATCTGAACTCATCTCACTCTTGAGCCATATAAGTTTAATCCCTGCAGGCCTAAGTGCACTTTATTGGGTTTATTATGTTTACCTTGACTGCGATCATCTTTCAATTCAAGTGGTTAAATTTCACAAAATTTTGACCACATCATTTCATATTAGTTGGAAATTTTTTTCCTATCGTTACATTTTCAATAAGTTTCTTTTTGCAAGCTGAATATCTAAAATTCTTTCAGTATTTCTCATATAAAAATGTATGTGTACTTTGTGCAAAAAGAAATGAGGGGAAAAAAAGCTTGAAGCTCTACTTTAACCATGACATCCTCAACAATACATCTACTACTATAACAGGCGTCAGTGTCTGTCCATCCGCCGCTCCTGGTGGACCAGCAGACCAAGAAGACCAACACCAGCAGACCAAGAAGAACAACAAAACGATCGGAGTGGATGGGCTGATAAGATGTTATTTCAACAAGACGATTGGAGTGGAAGGGCACGATCGGAGTGGAAGGAGCGTGAAGAGAGAGCGGCAAGAGCGTTGCACAAAGAGGAACTCGCACCAAATGGACCTTAAGGAGCGCCAGCGAAGAAGGTGCCGGTAGCCGTGAAAAGGGAGTGGAAGAGATCAGGAAGCACGTGAGAGAGAGAACGAACGACGGACGACGGAGTTGTCGAGAGCAGCGAGAGAGACAGGAGAAGGGCCCAACTCCTCGAGTCTCGAAGACCTAGAGTCTCGAAGACGTCGTCCAGGTAGGTGTTGATTTAGTTCTAATTTTATGATTGTTTCTTCTTAATCATATGTTTTGTCGATCTTGTTCCTGACTCATGCACGTTTTGTTGCAGTGATTCCTCCCGTGGTTTTGCCCGCGGAGAGCTACAGGTGGCCTTACTTGCAGCAGGAAGCGTCGTTTGTCAACCCGGAGGTGCGTTCGGGTGATGGGTTTTCGTGAATTTGAGTGATTAGTGCAGTTCTATTCAGGAATTGGACTCATTCGAGTTGTTGATTATTGTCCTTCTTTTGTTACAATGCGTGCTTCATTCAAATTATAGAGTTGTTGAGTTGTTGAGGAAGGTGGTTGGCGTGAGCGTTCAAAAGATCAGAGGCGCGAGGCTAGCGGCGGTTGTGGTGCGGGTTGGAGCGAGGTCCGCGATCGGGAGCGAGGAGACGGTCTCCTATGCACGTTGAGAAGGGCGCAGACTGACCTTGAAGGTATGCCGAAATTTCTTATACCAAAAACATTCCTTAAAGTTCCTTTCGAAAAACATTCCTTTCAAGTGCACACATCAGAGCTCCAATTTGACCCTCGCACCTGAATATGTTAGTACTAACCAGCTGAAATATTTCGGGGCAAAAGTGTCCACTTCAGAATGTCAAAAACAGCCCCCTCTCCACCCAATTTCTGCACTCCGTCCCATTGCAACACTCCGGTTCCTCTTTTAGGGTTCCATGCAACAACAACATCTCACACAACGCACCTGAATGACATGGTTTCTAAAATCCACGCCCTCCTTCTCCTTGCGCGCGCGGTACTCCACGTACAACTCATTTTTGTTGAATTTTTGCACTTATTTCATTTTTTTAAGTATGTGTTCTGTTGTGCAGCTGAACACCTTCAAAGCCAAGTGACATGATAGAGGAAGCGGGAATTTGTCATGCATTGTGGAAATAGGAGAAGCATCCGTCCATGGCGTTCAATTCGGGATGCACATACAGGTTAGGTTAGGTTCAACAATTGATTTTTGTTTTTCAAACAGCGGGAAACCGATGTATTGTCTAAGCAAACGTAGAGGTTTAGATATTTACTTTCATAGCTGATGTCTCATCCAAGAGATATGAATTCGGCGAAGGAGGACTTTTGTGGGAGTGGATGCGTTCAGAGGTTGGTATCTTATTGAAACGTTGCGTGAATTTACTAATACAAGCGATCGTACTAAAGACTGCAAGTACTACGTTTTTGAGTAGTGCATGCTAAGGAGCAAGAAATCGAGAAGCGGAAGGTGCAAGTGCGAGAGAAAGTCCAGGCACAGCTCTATCGTGTGGAGAATGAGGCGAGGAGTCTTGACCAATTGCGCAAAGTAAGTGCAGCTATTTTCAACATTTCGTACATAAAGTTATACTACAAGTTTTCTTTCCTGCATGTCTTATTTTATCCTCGCGTCAACAACATTGTCCGATTCTCGGACATGATCGGCGAGCTCAAATTCGAGGTTTGTATGTATGTTTAATGGAGTTTTTATAAGATTTTTCTTCTCCTCTTTACTATTATTATCTTCACTCTTCATCATATTTTTCCATCTATAATATTTCACCCATGCTCACCAACTCGAATGCATTGTTGAAAAGTCTGTGTTTAGTGATCAGTACACTAAAATTGAGAATTAGTGTAACCACACTAATTCATTTGTAAATGCTATATGTTTTTACTTTAGATGAAGGTTTTTACTATGAGCACAACTATTGATACTATTCAACAAGGGGAATCATTGTAAACATCGTTGGTAAATGAATTCTGAGGTACGATGTCATTCAATGTCAGATTGTTTGAGAACGTTGCTCATATAAATCCTACAAATACAACTAATCAGGGATTCTTTCTCTCCTTGGAGCTGATTTAATTGTGAAGTATGTTGAGGTGATTACAGTAATAAAAGAAGGAGATTGATTACATTGTTGTCGGGTGTGAATTGCAGGAGAAAGCAATGACATCGTTTTGGGGTTCGATACCCTGGGTCCTTACAAGCATGACTTGAATGTCTCACATTGTCAGAATCATTTTATCTCATAACACCATATTCATTATATTGGGAGATTGTGAGCCTCCCAATTTAATACGTGTGTTGCTCTTGAGCTCTAAAATGTACCCACTATGCACATTCAGCTCGAGTCGAGCTGAATGTGCACTAGATCAAAATCATGGAAATCTCCCAATATAATGAATATGGTGTTTCATGTTATGATATGCTTGGTAGTTCAGTCCCTAACATGTTGTTGTTGTGTGTTTGCAGTGTTCTTTGTTGTTGCAACTGGAACCAGATTTCATAAAACATTTCTTTCAGGCGGATGGTCCCTTCCGTGAGCACCATGGTAGGGAAGGTATGGAATAGCCCTCTTCAAAGAATTTGTCATTTACAATCTCATTTACAGAAGAAGAAGAAGAAAAAGAAGAAGAAGAAGAAGAAGAAGAAGAAGAAGAAGAAGAAGAAGAACGCCGGTCTCCAAAAGGGAGGGCCGGCGTGAATAAAGTGTCTGTTCGTTCCACTACTAAGACCATGCCCACTGGACAAGGAATTAGTAAGCTGGAACTACTCCCCTCTCTCGAGGGTAGACACTATGTAACAAGTAGCCAAAGAACCACAAACCAACCAACCAACGTGTCACTAACCAAGCAGCTAGCCAACAAACCATCACAAATCAAACAAGCAGTCAAAAAACTTCAAAACTAACTAGTCGTGATAAATCAAGGGGGGGTAGGAATTTAACGGGGGTCCTGTGTATCGGGGAGAGCTTGGTTGTTTTCGATTTTGCGTTTATGTAGAAGAATGGACATGGCATATTGAGTAGCAATGTTGTTGATGTATTTGAAGGAGGTTTTAATTGTTTCAATGGGTATCTTGAAGGTATCCTCTAGAGTTTTCATAGATGGAATAAAGGTGGTGGCACGAGCGTCGGATGTGATTACAATAAGGGGATCTACATTCCATCTGAGGGCAATGATGTCGTCAATAAGGGGTTGGTATTTATCTATTTTATTTTGGATTGTTTCCGGGGAAAATCTGTCTTTGCAATATGTGAATTCAATGAATTGAATTGTGTAGTCTTGGTTGATGTTATCGAGTGGTGGGTCATTATATGGTAAACCTTTAATACAAAGAATGTCCGGTTTGAGCCGAGTGTTGCAATGACATCTTTGGGTCATACATGAGCATGGGAGTAGCCAAGTGGGGACCGTATTTTCTTGTGGTTTGTTATTGAAAGTGTCTGCGTTCATTAGTATAAAACATCTTGATTTATTATAGGAGGTGATTAGTTTTCGAACTTCCCATACCGCTTTATTATGTCTTTTAACAATTAAAGAATGTATGTGGTGGTTTTGGCATTTGAGTAGGACATGAAGCCATGTGTCGGGGTCCGTTGAGGGGCATATGGGGCATGTTTTGGATGGGAATCTTTCCATTCCAAAGAAGAGTTGTTTACGGGCATTTCCCATGTATTGGCCTGTACCGAATTTGATAAGGCATGTGATTTGTGAATTGGTGATGATGGGGTTTTTCCAAAAATTAGTAGAGAGTTCATCGTCTATTTCATTGTTGTTGGTCCACTTTTCTATGATAGGGAAGTTGTCTGCGATTGTATCAAGGTTGTTGTAGAGGTCTTGTTTTTTGAGATATTTGCCCAAAAATCTACTCGGGCCTTTGTCGGAGGTGTCTTCTTTGAAAGGCCAATCTTCTTTTTGAAAGTAGTATGGGGTAGCATGGGCATGCTCGTGTGGGTCTTTGGCATTTTTGTGTGTTTTTTCTCGACCTTCTTTAGCTAATTTGTCTGCTTGTTCGTTACCGTCAATGTTGGCATGGGCTCTCACTTTGTGGAGGGTTGTGATTTGTGTACGGTTTTGTAACATGTGGACCATTGATGTTAATATGGTTTGGTCGGGGTGGCTATTGTGAATGGTAGGGTGTGTTATTTGGGTGTTTAGTAGGTAGAGTGCGTTTATACAATCCGTGAATATTTGTGCAGGTTTGTTATTGTATTTTGTTGTGATGATTTGTAGTGTTTTGTGAATGGCCATGAGTTCTGCTCTGAGGATATTTTGTAATCCGTGGAGTCTTTTAGCTAGTTTAATTTCTTTGGTAGAATTATATACGCCATAGCCAGCTTTTTCTTTGCGCCAAGATCCCGGGCTTATTTGTTCTGGCGGTTTAAAGGAACCGTCGGTGTAGTAACTATGTATGGGGTTAAATTTTGGTGTGGTATGGGTTGGGTAGTTTTGGAGAGGGGGAGGTGTGACAGAGTAGTTTAGAGTGTTGTTGACATAGTTTAGTTTTGACCAATTTTTGCTTTTGTTTACGGTGGTTTGTGTGGGTGTTGGTGGAGCCCGTTTTGTGTATAGTCGGTGTATGTTTAAATTGTCTATTATGGAGGTGAGTTCAGCAAGTTGTTCTAGTGAGCCAAGGGTTTGATTTTGATGATGGACGCATAATATTTGTAGTGTAGATGGCTCGACTCGGGGATTTTTTAGCTCGGGTGGAATGGTAGGTTCTTCGTATGGTAGTGTGTCTGCCTCAAATACTGCAATAATATGGGAGTCTGGAAATGGGTTTGAATGTTGGTTGTTGTTTTGGTACCAATTGTTGTTTGGTGTGATGATGATTGTATTTGTGTTATTTGGATCATGTTTGGCGGCAAGTCTAGCCCAATGTATGGCTTGTTCCATGTCCTTCTCGTTGTGGAGGTGAGCTAAACCAATACCGATCCATTTATAATCAAAGGCCTTGCCTAGGGATCCGAATATTTTGTCTCTTTCATAAGGTGAGTAGAATTTTTTTAGTTTGGTAGGACATGTGACCGGGGAAGAAAAGTATGATTGTTTGATGTTAAATGATGAAATTAGTGAATCTAAGTTGGGAGTGGGTATTGTGTATTGCGCATTTTTTAGGGGGTCAGTTTTTGGTATTCAGTATTTATATCTTTGGTATAGCCATATTAGTTCGGTTTCGAAGGGTTGGGTCGTAGGTTCAATGTTTGTAGGGGTTTGTAATGTTGTATTATATTGATTCCATAACCATTGAAGTCGAGTAACGGGGATGGTGTGTAAGTGTCGGCCATTTTCTTCGTATAGATGTGCTTGATTGTTATCTATTTGAATTGTGTTTGAGGATGTAAGGATATCATTTTCGGGGTTGCATTCTGTTGTGTAGATGTTTAGGAGTGGGATAGTTATCGGTGGTGTTACGGATCTTGAGTGTGAGAATTGTTCTTGGGGGTGGTGGGCTAGGATGATATCCAAGTATGTTTTGCTTTGAATTTTTTGGTAGTATTGTTTTATTTTTTCGGTGTTTTGTGTGGAGGTATTGGTGTCGTGTTGTGGAAAAAGGTCTCTTTAGGAAAGCCATTTATTGTATGTGTTATTATTGAGTTGCCATTGGCATAGATATTTTGTGTAGGTATTTTATATGTTATTTGTCTCTGTGTGTTGGATGTGTTTATGGTGTATGATGTTTTTAATGGGGTATGTGGTAGGATTTTAGGGGATGTATGTTGGGGGGCGGGGATGGTATGTTTGTGGAGGGTTAGGGGGATTGATTGGTGTGGGGATATTTCTTGGGGTGATGAATGAATCTTTAAGTATATGAGAGTATGGGTGTATGTTACAATGAGTATGACATGTAGTGGGGCATGTAGGGTGGCAAAATAGTTGTTTAGCAACATTTAGGGCACTTTTTAATAGTTTGGATGGGGTGAAATGGTAGGATTTGAAGTCCTCATTGTTCATTATGTATATGCCGTTGGATAAAGTAATTTGGCTTAGTTCAAAAATATTTTTTGAGAAGAGTTTTTGTAGAAGTTTTTGGGAGAGTTGGGCATGAAGTGTGTTGTGGTTTAATGTTTCTTGGCCCCATAGTATTTCTAGTGATGTAGGGTTGATGAGGAAGTTTGGGATCGTACTTTTAAGGTGGGCTTTAGCTATATGTTTCAATAAAAAGAATGTTCGTGTTATTGGTGATCTTAAGCAGTCACTTTTTTAATTTTAGGTATGTGTTCGGCGCCACCATGTTGGGCAAGGACATATTGAGTTAATCCATTATATATTTTTCCCAGTCTACCTTTATAGTTTAACGCATTTTGTAGTTGTTCACCTATACATCGGAGGTATGCGTTTTTGAGGGAGAAAGCTTCAAGTCCAAATATGTTATGTGGGAGTTGGGTTATTGCATTTGACATACATTTTGGTAATCCACATATGGTTTTTTGTATGGCTATTATTTTTTTATCAAGTTTTTTTATAGTTGGCATAGAGTATGGTACACCGTAGAAAATATATGCTACACTTGGGCGTATTACGGTATCAACCATTTTTATTTTTTGTTTCATGGTGGCCGGGCATGTTGTTAGTTCTTTGCATTGTTTGATGAGTTTCGTGGTTGTAGTGTGAATTTGGATTTTCCATTTTAGTGAGGGGACAAGATTTATACCTAAATATATGTATGGTTCATTTTGGTGTAGTATGGGGATCGGTTGATTACGGTAATTAATGTTAGAGGCTTGCATTAGGGCTTTGAAAGTGGTAGGGTTCAATTTGGATTTATTTGGGCATCCGGTAGCGGCACATTTTGGGACACCTATGTCCATACCGGCCCATTTACAATATCTATTAATTTTATTAAGTTGTATTTGTATATGTTTGATTTTGTTAGTTATGATGGCGAGGTCATCTACGTATGCGGCAGAGTTTATTGTGACTTGTGATGTGCCAAACTTGTATCCGTTATTGCCTCGTTCTAGCCATCTGAGTAGTGGTTCTAAAAATATAATGAATAGATATGGACTAAGGGTGTCTCCTTGTATGGTTCCTCTTTGTATGGGTATAGGTTTTGTTTTCCTAAAGTGTTCACCAATATAGTAAGTGGATGACTGGGAGTAGATGTTTCCTACAACTGTAGTTGCATCTTTTGGGTAGCCAAGGTCCATCATTATTGTTAGTAGTCGGGCATGGTCTATTGAACCAAAGGCGTTTTTAAAGTCAACGTATAATATGTATACATCTTGATTAGTGAATTTTGCGTCTTCTAGTGCGGCTATTATAGTTTGTATTTGTCGAGCGGTGCTTCTCTCTGCTCTAAATCCTTCTTGACTGTCATGTAGGATTTTGAATTTTCACCGTATGAAGATAGTATGGAGGTGAGTGTACTGGTGAAGAGTTTGTATATAGTGTTAGCGAGTGCAATTGGCTTATGGTTGGGTAGTATAGATGGGTCACCTTTTTGTATAGTAGAATTGTTGCACTTGATTTCCATGAGGTTGGTATTTGTTTTTGTTTATAGCAGTGAGAAAAAAATAGGAATAGTAATTTATGAAATCTTGGAGGCATGTTTTTGATTATTGAATTTGGTATGCGGTCTGGGCCTGAGGCTTTATTGTTACCAAGATTTTGAAGGCATGTGTCATATGTGGCTTTGTTGAGGTGTTGATGTAATGGGATATCTGGTTCGCCTCTTTTGTCCAGGGTATATCCATCTAGGTCATGCCATGGGTATTGGCATACTGCACATGTGCATTTGTTTTGATGTGGTTAGTAATTACATGTTGGTACTGTTGGTCTATTGGTTTTTGTTTGTTGGTTGAATATTTCATTCGCAATGTCTTCGGGGCTAGTTAGAATATTATTAAATTGATCTGTGATGCAATCTAATGGTGGGGATTCTGAGTTCTTGAAGACTTTTCTGTTAATTTTTTTAGGGCTAATTTCATATATTTGTCTATATTTTGAGATGGCTTTTTTAATGTTATCTTTGGTGTATTTTGAGGTTATTTTTCTGGCTTGTATGTTGGCATTTTTTGCAATTAGTGCGATATCATTTATCCATGTATCATGGGCATATCCGGGGGCGGTGGGGTGGGAATTTGAGTATATTGTAGAGTAAGTAGTTCATTACATATGGGGTGGTTGCGCCATTGCGAATTGTTTTTTACAAGTCTTATAGTTTTTCGTATAACATGGTATGTAGTAAGATGTTGTTTCCAAATTTTAGAGAGTTTGCGTGGTAGATAGCCTCCTTGTTGAGATGTTCTATTTGTCAAATGGGGTGTTGGGTGGGCTTTACATGTTTGTTCTAGTGTGTTGAAGATTTCTTTGATGAGTGTATCAAGGATTTCACATGCTTCTTGCCATTGTACTTGTGATAGTTGATTGTTATTTTCAAGAATATTTATGAGGGAGTCTATTAGCATGGATTGTTCTTCAAAGAATTTTGTGTTGAATTTTTCTAAGTTATCTTTTGGAATGGGGTTGAGTATGCGTTTAGTGTCATTGTTTAGGGTTGTGGGTGTTCTATTAATTAAGGTGTTAATTGGTATGTGTAAATGTATAGGTGTGTGGTCCGAGTTGAGAATAATATCGTTGTTTGTTGTAGAAGTGTATTGTGTATTGTTGTTGGTATTTATATAAAATCCATCTATTAGACTCCAGTCGCTATAATTATAGCCTCCTTGTCTAGAGAATTGTGTATCGGATTTTATGTAAGTGAGATTTAAGTTCTCTGTGAAGTGACGCCATTGGTAGTCTATGTTTTGGAGAGGGGTGCTATGGTTTCCGTTTTGGTGTCCAATTAATGCTATATCTCTATTAAAGTCTCCACACAAAATATATGTGTGGTTGGGGTTGTTGTTTATTTGAGATGTGATAGTGTTTTGTATGTCATTAATGAATCTAGTATCTTCGGGGTGAGATGGCATATACATGTGGAGAACTAGCCATGGTTGTAGTGGATAATTAGTGATTTTGATTATTTGAAGGTAAGGGGATATGTGCATTGGGGTGGGGATTTTCTTGATGTTGCCCAGGAAAGCATATTTTTTATGTATTAGCATAAGGAGACCACCGCGACCCGGTGTGTATGGTCTCCGTTGTTGAATACATCTTGTAAGTGCATGTGTATTGTTGAAAATGAGTTTATATTCTTGAAATAAGTTTTGTATATATTTTGTGGATTTTATGGCTGATAGTTTTGTTTCTTGTATAACTATAATGGTTGGCGGTGTGTTTGTATGTGTGACCAAAGTTTGTAAGCTAGGAGGGGCGGTGTTTAGAGAGGAGGCATTCTATGTGATTATATTTGTGTTTTCTTGATTTGAATTATTGTTTTGATTTTGTGGGCGTAGGTGAGGGGGTGGGGGGATGGGTGGATATATTCTGGTATTTGGTCAAGGCATTTTAGTGATTCTATAATTAGATTATTGGGAAGGTATGGAAATTTTTGTTTTATAGTTTCTTGTATTGGTGGTATATGATGATTGTGTATAAAATCATATAGTTCTTTATGTATTGATGTTTTATGATTTATAATATTTTGGTTATTTTCAATGAATGATATATAAGGGTGTGGGGTGTTGATGTGTCTTTCGGGGGGGTTTTATAAGGTAGCAAGGGAGTTTAGTAGTGCATTAGTCCATTGAGTTATGTTTGGGCTTTGCTGGTTTAATAGGCGATTACATTCGTCTACGTGTGGGTGGATTGTAGTTACTATGGCATATAGGATATGTGGTGAGGGGTGTTCATTTTGTTGTTGTATGTATTGGATGATGTGTGGATGTGTGTTGGTGTATAATAGGTGTAGTATATGTGTGGGTTTTAGTATAGGTGCAAATGATTGAGCAATATGTCTATATTCCGGTTGTAATTTTATTGTGTTTGGTATGAAATATATTTTGGCATTTTTTTTGTGTTTTGTTGGGTGTCTTTTTAGTACGTTTGGCATAGGTCTTGGGTTGATTTCTATGTCTCTTCTAAGTATTAGTAGTAGTTTATAGTGTGGTGGTTTGTTTTTATGTTTAATGGTTAGGTGTTTTTTTGTTTGTCTAATGTATTGTTTTGTTTTGTTTTTTATTTTATTCTTGTTTTGACGGGTGTGAGTATTATATTTTCTTTCTTTTGAGTGGGATTCCCTTGGATTAATAATAATAATTAAAAAAAATATTGGTTTGCTGTTTTGTTTTAGTTTATTGTTTTGTATGTTGTTCTTGTTAATTAGTTTGGTGTTTGTTTTTGTACCTTGGTTTGTGTTCTTCTTAATGTGTGTATATCGACTTGTATTTTTGCATCTTTTTTTATATGTGGTGGATGTTGTGTTTGTTTGTGTGTGTGTATTGTAGGTAGTATTTTTATTTGTGTATGTATGTGTATCTATATGTATTTTTTGAGATTTAGTATTTGTATGTATTTTGGTAATTGTTTTAGTATATGTATTTGGGTATGTATGTATGTATTCTTCTATGTATTGTATAGTGTATTTGTATTGATGAAGTCTAATACAATATTTATACGCCCCATATACGGTTGAATGTATTTTGGTAGTTGTATTAGTGTATGTATTTGAGTATGTGTATATGTATTCTCCTTTGTATAGGATAATGTATTTGTATTGAATATAAAGTCTAATACAGTGTTTATATGCCCCATATACAGGTGTATATTTGTACACCACTACATATAATGTATTAGTATAGTATCCATACTTTATACTAGTCTTGAGTGTATGTATTCGGTATATTATATGGTCAATGTTAGTTACCTTGTAGTCTTTGAAGTCTACAAGTTTGGCGGCTTGTCTTCAATCATAGGTGTAGCCATACTTCCCGTGATGGCTTGCATTGAAGCAAGTGCGGTGCTCATTGCTTGTTGTATGCTCATCATTTGAGCCTTCAACTCCTCATGCTTTTGATTGGCGTATTCACGTGTCTCCTTTCTCATCTTCTTGTTGCTTTCTTCCATAACCGACTCCACAATCTCCAACACGTCTTGTTTGGAGATGTTGGGTGAGGATTCTTGTATCTTGAAGGTCTCCACCGTGTTGACAATGGCGGCATTGACGTCATCAAACAATCTTACGAATGGCATCACTTGTATCACAAATACTCATAAGGATAGGTAGGGGAGAAAGGGTTAGGGTCAAGGCATCCTTTTTTGCCTTAGTTTCTTGTGATATCTTCCCTCCTGTGATGTGTTTAGCTTGCATGACCTCGTGGTGTGTGGTGACTTGATGTAGTTGAATCTTCTTCGCTTGTTGTGGTGTGGTGGTCATGATGAATGCATGGGTGTCATCGATGCTCTTCTGGACTCCGGTAATCTCAAACTCTTGCCCCCTTCGAAAAGTGTTCCATAGAACGTCCTTGAAAAGATTGTTGGCTGAAATACCCTTCAAGTTGTCACTCTTCACTTTGACAGAGAGGTTAGAGTGCCTAGCAATGTTTTGGTAGCTTTTACAAACTTTTTCCAATGATATTGTGACCATCTAGCTTAAGGATGAAGAGTCTAAGTCCTTTAAGCATCATGATACCATCAATTTCGGGTTTTAGCAAATGTAGCTTGATTATTCCCACCCATACACCCTTTTTTCCCGCGTTTTTTACACTTAAGCATTGGATTGAGATAGGGTCTATGAGATCATTTCCGAGTTTAATGTCCATTACTTCTAGCCTCTTTGTGACCATTATCTTGATTTCATCATGCATGAATTGGGAGGAAGGGAGTTCAAAGTGAATGGCAATGTGGAAGTCCAAGGCCAAACCTGTGGAGGTGTTGATGGTGATATCGAAGGGTAGTTGGGTGATGTTGTAGTGTTGTCCCTCCACGTCATTTCTTGTGCTTGGATATAATAGTTGTGGGATGTGAGGAAACGCCGCCTTGGCCACCCTTGCCTCCACCGCCTTTAATCCTTTTCTTACCATGTCTTCGGCGGTTTCTCCACTATAAAGCTCTTGAAGTCCTTCAATCGCAAGAGCCTCCATGGTGGGGTAACCCAACCAAAACTTGAAATTCATACTTACCGGTTGAGTGATGTGCGGTTGGTTTTCTTCTATCATGCCGTTCTTCATTTTTTTGCTTGTGGTAGAGGTTCCTTCGGTTTGTCTTGGTGTCTTCTCCAACACCATTGTGTCCTCGTCCACCATCTCACTATAGTTAAGGATTTTTTTGATGTTGTCCATGTGCCTAGATGTACTTCTTCTTTTAAAGGGGTTAGTAGCTATTGGGTCTACTACAGGGTCTCTACTGGTTTTGTGTAGTGTCACTATGGTTGATTTAGGGTCACTACTAGGATTTTCTAGGTCATAAGGGTTTAAGGCGGAGGGTCGGTGGGAGAGGGGATTTGTAAAAAGGGAGGTGACAGGTCGCAGGTCGTGGGTCGTGGGTCGTGGGTCGGGGGTTACGGGTAACAGCTCGTGGGTGGAGAGCCGTAGCCAACAGGTCCAACACAACTTGGCCTTATGCAGGGCGCTTACACCAGTGGTTGCTGGCCTGATGCTCGCATAGGGCACTGTTGTGAGTCTATCGTGCTTGCCTCTTGCGCGTTCGCAGGTGGGTATACTCGGAGTTCTGGTGTTGAGCCTGTTCTTGGTCAAGGTCCGCGTGCGGGGGACGCGATCGTAGGAGGTCGTGGTCTTCTCTTTGATCTTGGCGCGTCCGCAGGAGGCGCATACCTTGGTGGTCGTAAGTCGATTTTTGGTGTTGGTTGTTGTTTCAGTTCTGGCGCGCTCTCTTGTGTTCGGGGACAGGGTGCATGTGCTCCCTGACAACGTACGTTCTTGGTGAGTGTCTAACTTGGCTCGCTTTGTGTCCGTTGCCCGGTATTCCAATTCCAAGGGGGATATTGTGTGGACAGTGGGTTGGATTTGGCTTGGTGTTGTGTGGACAAAGGTGCGAGTTGAGGTTTAAGTGGTGTTTCTTCGGGTCGGGGACTATAGGGAGTGTGAGAGGTTTGTAAGGTTCTGTGAAGGGGTTTGTGTGTGCGTAGAGGTTTGTTGGGGTGGGGGTTTGTGATGGGGTGCGGGGGGTGTAGATAAGGTGGGAGGTGTAGGAAATTCGGGAGGTGTAGTGAGTGTGTGAGGTACATGGAGTGTAGAGGGTGCGGGGATTGTAGATAAGGTGGGAGGTGTAGGGAATTCAGGAGGTGCAGTGAGTGTGTGAGGTACAGGGAGTGTAGAGGGTGCGGAGAGTGTAGATAAGGTGGGAGGTGTAGGGAATTCGGGAGGTGCAGTGAGTGTGTGAGGTATAGGGAGTGTAGAGGGTGCGGGGAGTGTGGAGAAGGTGGGAGGTGTAGGGAATTCAGGAGGTGTAGTGAGTGTGTGAGGTATAGGGAGTGTAGAGGGTGCGGGGAGTGTGGAAAGTACAAGAAGTTTGGGGAGCGCAGTGAGTGCGAGGGTTGTACGGTGTATCTACGGGCTATCTCCTTAGGGTGCGTAATGAGTGTGAGGGTCGTATGGTGTGTCTCCGGACTGTCTTCGTGGGGTGTACTTGGTCGATTGTCGGGGAATATTTTTTTTCCTTTCTCTGTAGGTCGCGTTTCCTACTACAGGCGGGGTGCATGGTATTACTGGGGGTTTTCTTAAGGATGTATGTGTGAGGTTTTGGAGTATGTGTGTGGGGTCTGCTGGTGTTTCTATGGAGGGGGGGAGCTGTGTTGTTTTCTAGGGTTCTGGGGGGAGAGGGAAGAGCGGGAAGGGAGAGAGGGGGGAGGGGGATAGGGAGGCGGGGGAGAGAGGGAGAGGGAGTGGTTGTAAGAATGGATGGAAGGAGGGGGTGTTATGGCCTGTGGGAGGGAGGGGACACCTGTTGCGGGGGTGGAAGGAGGGGGTGTTGCGGTTTGTGGGAGGGAGGGGGCACCTCTTGCAGGGGTGGAGGGACTATAATGGGAAGTAAAAAGGGGCGAGGGTTTAGTGGTTATACGTACCTGATCTGTTCTTGTCCTTGCTTACTCGTGCTCGTGTTGTTCTTGTCTTTGTGTTGCGCTTTTGTTCCTGCTGATCCTGCCAGTCCCCTGTTGTAAATCTCCTTCAAGGTGCTTGCCTCTATTGTTGGCGTTATGTAGTGTTGTGCCGTTATTGCAGATTGATTGCGGTTGCACGTGGAGTGCCTCTGATTCGGTGTTGTAGTATTGTTGCTTCTTCACAGCTAGATCTAAATCTAGATCCGGTGGGGCTTATCTGTTGATGTGCTTGTGCAGGTCCGGTGTTTGAGGTGCGTTCGGGATTGTTGGTGGTGTGCTGATTGTCGTTCCTAGATCTGCTACACGATTGTTGTTGATGACAGCTCTGCTGCTGCGGCTGGTCCACTGAATAAAGCACGCACTGTTGCATACGTTTCTACATACTATGAAATTTAAGTTAAGTATGAAAACACTTGAATTAAAAATTAAGCTATTATAGATGTTTAAACACTTATGTCCAAAAGACCTTAGCATCTTGTGGAAGTCTATATAGAAATCAGATGAAAAGTGTTATTATGTTTTGGTTGCATATTTGGAAGATTGTAACATTTGAAGTGAGTGAAATAAGACTTTTGCAACATGATGATGATTTTGTAAATTGAGCATTTTTCTTAATTATAGAAGAAAAAAAACCATAGGAGATTTATAACAGATAGTTGTACTTCTTCACAATTTGGTTAATTTTATTTCTTTCATCCAGGTAGGACATACGGTGGCCTATCAACCACCGTAAACTATTGCAACAATAGAAAAATCAAATATTTGTATAAAACAATAAACTTAGTTTTACTTAGTTATGGAAAGAAAATTTATATCCTTTACAAATCATATTATACTCTATGTTCATTATTTTTAGCTCTAAACATATATTATTATACCTTGATAATTATAAAATAGCTTTGATTTTGAAATTTTATATTGGAGAGAAGGAAGTAGGATCCTTATTAGGTTTCATTTACAAAAAAATCAATAGAATTTTCTTACAATATACCAAAATAGACACCTTTTAAATTCTATTTAAATTATCTTGTGATGGAGACATGGCACAATTTTTTTTATAATGTCTTGTGGAGAAAAAAATCATACTATCTTATATTCCATACAAACTTATACCTCTAAGCAGAATTCAAAAAAAGACACTCAAAGTTAGCCCTATCTAAGTATTCAAACGTCCAAATATAAATACTAAGTCTGTTATGAGAAAATCTAGATGCTTTATTTAAAGTGCTATGATATTTGTATATTATATGATTTCTTATTAAAGTTGAAAATCAAATTTCAGAAAATTCAATATTATAGTAGAGTTTTAATGATTTTTTCAATTTTCTAATATGGTTTATAATACTTTTACAACAGTAAAAAATCTAGTAATGGCTCTGTATACATACCGCCCAAAAAAAGGAATAGGAAAAGAACTATCTGAGGCAGAGCTTCAAGAATTCAATTGCATAACGTATGTGATATTTAAAATTTAAGTACCATATTTATGATGTCCTTTTGTAATTATGTTAATATAGGAATAGATTATGAATAATGCATCGAAATCCTCTTCTACTACAATTGTGGCAAGGTAAAAGAATCTTAGAATGGTGTTTTTTTATATGTATGTAGAAAAGAAGACATTTGTAAAATCTAACTAAATTATTGACATGAACATAATCAATGTAATTTTAATTTCATCCTTCTTAAATACACAAAAACCAACCTCAATTCATAAAAACAAACCATATATATGTCAATTCATCCAAAATCCATAATCATGCTAGGCACATGTATAGATGATTACAAAAGTATGAAATCTTAAATTTACATTTGAAACTTATGAAATTTTATGATATATCATTGACAAATAACAAAGAATGTTGAAGTGTTACTTTTCAATAAAATGATATTTGACTTGATATCAATAAAATCTACGTTATAAATGGTCAAAACAATGTTATTAATATAAAATTGAATATTCTAATGATATTCCAAAATACACCTTTAACGGTTCCACTTTAATTTTGTAATATCTTCATGTACTCTAATGATTTGTAATTTTACATTTTATCAGGTATGAAAAAATTTTAAACATGACTAGTATGAAAAAATTGTTGCGTTTAGAGCAGTATATGAGGTTTGATATCCATATTTATATCATTTTATACAAATCATTTTCCAAAATATGTTACGTATTATCTTTTTTTTAAAAAATTTTATAGAATTTAATATTTTAATATTTTAGCATATTGGATTATTTTATCCTGTTTCATTATTTATTTATTTGAAATTCAATTAAAAAGATGTAACACACTTTCTAAATTATCACAGGGAAGAAGAATTCATACAAACTTCTAAATTAGCAAGAAGAAAAATTGTTGATCTTGGTGGACAGGACGTGAGTCAATATGATTTAAATATAGAGTAAGAATTATAAAAAGTATTACAAAAAGTTAAATTAATCCTCTTTTGATTAGTTGTGCAAAATTTTCTTGTGATTAATAAGTTGATAATGAAAATATAGTTTTGACATTCTTACAAATATAAGGTAATCATGCACAATAAATATGATAGATAGAATATACATAGTGTAAGACTTGAAATGAAATTTAAACCAATTTTTTTTAGTACACCACATTACTTGCATCTAAGTATTTGGCATTTAATAAATCAAAATTAGATATTCAAACAATTTTTGAATTCGAAGTTCACATACTGCAGATTTTATGATATTGATGCTGAATATAGTGAGTTTTTAAGAAAAATTGATCTTTGGGAGGTTGGTTCTTAATAATAAAATTAACGGCACATATTCATAGGATGTTTTTAGAGTTCATTTGTACTGATTTTATTGATATAAGAAAATCAGTGTTCATCCAACCAATTAGTCATATATAATTTACATAGAATCTTTAACTAATACCAATTATAGTGTATTTTATGACCATATAATCTCTTATACCATTGACAAACTTGTTAATATTTCTTTTAGATATATAAACATGTCTATATTGTGTAATGTGAACATATATTACATTTAAATCACATTATAATATGTATTTCTATAATTATCTAACTATAATGTATAACAATTCATATTCTATATGTGACTTTTATTTTTTAATTAGCATATATTTGGTCTACTTAGAAACTATCCTACGTTTTATATTATAAATAAGTAGATGTAAAGTCTTAAGAGCGCCAAAAGTGCATAATCTATGTAAAATGTTGGTCATATATATTGTAAACTACATAGATCTTCTGCATAATTGGCATTGAAGTAAAGCATTAAAAATGATATTTTAAGATTTTCAAAATTTCTTTGTCTAGATTTATAGAAGTATATATATTTAACAATAGATTCTATACATATTAAATTATGAATATCCAAATTTGTTTCTAGATGTCAATTTATTTCAAAAAAAATGTATGATAGAATTTATATCTCAAGTAAAGAATCCATTTTATACATCTATATTATTTTCAATCTTAAATTTTTTGATACAGGATTCTATTAAAAAAGTTGATTATAATTTAATTAAATTGGATAAATGCAAGTATGAAGGTAATATATATTTACATATATGATTTTTATTTTTATTTTTATTTTTATTTTTATTTTTATTTTTTCTAATATAAGGAATTTCGTTTTCTAAATGAAATTACTAATTTGAGTTCTATGCCTACAAGCTTTAATTTTCAAATTTTCAAATTTCTTTCAAATTAAATATAATTGTACAATCTTTATAATATTTTAATTTTATTTTGAGCAAGTACAAAAAAGTCCAATTATTATTTAAAAATTAACTTAAAATATCCTCTTTTACTAGTAGCTATATTGAAACAACAATGTGAAGGAACGTTTGAAGCTGATAATTGGGAAATTAAACATTGTGCAATCAATACAATGAAGGAGAAAAAATATCGTTATCGTGGACACATTTATCATGGGCAATGGGATACTCACATTACTAAAGATGAAAATGTAATTGATGGCGGCTTTGTTTTAAAAAGTCATATTTCTAATTATATGATATGGACATCAATACTAATTTTAACATTAATATATATTCATTTATAAATAAGTAATTTGGACTTATAGTTTTCTTACTTTTAATTTATGTTTTACAAATAATTTTTTAGGAGAGTAAAGTTGAAAAAGAGAACTTAGAAAGAAGTAATAAAGAAAACATGTCTAACATAAATAACTATTGCAATATCTTTGAAAGTTCTGGAAAGAATTCTACTTACAAAAGGTAAAATAAAATCTTACTTAAATGTTTGGTTAGATAATAAGGATGTTTGAATATCTTATTTTAAATAACTATGATAAAACATGATTGTGTCATTTTGTTATTGCTGTGATTCATAGTAAGAAGATTTCAATTCAAAATTATGCATTTATTTCATTTTTGCGTTATATGTCTTTTTACTTTATTAAGATTGAAAGAAATTTCAAGATTATTTGATTCTTCAAAAATAGAAGAAATTAAAGAAAATCATAGTTAAGAAATTATCTTTTATAGATAGGTAGAATTTTTTAATTCAACAAAGAAGAATTAGTTTATTTCAAAAAATAAGGATTATCTATTAGGAAATAAATTAATAGAATATTTTCTAAGTCAAAGTTCAATTTAAAACCTTAAGTGGCCCAACAAAAAATCAAAAAATATTTCTTTCAATTTTGTCTTAATTATTTTACTCTTATGCCTTATTTCACCTCCTTTCTTGCCATTAAAACAATATGCTATCATGCCTTGTTACCATCGTCTATATCTCTATGCTTCCCTCTTAACTAACCATTCACCCCCCTAACTTACTTCCTATCTCTTTGACTAATTATCTATCTAATCCCTTTATGTTAATTAGTAGTAAAAAGTTGATAATGTTAGGTATATTATTATTGATATATTACTATAATTCACTTGCTTGTAGATAATCAAAATTTAGAATACCTAGGTGGAAAAATATTTTGAAAAACAAACAAAAAAATTAAAGAATTCTTTTTTTTTTAAATTAAAAATTTAAAAAAATTAATTATTAAAAAATTAAAAAATATTAAAAATATTAAAAATTAAAATATATATATATAGCTTATTGAATAAATAGAGTCTTTTTTTTTGTTATCAACATTGTAGATTTTGAAATTTTGATTGTATCATATACCCATATTATTATATGTCTTTTAAAACTTTGAATGGTTCTTGTTTAGGGTCTTGATTATCGAGAAAGTTTGATGTACAAAGAAGTATAATTTTTATAACCTAAATACAAATCATAATTGCAGAATATTTAATGTTATTGAAAAAATCAAATAAAATTATTTTAAGAAAGAATAACTCACTTTTAAATTTTAGTCTAAATCACAAGTTTATCACTAGTAGGAAATTAAAGTCTATGATTGAAAGAGAATGGTTTGCAGAACGTGAACGAGAAAAAGGGAATGATCTTTTTAAGGTTAATTGCTTAAAGTTTTTAGAATGTGTTAAATTGTTCAAGTATCATATTTGTAAGCAGATATATTTGTATTCTGGAAGTTCTATCATTTTCATTTTTATTTTATTTTTGAAATTGTTATTGAACATCCTAGTATCAAATTAAATTCATCATTTAAATGTCCATATCTTTATTCAATTCTACACTTTCAAGTCATTTTTTGTTCCATTTTATGTTCTATTAAACCTCTTAACAAAATTGGTTGATCTAACCTTGTATTTCATGCTCAACAATGGATGCAAAAGATTGATCAAATCAGAAATTAATAATCTTTGGTTGTCAAATAACTAAACTATTGTCTCATATAATTAGGCTAAAGAATATAATGCAAGTATAACTGCATATAATATGGCCATTGATCTTTTTCCTAAATCATCATTGGCATATGGTAATCGAGCAGCATCATACTTAAAAGTAAATACATCACCCTCTTCTAAACATAGCAATTATATGAAATTTTTAAATACAAAATTGATTTCAAAGATTATATTATATAATAGTTATTTATAATCTATATAATTTTAATAAATTCTTTTGCCTTCGATAATAGCAGCTAAAAAGATGGAATGATGTCATTAAAGATTGTTCAACAGCCATTGAATTTGATAAAGATTATGTAAAAGTAAGCTGATAATGCAAAATAAACTTGCAACTTAAACTTAAACTATGGTTTGCAAATAAGTTGAATAACTGCGTTGATAAAATTAGGATTATAAAACAAAATTTATAAACAAAATTTAAAACTATTTGAAATAAAACTAGACTTAAGTCTATAAATTATGTAAACAAAAAATCACGTTCCAGAAACTCAAACTTAATTTTGTTTGTTTCTCTTTATAAATAGGTTGATTTATGATTGAAGTGTCATATATTGAAAATTACTTTGATTATTCAATTGGTTTCATATTTTTTCACAGGCTTATATGCGTCGAGGTTTAGCACATTTTCAAATGTACAATCTTCAAAAAGCTCTCACAGGTAAAAAGTATTACAGTCTGTATTACTTTTTAAAATCTACATTTTATGCATTCTTATTTGGAATTTAGTCAATTATTTTATACATATGATACTTATCAAAGCATAAATTAATTTTATTTGATAATATAACTAACATAGTTCTTGTGTAAAAATTGTATCAACTTCACTAAAAAAATTGGTTTTAAAAAAATATCTTAATTATCACATAAAGCTTTACAGAATAAAATTCATACCTTCATTTTGTCATTTTGAAGAATAAATAATTATAATGATTATTTGATAATATTAATAATTTGAAGAATAAATAATTATAATGATTATTTGATAATATTAATAATTTGAAGAATAATAAAATAATTTGGAGAAAATAACACTTTGTTTGGAAGTTGATTGAAAATATCATGGTTAATCTGATAGTAAAATAATTTGATATAGAAAATTATTCATCATATTTTTAAGTATAAAAATTTGTGTGGCAAATACAGTCTTAAGTGTTTCTGTAAAAGATCTAAAATTAAAATATATAGGTGATAAAAGAGAAGGTATTCGATCTCTTTTAGAGAAGTATATAAGATATAGCAAGTAATAAAATTTGTATAAACCTACATATTTGAACATTACAATAAATTATATCTATCTTTAATATAAACAGATCTTTACAAAGTGCGAGAGTTAGATTTACAAAACCAAGAAGCACTACATATAATTCGACATATAGAAATGAAGCTCAATAAGCTAAAAAAGAAACAGAATGATGAGGCCATCTATCATAAGGAAAGACAAAAAGCAACTATTCTCCAACAAACAATGGAAGAGATTTTGAAATTGAAAAAAATGTTCTATTCTTCTAACCTATCATGTACATGTTTGCGAATAATAATTCAAGAAATTAATGATATGAAAAGTAAAAATACAAATGAATTTGACGATATTGGAATTCAAACAATTGGTTTTCATGAAATTTCATTAACTAATATTAATTTTAAAAAAATAAAAAATATGCACATGTGCTCATGGAAAAAAAATAAAAATGAATCCAAAGAATGCATGTACATCATTATAAACATTATCAATAGCAAAAATTACGTGTTGGAAAATGTCAACAGAATTTTCTTAAAAAAAGAAGAAAAAAACATGGAATCTAAAAAATCGGTAACTTGGCCTGACAAAGATATTAAAAAAAATAATCATCTTGAAAGATTAGAAAAAGAAGAATTGGAAAATAATAATAATAGTATTTCTAGAGAGATCAAACATCAATTCAAAACTCTCGTTTGAAATGTTAATGGCATAATTGACCAATTTTTTTTGTAAATTGTAAAAGTATATATAATCATTTATGTAAAGAGTTGGACATTTATGTCAATGGAATAGAGCAAGAGAGTGATATTGACTTATTTATGAAATTATCTGAAGGTTAAAAGAAAACAGATTTGATAACCAACAATAACATTGGCAGTCAATTGTAAACTAAAAATATTTTTTGCAATATATAAACTTTCTTTCTAAATGAAAGACAATATGTAAAGAAATTTCCTACTATTTTTAATAACACAACAATTGTTTTTATAATTTTTGTAAAAAAAATTGTGTGGAGACTAATGAAGCAACAACTTCAATATTGTGATGCTCGTATGAAATATTGCAAGACTTGATTGGAAACCAACATATTTAATGCATAATAGAAATACATCACAGCATAGAGTGAAGTATAGTTGACTATAAACATTGATAATTGTTGTATAAATTTTTTTATCAAGTAATTCATAACTGTACTTTGATTGAATGGCAATGCATAATTTGCAAGCTTGTTCTAACAAAAATCCAGTTGTACTAAGTTAATTGACATGATTGCTAATTTGTAAGAAGTGAGTTATGAGTCATCAATGTTGAACAATGACTTGATAAACATGCTTAACCCCTAAGGTACCCTGACAGCTTTACACCAAAAACACTTCAAAATTGTTGGATTCTAGTGCAATGAACAAAGAAGGAACAAGAACCTTCATTTCTATTTCTAACCATACGATCTCAATAGAGACTTATTAAGTAATATACTTACAAAGTTTCATAAACTTTGACAGCACGGATTGAAAGATTATAGTGTTTGAAGTCAAGGCAATGGTTCATTTTCTTCCGTGCGTTCAATGGATCAGTAGACTTTGACTTCACTTGGTGTCAAATTTCTGCACTACACAAGGTCTAAATCCATTACCATTTTGTTAATCATGATGTTAGTTCTTTATACACCAATTTTTAAAGGTAAAGGACAGGTGTAGCATATTCAAAACAACTATGCAAGGAGTGGAGGTTCAAAATTTGCCAATTCACACTTTAAATTTTTGTGAACTTCATATGTTTTAGATTGACAATCCGAATGGTCGATAAAAAGGTGTACACCACATATTGTTGTGGAAAAAATAAAAAGTGGAAAATAAACAGATATCTAGGTTTTATATAGAAAAGAAGAAGTTTTTTTTGGTACCTTGCCCGACAATGAATGACAATGTGTGAAAATGTTTGACTTGGGTTGGTATGTTATTTTTCACTAAAGACAAGAACTTTTTTTTGAAAATATGAAGGGTAACAATATTACTTGCAAGTATTGAAAATCTCACATTCAATAGAGTGTCCAAGCAAATGTTTTTGGAGGTGCCCGAGGTGCCTGCTCTCTCCATTTGAAATTCAAAACCCTATAACTTTTTCATCAAATGTCCAATTCAGGAAAAAAAAATTTACCACTAAGGTTTTGGTAATGCCTTTGTATAGTAAAGTTTTCAAAGAGGAATGTTGGGAATTAACAGCATAGGAACCTGACCGAACTTTCAAAAAGCCCATTTTTGACACTTGGTCCTTTAGGGATTAAATATTCATGATATATTTAAAGCATCACATATGATTGTATTCCTATATATTCTTGAGTATAATAAAGAAGTGATTGTTTAACATAACTCATTATATCCTTTACATATCTTTGAAAAATCCTCCACAATGCACTATTGGAGCTACATCAATGCTTCTTCATCTTTGCAGAAACAAATTTGGTACTTGAGCTCAAATTTTCATTTTTACCTATGAAGAGAAATAATGACGATTTTTTAAAATTGGGTCAAATAAATTCTAAAATGGCTCAAACTTCATTTCTATCTATAGGAAAAAAATATTACCATGGTGGATCAATATTTCTTAAAGAAGGCATGATCCAAGGATTTTTTAAAACCCAAAATATCTCTTATATTCCATTAAGTTCTTTAAAATAAAGAAACCAAGTCAAGATACTATAACCATCCAAGCTAACAAACTTGTGTCCATAATGTTTAACAAATAACTTTGCTTCAAACTTTCTCGGTAGATTTTGCCAATATGCCTCATCTACTTAGCAAAAAGATCCCCTATAAAAGACTTCTCGTATAGAAATATACCCCTCAAGCTCACTTGATACTTTACAAGTTCTTTTTGTTTTCTTATACTCCAATTCTTAATCTACAAAATTAGAACTTCCTCATTCAAAACCATATGGTTTTTGTAAAAGTCAACATAAGGAATATATTTATTAGAGAGTGGAATATTTGAATTTTATTTTTAGCAATCCAAAGAACCAATTTTGAACAAGAAAAAGTTGAGCCATCTTATAAATTATGAAATTTTTAAAACCACAATGCAATGAAAACTCTCATGTCACGGGACGTGGCATCGAGGGCTTCTCCGCATTGTAGTGTTTTAACATAGATTAGTTTGTTACTAATTTACGGGTTTAGGGACATACGGCGACGCACCACATTCATCCGTGGATGTTTTCCATCCACTGAGGGTTGTGTATGTGTATGCGTATAGCGCCGCACACGTCCTTGACTTGATGTCTTTCTCAAGTCAAGCTTTGAGAGTGAGTTAGAGAGTGTTTAGTGATTACCTTTGTTTGTAAGTGATTGTTTATCATTAGGGAAGCCTCCGCATGCTCTTATACTACTTGCACTTGTTGATTCTCCTTTCGTGGAGTGCGAGACGCTTGACTACTCTAGTGATTCACTAATTATTCCTTGAGGGTGTACTACGTATACTTGTTTAAGTATATATTTTTTGTTTATTTTATGTTGGTTAGGACTCTCGATCTGTTGTGGTTATTGATCTTTCTTTACAAGACACTAAAGTTCAAAGGTCAAACTTATTCAATTTTTTTATAAAGGTTGTGTTAACCAAAGAATATATGGAGCACTAAAAATAGTAGGGGTAGTAATACAAAGCGCATGAACAATAGGATAAAGTGCAATTTTAATCGTAGATGATTGTTTGGAAAGAAATCTAGCTCAATATAATTATTTTTTCGTATGGCATATTTTCTATCTATTTGAGAGGGCTATGTCTGAGGGAGATTAAGGTCAAGACGACCTCATTTCTTTCAAACTCACTTTTCTATGTAGGTTGTGGGTTGTGGAGACAAATAGAGAGGTGTAGGATGTGTGTTAAGAGTGGTTTGTCTATTGAATGGATGTTTTAATTTGGGCCCATTTAGAGCCGGTTTGTACTTGGTTTGAGTGGAAACAAGCATATTTGAGTAACTCTTATATGTGTTTGTGAGAGATTGACTGTAATGGCTAGATCTATTCTACTTTGAGTGTTTTGGAGGTTTTGTGTTGTGGATATCGTAGATGAGGACCAAATACCTCTTGATCTAACTTAAATCTATCCAGTCTACATAAATCAAGTCCATTTGGATGTTTAGGATTGTAGGTATTGCAAATTGTGACTTGAATACATTAGATTGAACTAAAGTCTACTTGATCCAACTAAATAATACACTAAATTTGAATTTCACCAAATTAGGGTTTTGAGCTACAACTCGGACTTGGTCCACATTTGGACCATATGTTTGGTCAATAAAGAGAAGCTCTGAAGGATTTTTTTACTACAAATCAGGACATAAAACCTTCCTTTCATGTTGGCTACATGCACAAATTTGGATCATGTATTTAGAACTCACCTAGAGATGCGACTGCTACAAATAGCAATCAAATGGCTATTTGAGTAACGGTGATAAAATAACCTTCAACAACCAATAGTATATTGGGTTTCACCCAAAATAGTCCTTGGAAGAGCTGATCCAATTCAACAATGATGATAACAAAACAATTTCAATTTACCACATATATGGTGGAGTTGTTCTACCTAAACCGACTATCAATAGAGCAATGTGCACCCAAAACAACTTGTGGCAGAGCCAACTCGATTTGACATTGCTAGCGGAGGAGCATGTTGCTCCTGATTTGTCCAATGAAGAATTTGGTGTCATCCAAGACAACCCGATTACCACTCGGAGGAGAGGACCGCTCACCATCACCACTGTTCCTCTAATATAATGTTTCTACAACATGATTTCGAGAAGAATTGAATCAATATTATCTTTTACCAAATAATAGTAATAAAAGCGTATATGATCCATATGGATTCCATATGAGCATATGCCTTACATTGTGTTCATATGATTTTCATGTGAAAACATCATACCAATCTATTACATATTATAAAAGAGCAAGGCTATTAACTAGTGGTGAAAACCTCCAATACCTCAATGATACCTCCTTCTCTAGCAAATCGGCAAGTAGCATTCACTTCAATTCTCTTACATAATATATCTCGGCAGCATGGATATCTAAAGTAAAAAACAAACATATGTCTACTTTATTGGCGATTGTACTTTGCCTGTTGGACAGAACAAGTGGTTCACTACACTAAATTTGATGTTTAATATTGTGGTAGTTTTTGTTTTGAAAGTGCTATAATTTTTTACTTTTGATGAAGATTTTTACTGATAGTACAATTATCTACACTACTTAAAGAGGGTGATCATTGTCAACATGGGTGATAAAAATAATCATCGAGAAAAAAAACTTGTAGCATTTATAAATCATATAGTGTGCCTACACTTAACATCAAATTTAGAGTAGTAAGACTATAAAATGATAAAAAATAAAAGTAACAAAGTGGAAAAAAGAGCGTCTTAGACCTAAACTTCAATGATGGCCATACTTGGGAATATTTTATTAACCCCTAATGCCTCAAAAGTTCCGTTTGGAGATTGTAAGAGTTTCCTTGAGGGACTCTTCAGTCTTTGGGGATTAAAGATATGCATCTTTAACGAGAAATAATTGAAACTGTTCAATGGTTCAAGTGAGTTAGTATATATATTATACATACTGCACCTTGTTTTGTTTTGCATTGGTGTTTGATCCATCAATAATATTATTTTGAAAACAAGTATTGTTTTTTTACAGAAAAGACTTTGCATAAACCTCAAAATTCTTGTCTAGTTATATAAATGATTGTTCAATGTAATACAATAATATTTGTTTCAACCATCAATAACTAGATGTTGTTCTTGCCAAATGATATACAAGGAAACTTGCATAATCACTATATCCCGTTTATAAACAGCTCACTCAATCTTAACAAAATTTTCAAAAGCTACATCTTTCAATTAAAGGAACACATATAGTCTATATATATCATCTCATAGTAATCAATGCATATAAATTCTATCTCCAATGCTTGTAACGCTCAAAATTTCTTATAAGACATTCTAGTTTTTATGAAAAGTCCTCCTTATTTTTCTACATCGTATTGGTGATTATATAATAAACGTTAATTGGTGATCTTTATTACTTGTGATTATACTACATTAGTGATTTATTATTTTAAAACTAGAATGTGTTTTGTTACATTAATTTTTTAATCAATGTATTGTATTTTAAAAATTCACAATGGATTGAACACATTCTAGTATGAGATGAAGTACCATGATTCAATTTAAATGTAAAAAAATAAAGGATGTATAATATTCTACTCGTTTGTATTGTCTATTCCTTGTATCCATTTATATCTTGAATTTTCTACACGTGTTACTATTGTATATCTAGCTTTATTATATTTGTATATAGTAATTCAAAAATATCATATACAAAAAGATGTTAGTATTTTAGTTTTGTAACATATTGATACAAAATACTATTATATCCTTTTATTTTTCATTGTACTTATTCTCCATAATAATGTACCTTGAATGTATGAAAAATATAAAAATCATTATCATATTCCATGGTATTATAGTATTCTATTTGTATTCCATAAGATATCCGTCTAGCATAATATGTTGTATAATTTTCCTACATATTATAGGCAAAGATAATGTAGTATACTATAGAATTACACTAAGATATTTCATACTCTTATTGTTTACAAACTATTAGAGGAATAAATACATTACTTCAAAACATACTTGTTGTATATAGATATACTAAATTATATCCTATAATTGAGTGTAAAATCAATCACCTTCATTTGAATATTACTCTAGACAATGTATTGATATAGTATGTGAAAAGAAAATACTTGAACCATTTATAATGCTAATATTGTTAGAAGTCTACTAGTATAAAAACTAGTCTACTAACCCATTGTTTCCAACGGGACAAGGTAGCAACTTTCTTTTTTTGCTTGTCCTTGACGCCCTGCCCCCTACCCTACCACCGATCTCCATCAACCATGTACTCAACCTTAACCTCTAAAGATCAAGGCATTTTGGAGAAATTTGTACTCCATTGATAAAATACTACCAAGATGAACTTTTAGAGAATGTAAGATTGTAGGATCTACTTCTGAACTTACATGAGATGATGTGGTAAAAAAATTGTAAGTGGAGCTACTTCTAAAAGTGTGTCGGGTAGGAGTGAGATGGAATGTGGCATTTTGTTTTTTTTGGTATGATTTCTGTTGTGAGATTTAGTGTCGAAATGGCAAAATTGTAACCAATTGCGGATTTGTAATCCACTTTTGACGACTGGAAATTGACAACATTTTTCAAAGTCAAGTTGATGTTGATGTTTTTGGAACCCATGTGAAGATCGTATAGGGTGAGGCCCTGGCAGGAGGGCCTCACGAGCTGTAAGGTGCCCGACGTGGAGGGCGGTAGCCCGACACGAAGGGAACCTCACAACCCGTGAGGCCTGACCGCCAGGGCCTCACCCGGCGTAACGCCCGATCGGGGCAGTGTTAAAAATTTTTCCGAACCTACCCGGGCAAAAAGTCGTGAGGTTTTATTCCGCCCTGATCTCGCGCACATTCCGCGCTGTGAGGTGCGCCGGAATGAATGGGAGACGAATCCGATCGGATGTTACGTGGCAGAAAACATTACTTTTTGCGTCCATCGTCAGTAAGTCATGTGAGCAATTCCAAGGTGAGTTAGAGTTGCGTAATCTAGTTGTGAAGGAGGCTATGAATGCAAAGTGCCCGCCCAAATCGCCGATTGCAGACCACGACGAAAGCCCTGCTATCGGATGTCCGCTTCCCGGATTAAGTGCGTGAGGTATCACCGAGGCTACCCAAGGGTATTCCAATAATTAGAATATTATATTATCATTCAAACATAAAAAAGGAAGAGAAATTGATTGTCAACAATCCGTGTAAATAGAGTGAAACCCACACGTGCATAGAGCTGGCGAACTGCAAATCATTGTCGAAAGTCTGTGCAACCCAATCACCGCAAACGATGTCAATCCCTTGAACTGGTTGAGTCGATCTAGAATTTGGAGTATCGTCCAGAATTTTTTCAAAATTATTTAAATTTGGAGTTGTTTCTAGCAATGGGGAATGCGTTCGTGGAAGCTCTCGAAGCGCTGCAAAGCTCCGATTTGCAGGAGGATTGGCTAGAGATTCTTGTGGGGCAGCGTTGTTCGGAATTGTTGCGGGGTGAGAGTAGCGCGGAATCTAGACGTGAATGATGAGTGTACAAAATGGCATGGTGCATAGCCCTTGGCATTCACGATCATAGGGGCTGGTAGATGCGTTCTCGGCTGTCTCGTAGGAATGAGAAATATTATCGGGAGTGAGCCATGTAGATTCGTCTACGGGCTGCACTTCTGCAGAGTGTCGAGCTGGCCTGAGGGAGCCTCTGCCACGGCTTTGAGGCCGTCATCTCCACTTTATATATAGATATATAGATGGATAAATCATGAATAGTACAATCAATATACTATTTTCAGATTTTAAGATCTCACTATTTAATCCATGTAATGTGTGACAATGTCGGTTTGTATAAGCATTTAACATTGGTGTATTAATAAATAGCATATAAACATATATGCCAATAGTCTATATTAATGCATACTTTTAATGCATTGTATAAACCAATTAGTATCTCTATAATGATTAAATATGAATTACATTTTAGTCATGCTTTAACATGCTGTTGAACAAGGTATCGTAGTTATAATCATACTAGGGTTGGTACCCATCGTCCTGACGAGGAGAGCGGAGGATGGTGTGTTAAATATACGTTTGTATGTTTTGTATTTTATCCCCTGTTGTCATCAACTCGCCGGGGCAATCCCAACTTAAATAAACGTATGTAAATGCAAAAATCAAATTTACCCATTATATACGCATTATGTATTATATATATATCTATTATTCACTTTAAATACCCAATATTTATGTCATATACGTGTTATTGTCTTTAGGTAACTATCATTTATTTTATGTACCCGAGGTAGTATATTGTGTAGTTTCAATATGTTGGAAATTATGGTTTTATTTTTCTATTTTTGATACATAATACAATTATAAAACTCAATAAGCCAAATTTGAATAAAAGGGCACTATAAAGGATTCCTCCAAAAGGCACTATAAAGGATTCCTCCAAAGGGCACTATAAAGGATTCCTCCAAAGGGCACTATAAAAGATTCCTCAAAGGATTCTTTCAAAGTTCACATTCAATTCAAAGGGCACATTTGATTCAAATGGCAAATCCAAAGGTCACGTGACCTGGAGCGGCGAACGGATAGATTGTCGCCTATTATATAAGTAGACAAGTTTCGATACCCATCGTTCCGACTGGGGAAGATTTTTTATTAGTGCTCCTCAGAATAAATCGACGTATTATATAGGTAGATTGCAATTTGCATTCCACATTTTACATCACAGGATCCATTGATTTTATGTGCGGCATCAATGGCCTTCAGCGCAAGGCCTCCTCGTATACAATGTTACGCATAAGTTGATCCTCGGTCCCTTCAACTGTTTCTGCATCAAGAAGAATAGTGACGTTTTTGGGAGCCGTGGCACGTGAGAAAGCAACATACAACTGACCATGGGAGAACACGTTCTTCGTGAGGCAAATGCCAACCCTGGGAAGCGTCTGCCCTTGAGACTTGTTGATTGTCATTGCATACGCAACTCGAATCGGAAACTGCTTGCGTCGCACTGGAAACGGAAGCCCAGATTGTTCACTGATCAAGGGAATCCGCGGGATAAAAGCAACGTAACCGGCACGATCTCCCGTCAACACTTCTGCTTTGATCACCCGCAACGCACATCGTCGAACAATAAGGCAGGTGCCGTTATATAGACCGTTGGTTGGATCCAGGTTCCGTAAAAGCATGACCGTTGTTCCAATTTTGACTGTGAGCTTGTACGGTGGCCATCCGTTGATTTCAAGCATGTTGAGGTACTCCACGGGAATCAAGTTGGCACCTTCCTCGCTGTCCACCTTATCTACGCTCAGAAACTCAGACGTATCGCCTTGTACCATGTCAAGCACGGCTCCATTGATCCGCGAAACGTCGTCGTTCCGTGCGGCAAGGATGGCATGACCGTTGAAGTACCCGCGCGCATTTGCTTCGACGTCAACAATTCCTCCATAGACGGCATTGATCAAGCCGTTCAAGGTGTGATTGCCGGCAATCATCGCCCGTGGACACCGGATCATGTCATCCTTCACCTTTTCCAACTTGTCCTCCCCCAACGCCAAGAGCGACTCTGGAAATGTACGGTTGCCCAAATCCACACGGCGTTCACCAACAATAGCGCGCATGTTCCGGCGAAGTCGACAGACATGCACTCGATTCCACAGATGAGATTCCTTGATGGATGCCACAATGATATCTGGCCGGAGGCCCTTGGGCACCACCGGCAAGACTTGTCGAAAATCACCGCACATGACAAATGTGATGCCGCCAAACGGCTTATTAGAACGATTGGTGATATTCCTCAGCGTGCGATCCACCGCCTCGAAGGCAAACTTGCTCATCATCGGAGCTTCGTCCCACAGAATGAGCTTTGCACGGCAAATCATCTCTACGAGATCGCCTTGCTTGCTGAAGTTGGAGACAGATGTGGGACTAAGCTGAATCGGAATCTTGAACCTTGAATGCGCCGTCCGACCAAGCTGTAGAAGCAACGCTGCAATCCCCGACGAAGCGACTGCCAATGCGATCTTGCCCTACCCTCGGACGGCCTTAAGGATCAGGTTCTCAATGTATGTCTTGCCTGTCCCATCGGGGCCACCAACGAAGAAGATAGTGTCGGCAATGTCGCGTAGACAGGAGTCCATGATCTGGTCGTAGATATCCCGCTGCTCCTCGTTCAACGTCTCAACCTCACGCTTAGCTTTGGTCCTTAGCTCTGCAGCGTTGAACGACAGCTGCTCGGCCACAAACCAATTCCCCTGCAGCTCCTCCATTGCAAACTCAGGCTCCGGCAGGTTGAAATCCGCAAGAGTCATCTCGCTGTTCTGAAGGATCTGCGCAATCAGGTTGAGGGCAAGGTTGATAATCTGCTGCTGGGATGGATCCTACAAGCCCCCGTTCTGACAAAGACGATGAGCACAATCATCAGACAGGCTTGCGCTGAATTGCTCCCATAGTTGCCTCGGATCCGTTGGTGGGCCATGGGTGAGGATCGTTACAAAGAGCGATCGCAGTTGTGCTCCGCTATGCATCAACGCGGCTTCACGCAAGCAGTGCTCCCACTCCTTGTCATTCTCGTACAACCCGCGCGCCACGCATGCTGCCTTGAACGTCGGGTGTTGGACACCCTCAAACCTCCGAAGCGCCTCTGGACTTGTTGCACCCTTCACCACCGTCAACAATGTACGCATGAAGTATCTCTCGCTAGCGTTTGGGCTTACAAAATAAAGCCGGCCAATACACATCCCACGCTTGCGCATAGTCCATTCCTTCCTCGAGTTGTTCCACACAAAGCGTGATGGAAAGTCGAGGTATGAGGTGTCACGTGCGCCCGACAAATTCGTGCGATTGGCCTCAAACCACTGGATCAATGTCGTCTTCCGTGCTCTCTCCGCATTCACCGCCTGTGCCAAATCTCCATCGGCCCTGAACGTCACCCATTGTTGGTATGGTAGGTGAACTTGGAGACTCTGGATTAGTGGTGTATGGTCGTGCATTCTGAAGCTGAACAACCGCCAAGCCGCCTTCGGAGCTGAGACGTAGCGCGCGTCAATGTACTGTTTGATCTCATTGACGTCCTCGATGACCACGGTTGCCCGGTTATGGCCCTTGTACACATACTTGAATAGATACTTGACGGCGGAAATGGATGAACACACCTGACACGTGAAAATTGGTGAGATTGATGTATTAAAGATTAATGATGAAAATAAAGGTCTGCTGCACACCGGGCCACCCTCTCACCTCGACATTAATATGTGCGTTGTACTTTGTACTCAGGTAGAGGTTGTGTGGGACAATCCATCGATTGTCCACGTGCCGGCCTATCGAGTCAACAAAAGAACGCCCATCATCCCGCCGCCTGTACTCGGGGTAACCATCATGATCTGCGATTGTCTCCTCTCGGAATGTCTTTGGGTACCGCTTGGTACATTTTCCCTCTTCCATGCATGGCGCGTTCGGGTATTCCGCCCCGCACGGTCCATGAACCAAACAATGAGTGACTGTCTCGAATGCATCTGGATGCGTCTCTCGGACAGGAATCTCTGCCGAGACAACAGAGTTGATCTCGTCGACCGTTCTCAGCTTCGAATCTTCGTCCAAGATCAGCAGGATGTACGCGTGCGGAAGGCCTCGCTTCTGAAACTCAATCACCCAGGTGTATCCAAGCACAGTCCCAAAAACTTTCCGATCCTTGAGGTCGGTCATGAGCTCCTCAAACTTGATGCTGAACACACGCGCCACCAAATCCGGCCTATCCTGCGCCGTCTGCCGCTCTTTTAGCTCTTCCGTGATCTCCGTCCATTTTGGATTGCATGTAAAGGTAACGAACTGGTCGGGCTTTCCAAACCGTCGCACAATGGCCATTGCGTCTTGGTAGAGCTGATTCATCTGCCGGTTCCCCCCGAAAAACGTTGCCGGCAGAATCATCCGCTGTCCAACTTGCGCTGCGTCGTGGTTGCCAGCATTCAAAGCGTCCATGACTCCCGAGTACAGCTCAGATCGAAGATATTGCTGATTCTCCGCAAGCCAATTCAGCATGTTCTGCTCGGTGCACGCCCACGCATCCACCATGTACTGCTGGAGTAGTCGACCAGCCAGGAAGATCTGCTCGACGCACTCACGTGGGTGCAACATGTACGCGTAGTACTGCATTTGAGACACACGCATCCCGCCGCCACGGCCCCGCATGGCATCTTGATTGACATTGTTGAACTGTTGCGCATCCTCATCATACTCAAATCCTTGCAGCGGCATGGTTGTGGTCCAACCTTGCCGCCCATCAAGAAAGAGCAGGACATAATGGAGCGGAGTGTATGCCGAATGAAGAGCCGAAAGGCGTTGGAGCAGTCCTCCACGGAGCTTGACAATGACGTCGTGATCAGTCATGCTGCCGTCGTGACCATCTCCCACCATGATCCCCCCAATCTCGACGGATCTTGGCGTGTTGTACCGACGCCGGTCTTTCGACGGAAAAGATAACAACCGAAGTTCGGGCTCTGGTGCAAGCTGGTTAGCAATGCGCTGTTGTACCTGTTCGTATACCTGTGCATACGGATTGCACTCCTGCAGCATGGTCTAGAGCTCGGCCATCGTCCGTCGATCAAGGCTGCCAAAGACGTTCATCCGACCGTCGAGTGCGGTGCTGTTGTCGGTGATGTACAACTGAGAGAACTTTGGAGCTTCCCCCGCCTCCGACAGTAAGCTTCCCATCCTGTAATATAGGAAACCTTGGAGCCGGAACGTGTACACCCCGTCCTACGTGAACCGTTCATCAATCTTAGCGCCCAGTGACGTGAACGACAGAGCGCTGTTGTACGCCCGGATGTTTGTTCGAAATGCCTTTGCCACTGGCGTCTGGCTGCTCAGCAAGGTCCGAAGAGGCTCAGGCGGCGCCGCCATCGATTCAATGTTCGAGACCTTCCCTCGGTCGCAGCACATCGTGAAATGCAGCTCTGCAATTGTCGACTCGTGCCCCACAGCGTGCTCCTCCAGCCAATGAAGCGCACGGCATGCCCGACAATGGATGTTCATGCGGCCAAAGACATGTCGATGTACACCCCTAGGTGCATTGATTGCTTGCCGCGCAAGAGGAATTTCAAGATTGGCCGTGCGTGCCGCTCGACGTGCTTGTCGCGCAAGAGGAATTTCAAGATTGGTCGCGCATGCCGCTCGATGTGCTTGTCGATCCTGCTCACGAACTGCTGCTGCCTGCTCCTCAGGTTGAGCCACCCTCTGAGCCGCATGAGCTTCACGATTAATCCGGAGTTCCTCAAGGCGTTGCTCAGCTGTGCGTGCGTCACGGCGATCCGCCACTCGCTGCTGCTCGCGCTCGCGTTCTCTTTCTTGCTCCAGCTGCCAAGCACGCCTAGTCTCCCGTGCGGCATTATCTGCCTCGCGTTGAGCTGCAGTCCGATTGGCACGACGCTCTCGAGCAAGGCGATTTCTTCGTGATCGCGGGCTTTCGTTGACCACCGCGTCGGTAGCCACAGCCGGGACGACTTCTAATTTGCAATGCAAAGTGTTGTCAGAGAAATGTTGGGACATTCAAAGTGATAGCAGACATACGATGTATGCCTCCACACCTAGTATTTTTTTTATTAGTACTACTGAGAATAAAATTTGTTTGACGTATTACATTTTAGATTGCAATTTGCATCCCTCGTATTTTAGGCATACTTTCATGAATATTTCAAGCATACTTTCATGAACGTACCCATCGTTAATTCGGGTTGAGGTTCGTGCATTTATTTAGTATTGCACACAGCATAGTGCCCCCTCACGGTGCTTCTGTTTTCAAAACGTGGTGAGCAATTAGCCTGCACCTCCCTACATCACTTGTACCTACCTAAAACCTGCTAAAACCACCACCCAAAAATAAGTGAGAAGGAGGGCTAACTTTTGAAGTTACAGAGTTCTGATGAGTTTTTGTTTTGAACTTGATTTTTTTCAGTTTTGGGTTTGCAAGCATAGCATCGTCATAGCTGCAGAAATACATGAGGAGGTATGTTGTTCATGCGCTTAGGGTTTGCAATTTTGTATGACCTTTTTCGTTCTTTTTTTTTTACCTTATCGTTACTCATCCATATACTCATTCACTCTCCAATTTACTCTCCAATTGAGGCAATCAATAAGTTGGACATCCAAACATCAATCAACTTTATACTAATAAATACAAACATACAAATAGAAATGGAAAATCACGGTTTTGGACAGTCACATAAATAGACAATCACAGAAATCACAGAAATGGACAATCACAGAAATGGACAATCACAGAAATCACAGAAATGGACAATCACAGAAATCACAGAAATGGACAATCACAGAAATCACAGAAATGGACAATCAGAGAAATCACAAAAATGAACAATCACAGAAATCACAAAAATGAACAATCACAGAAATCACAGAAGTGGACAATCACAGAAATGGACAATTATTGTTTTCCCTATCAAACATCTACTACTATATCACTAAGAAGCGCTGCATGTTTTCATTCCGGACTCAATGTGTCTTATCTGCTGCTTACAACAGATTGCTGCAAAATAAATTACTGAGGAAGGTGGTTGATGTGATCGTGACTGGATCCTGTTTGAAGTTTTTCTCACCCAAGCAGGCGCGGGAGGTAAAAAGCTCAACAAGAAAATCCTCGTTGTTCAGCTTGATTGAGGTTCTTGGTCCTTAAAGTCCGTATAGAATCAGAAACCTGAAAATCTGCAAAGGAGTCTCTCTGATGCATTAGTGTGAATCCTTAAAGTCCGTATGGAATCAGAAATCTGAAAATCTACAAAGAAGTCTCTCTGATGCATTAGTGTGAATACATGGATTTAAGATTTTAAGATTTTGGATGTTCGCAGGCAAGAGCTCAGAGTAAGATAGAAGGATGGCGTTTTCAGCAGCATCGCCCTTGTGTACTTGGTTGATAGCTGCCTGTGTATCTAGTTCTGTGTCAGGGCTCGCTGGGAATGATGCACCCGTAAGCTCAGGACCCCTGGGCAGAAGACTCAGACGAAGAATTGCCCGCTCCAAGCACTTGGCCGCAGAAAGCTGGTTTTCCAGTTTCGGCATGCAATCAACAAGTCTTTCCGGTCAGAGTTTAGTAGCATTCTGTGGATCTGGACTTTTGGAGTTAGGGACTTTCTGTAGTCTTGAAGGATGCGAAGAGTACAACAACATGAAACCTTTGTTTGGAGATGGTTTTTTTGGAGAGGGTTTGGGAGGTTTTGGATTCGGAACAAAGCCCGCAAGAGCTGGGCAGAGACTTAGGAGAGCTACTGCAGGTGAGGAATTTGTGGTGCAAATTTGTATGATGTTTTTGGTTTCTCATCACTCTATGCGTGAAGAGCAATGTCTTTCTTCTCAGACACTATGGATCTTTCTGTGAATACTTTCGAATTAATGTTGATGAAATTCGCAATTAATTCCTGTTCCAAAAGCAACAGCATTCAAAAATTCTTAGCTGAGATAAGAATTCACTTTGTAAAATCAGCTCGTCGTCCGGGCGCTGGCCCCGCCATTTCCCACTTCGCGCGCGACTCGTGCGATCCTTCTGATAACATCAGATGCTACATGAAAAGATCATGAAAATGTCATAGCAGCATGATGCACACAACTGAATAATCTGCATTAGACTTATGCCGATGCCGTGGTGGTTGATGAGATTCGCAATTAATTCCTGTTCCAAAAGCAACAGCATTCAAAAATTCTTAGCTGAGATGAGAATTCACTTTGTAAAATCAGCTCGTCATCCGAGCGCTGGCCCCGCCATTTCCCACTTCGCGCGCGACTCGTGCGATCCTTCTCCAGCTTCGTCCTAGCGTCTCCCGCGGTCACGTCCACTTGGTTTCCACCCGCTGCTGCAGATATGAGAATTCGGGGGCGATCATGAAGCCCAAATGGGACGGAGCTGTCGTCATCCGGGCGCTGGCCCCGCCATTTCCCACTTCGCGCGCTGGGTCCCGGTTTTCACTATCAAACATACAAATACTCTCAGGACAACCTTGTGCGAACCCTACCTCGTACGCATTGCTGATTTCCTTGAACTTGTCTTCAGCCCTCGGCTCCTTGTTCACGTCAGGATGGTACTGCAAACAGAACCAACCGAGGATTGCTCACTCATACAACATAGAGCATTCTCAAAACGATCTTCATAGTCAAGTACAAACAACAGTAAAAATTCCTGCTCTTCGCATAGAAAATCTACTGGCTGACGCCCAATTTTGAGGATATATCACATGTTTCTATCCACACAAAAGCCCTCAGAAGATCAGAGAGAACTCTCAGAGTCAAAGATAATAATAAAATTAACAACCGCTTTACTACCGCAAAGGAGTGTTTGCGTGTTTTTTCCATCCTCTTTGTAACAAATGACTTCGAAAAATGTGCACAATCAGAGACAAAGATATTAATTAATTCAAAACCGCAGAGGAATGTTTGCGCTTGAAAAAAATTCCAATCACAACAAAGTTTAATTGAAAGACAATAGACAACCCAAAACCCTACAAAGAAAAGGAACGATACCTGAAATGCTCCCATGTCAGAATGTCCAGAGCTCGCTATCAAGGAACTCTGTGTGTCAAATGTTACACCAAGGAGCTCGCTATCCTGCACACAGACTCATCACACCTCGTCCAATTCGTCAAGAACAGAAATCAATCAGAAGCTTATTTTGAAGCATCAGCCTACCGTGATCACCTCAACAACTCAAGAATTTGAATGAAGCACGCATTGTAACAAAAGAAGGACAATAATCAATAACTCGAATGAGTCCAATTCCTGAACATCATTGCACTAATCACTGAAATTCACGAAAATCCATCACCCGAACGCACCTCCGGGTTGACAAACGATGCTTTCTTCTGCAAGTAAGGCCGCCTGTGGCTCTCCGCGGGCAAAACCTCAGGAGGAATCACTGCAACAAAACACGCATGAGTCAGGAATACGAAAACCCATCACCCGAACGCACCTCCGGGTTGACAAACGTTTGTGGCTCTCTGCGGGCAAAACCTTGGGAGGAATCACTGCAACAAAACGCGCATGAGTGAGGAACACAAAAACCCATCACCCGAATGCACCTCCGGGTAGACAAACGACGTTTCCTGCTGCGCCACAGTGCGCGGCGTGTACTCCAACTCACAAAGAAACGTGAGTGCATTTCTCAAATTTTCCATCTTGGTGATGGTCTTCTTGGTCTGTTCTACGGTTATGGTCTTCTTGGTCTGATAGGAGCGGCGGACGGACAGACACTGACGCATGTTATAGTAGTAGATAATTGTAATAAACTACTACAAATTTGATTCGCCCATTGATAGACTACTTTTATTTTTACAATTACATAATTATTAGATCCTTATGAACTTTTTGTTTTTATCATGTCATTTTATAGATTACATATGTCACATATGTGTATATTAATCAATATTTTCATGTGACTAGTGTATATTATGTGATTATTTGATATATTTAATAATGATGATTACAAAGTGGTATATATGTACAATATAATATAATTAGAACTTAAATGTTTCGCGGATAATGACTGTCTGTTCCCGTACAATGAATGCCTAAAATAATAGAATAGATCTTGTTGCGATGGGGGAAGCCCAAAAAAGCGGCTGGGAGGGTTCGCACAACGAATGAAAGGTAAAAGTAGCTTTGCGGGGCTACTTTTTCCTCTTGCCAAAGAACTTCTGAATAATATGCTTCGCTTCCCCCACGCTCTTTCCAACAAAATGAAAAAAAAGAGACATTATATATCAATTACATAGTATACTCAATTATATACAATCAATAAAGGCTAATAAAAGTCGCAGGGTGCATTAAGACCCACCTTTTTGATGCTTTGTGCTATATAATGAAAGAAAAAAGTGCTAGTAGATATTTTTATTCTTATTTTTAAAAAAAGTAATATTTTTTGCTATGCTTTTTATTTTTAGGCTTTACGCTTTTACTTTCGGGTCCGGCCTTTTATCCATATTACTTTAACTAATAGGTCGGAGAAACCACTTTGGTAACGTAGCTGTGAAAGATCAATTTAGGTGCTGTGCAATAAATTAAAGCGTCAAGCAATTAATGAATAGTAAACACCTTTAATAAAAAATAAACTAATCATGATGTACTCTTTTCTAATTGATTATTTGATACATTAGGGTAATTAGCTCAGTTGATAGAGCGCCTCGTTTACACCGAGCGAGTTAGCGGTTCAAGTCTGTTATTACCCAAGGGTTTTCATTATCCATGATTATAAATTGAATCTAGTGTATGAATCGTATGAATAAATTTACTAATTTGATTGATAGTGGTAGAACCGCGATAATAAAAAAAAGGGAAAAAAACAAGCCCTCTTTATTCGCACGGCGAATGAGAGCTTGTTATTTTCAAAGAAAAAAAACACAGTTGTAGGAAACATGAGAAAGTGACAAACCAAAGAAAAAAGCGGTAATATATATTACCGCTTTTTTGCTTTGCTTCTTATTGTTGGACCAACTAAAGCAGAAAATGCATAGCGTTTTTTTAGTTTATGGTGGATTTTTAACTATAAGATGGTCATGAGAAAAAAAAACATATAGATGTTTTTTTACTATGGACATTTAAAAGGTGCCTTGATTCCATACGGCCCCACTAGCATAGCAAGTAAAGGCCCAAGCGCTTTGGGCTTATTAGCCATTACTGCGTAATCGTCCCATCGCATGCAAGACCACAGGGCGCCTAACTGCGAAAAGTGCCTTTCAGTGCAAAGCAGAGAGCCGCGCAGCCATTAGACTTGTGGCTTTGCTTAAATGAGACTTTCGTTTTCACTTCTGGATTTCTACTGAGGTACATAGCTAGTAGAATGGAAAGATGCTAATGAATCATCTATGATGATTCATTATGTTTGGGAAAATAGCTTAGTTGGTTAGAGTGCTGGTCTGTCACGCCAGAAGTCGCGGGTTCAAATCCCATTTTTCCCGGTAATTTTTCGATCTAAAATTGATTTATTATAAAATCAATTTAGAAAGAGAGATATATATCTCTCTTTCTAAACTGGTAACTGAATCAGTTAAATTTTTTTTTTTATCGAAGTATGGCTTAAAAAGCATACGATGTAATATGATTCAATTTTACAAGGCGTACCCCTATTCTACCCGCATTCAAAAATAATCTTGAGGTGTTAAATTTTAAGGACAATGTAATGATGGTTGGGATTACATACTAAGCTAATGCTAGGGTAAAAAGATTAAAAAAAATTTATGCTTTGCGGATGAATAGCGCAAAGAACTAATGCAAAGATCTTGTCAAAAAGAATAACACAGATGAAGGAACCTATGATATTTTATATAGAGTATCATAGGTTAAGGATAAAAATAGTTGGCGCCCCGAGCAAGAAGCCAGCGGTGTTATATCTTTTATGATGAAATAGAAAGATTTACTGCGCCTTCTTTTGTTTTGTGCTTGTGCTATTCAATATAGCTGTTCCGGGAGACGGATGAATAATGAGAATGAAATTTTCATCTTGGCAAAGCAGGTAAGCAGAAACTTATACAAGTATCAAACAGACCGGAGAGATAAAGGCTTCTTAGACTTAACTTCCATAGTGTCATACCTAGGACATCGTGTAGTAGCCAATGAATGCCCTCCATTAGTTTTGTGGGTTAATAACATGGTTAATAGGTTACGTAAGTCGCATGTGAGCGCAAAACGCAGCACATGTAGTTCTCACCGAAAGGAAAAGCATGACAGGGCCGCCCATCCTGACAAATACAACAATACTATATAATGGGTTCAAATCCCATTTTTTCCATAGGGGACGTAGTTCAATTGGTAGAGCGCATGTTTTGCAAGCATGAAGCTGTCAATTCAACTCCGATTGTCTCCAAATAAACAAGTGATACATCATGAAAAACCAATATAAGTGCTTGAATGAATTATGCTTTATGGTAGCTCGAAGAGATACCGTTATGCTTTGTACTTTAACTTGGCTTTGAAAAATAAAATCTAAAGACCAAACTGAATAATTTGTAATAAAACATATTAAAGGTAAAGATGGAGGACACTACGCGTTCTCCTACCGCTGGCAAGATAAATATTTGGCTGCGCTCCATGCTCCAGTAGAGAGTCGGCGCCCTAATGCATGCCGCGGGCAACACTGTCCTCGGATTTCTTCTTTTTGTAATCTACTTCGTAAAGTTTTTTTTTGGTTTCACGGGCCTTCAGGCTGCTTCGCAGCTAAGCCAAGAAACAGAAACATCGTAGTGTTAAGCTAGCTTAAATTACGGTATTTTTCTTTATTACAGTGGCTATATATTGGCTTGCGTCGCTCAGATGGTAGAGCATTCCTATGGTAAGGGAAAGGTCTCCGGTTCAAGTCCGTTGTAGGCTTGGTGAAAAAAAATGATTAAATATGGCTAAAATCAAACAAATCAAAAATTTTACTTTGAATTTTGGACCTCAACATCATGCTGCTCATGGTGTTTTACGATTAGTATTAGAAATGAGTGGAGAAGTTGTAGAACGCGCGGAACTGCATATTGGATTACTTCAGTGCGGCATGAAGCCGCTGACGCCGAGTCAGCATATCCTATGCCGCTAGCTATGTCCTGCTTGTTCCCTACCATGGGTGGCGCGTGAAGGCAACTTCTGCGTCATAAGCACCGGGAAAAAGGCGTTTTGCCGGGCAACTCAAGTGAGGCAAATCGCTCAGGGGAAAGGAGGGAGAAGGTCGTGAAGGTGGCCTCGTTATCCACAGTAGAGGTCTCGACAGAGAAAAATAGGGGGACGTTGAGTCCCCCACTGTGGTTGACTTACAAGTCGACCACCGGGCTTTCTTGGAAACAAGAACGCGTCGGCGGGTCCTGGAGTGCCCGTCAAGGGCACACGCGTATTTCCGCGGGGTGATTATCACGACCAGCCCCTCTGCATCTAGGCACAACGGAACGTGTAACCGGCCTGGGGTCTCATTTCAAGTGCCAATTTATTGTTTTTACAATGGGTAGGCTAACCACAAGGTACAAGCCAAAACCTTAGGTCGGGTAGGACGAAACTACTGGCAAATACTATCTAGCGAAGACACAAGTTGTAAGGGATAAGGCTTGTGTCAAAAGCATATGGGAAAATTCTAGCAACAAAGGAACCGGAGGCAGGAACCGGTAGAGTTGCACGAGCATAACCGGAAGGTCAAGCCAGGGAGGCCGGGTCATTTAACGGAAGTGCAAAGGTTCAAACCAAAACTGAAGGAGGAAGTAAAAATGGCTAGCTCGTAGGACCCCACTGTGGTTGGTTGAAGCGCAAGGCCATAGGGCCAAGACTATGGGTTACGGATACGATAATAGCCCTGCTTATTCATGGAATTAAATGAATTGGAAAAAAAACAGTCTCAAATTCGCGCATGCACATTTCCAAGCTACCAAACCGGCTGCAGAGCATAGCATATATATATATATATATATATATATATATATATTTGTAGGCTTCAGGCTTTTTTTTATCGAATCTTGAGCCACCTATAATAAATGGCACGAGCCGTATGCGAAGAGACTCGCACGTACAGTTCTAAGGGGGGTTCCGGCCGAAAGATTGGCGCCTAACCAACTAGAGGCACAAAAAAATTAATAGAGTATAAAACTTATCTTCAAGCTTTACCTTATTTTGATCGTTTAGAGGGCGACTGCGAAGGCACCGAATGAACTCCTCGATTTTGGAGGTGCTGTAAAAAACCGGAACAAAACATATACGACTAATCAACATATAGAATATGGCGACGACAACAACATGTCGTAAAAGGAGATAACTAGGAATAGTCAACCCTTAGCTGTAGTATCTTCAACCGCATCCTTGAGTGGCAGTTAAATGGAAAGTATCATGAATGAGAGATGCCAGCGGAATGATCACCTGGGCGTGCTGGGCTAGAAGGAAAATAAGCTTCCTTTGACAAGACAACAAAGTAAGGCAAAATATTTTTTTTTGCTGCCTTTAAGTTTTCTGAGTGCAGCCTTCTCCCACAACGTCTTTCCTTGTGTGTCGAAGATCTAAAGAGAGTACACTAGAGATAGAAACAGAAACTAGGATTCAATATGAATATAGCAAAGCATCTGAAGCATAACTACACACTCATACGATCTTATAAAGAGATAAGAGCATTCGGTGGAACCGATGAACCATGCATTTTTCTAGATAGAGATGCGTGAGACAGAGGGCTCGTAGTACCTGCCTAACCTTTGCTTCAAGAACCATGTAAACGAAGAAAAGAAGTGCTGCTGTAAAGCAAAAGGAAAGAGGCCTAAGTTGGCGGACTGACGCCGCGCACTTGAGCAGTTTGGAAAAGACCAGCCTACTCCATACTCTTTGGAAATTACACCAGAATGCGCGAATTCCAAAAAATGAAAGAAGTTTGTGAATATTTGGTTTGTTCGTTAGCGCTTAAAGCAGGCAGACGCTTTATTCAAACCAACGCTTTATCATCCAAAAACAAAAATACTTCTGAAGTCAAAAACTCAACCATTAGTGTGCTGCGCTGCTGGCCTTGAAACCTAAGGGTAACTCAAGTTGGAGAGCCGTGTGATGGGTGACCATCTCACACGGTTCGGAGAGCACTTGATTATATGATGCGAGTGAATGTGTAAAGCATATATGGCATCAATTCAATTTTGACTCTATTTATGTTTCTATGATGGCCCAAGAAGATGCTTATTCTTTAATTGTAGAGAAACTTTGTAAGTGTGAGGTACCATTAGGAGCTCAGTATATACGAGTGTTATTTTGTGAAATAACTCAAATTTTAAATCATTTCCTTGCTTTAACTACTCATGCTATGGATGTAGGAGCATTAACTCCGTTCCTATGGGCCTTTGAAGAGCGAGAAAAACTGTTAGAATTCTATGAAAAAGTTTCAAGAGCCAGGATGCATGCTAGTTACATACGGCCAGGCGGAGTTGCACAAGACATGCCTTTGGGCTTAAGTGAAGATAATTTTCTATTTACACAACAATTTGCTTCTTGTATTGACAAAATAGAAGAAATGTTGACCAACAATCGTATCTGGAAACTTTATACAAAATTGGAATTAGTTGATATTGGTACTGTCACTGCACAACAAGTCACTTGTTTAAAGTGGTGAATTAATTCCAATATCACAAGTTTAAAGTGGTGAATTAGTTGATATTGGTACTGTCACTGCTCAACAAGCTTTGGATTGGGGATTTAGTGGTGTAATGTTAAGAGGCTCAAGAGTATGCTAGGATTTGCAAAAATCAGCACCTTACGATGTTTACAACCAATTTATTTTTGATGTACCCCTAGGTACCAGAGGGGATTGTTATGACCGTTATTGTATTCACATTGAAGAGATGCGACAAAGTATTCGAATCATTATGCAATGTCTTAATCAAATGCCTAGTGGCATGATTAAAGCGGGTGATCGTAAGCTATGTCCTCCCTCACGATCTCAAATGAAACAATCCATGGAATCTTTAATTCACCACTTTAAACTTTATACAAAAGGTTTTTCTGTACCAGCTTCTTCTACCTATATCGCGGTAGAAGCGCCTAAAGGAGAATTTGGTGTGTTTTTAGTTAGTAATGGAACCAATCGTCTTTAACGTTGAAAAATAAGAGCACCTGGTTTTGCTCACTTACAAGGCCTCGATTTCATGTCTAAACATCACATGCTATCAGATGCTGTTACCGTAATTGGTACTCAAGATATTGTTCTTGGAGAGGTAGATAGATAGAACTTTTATTTCACAGGTAGAAAGGACTTTAGCTTTATCGAGCCGAAAAATATTTTTTCCGCAAACAATATCGCTGAAGGTAAGTAGATAAAATAAGTTTGCAGAGGTAACAGAGCGCAGTAACAAAAAATATATATCTATTTCATTGTGTTGTCTGCTTTATCCTTGGCATAGAAAATGACAGGGCCGGGTCGAACGATGAAAGCGCCCGTGGCCCATTAGGATTATGGCATTCCAGCGTAATGGCATAAAAAAAGCACTAATTTAATTATGTAACAACTAAGGAAAATGCAGCATTATTAAATCTTTTGAGAAAGCAAGCCTAGGGCACCTGCTTGACACACAAAATTAAATCGCTCAACAAAATCTTATATACAAAAAACGATCTGAAATAAGAATACATAGAGAAGGGCTAAAAAAAAGCGCGAGAAGGGCGCAACAACTTTATGATTTACTTGAAGTTCAATCCATCTCATTATAAGATGATAGCAAACCTTGCTGCAGGCGATCAATCATCGTAGATGAGACATTGATACAAATAAAAAAGGCAAATACACCATGACACTAAAACAATTAACTTTTCGTTTAAAAAAGAAGTCTGCTGGCAGAAATTCATCAAGGCATATTACCGTTTTTCATCGAGGAGGTGGATCAATGCGATTGCATTGAAAAATTGATTTTCAACGAAGCACTTTGTCTATTGGCCTTGTATAAAGAATCGACTATGATCCTTATCGTTCTTCTTGGATTGCTTTAATATGATGGCTTGAAGCAATGAAACAACCAGAGGTAGCCAATAGTCAAACAGAAGAAAACGCCAAGCCTTTTCTTGGTCAAAGAGATTTTTTTTTTAGCCTCTTATTTTTGTTTTCTTCTCTGTCTAAGAAAGCCCAGAGAAAAAATTACGTTTTTTTTCCGCCCTTTTTCCCCTAAAGGCAAGGCGAGAGGTTGCAATTTTAGGCTCTTTCGGTAACTTTCTTGATTTACCTAGGATAGTTTTAGCCGGGGCAAAGCCCCCTTTCTTTGCTACGCGAATGATAGACTTCGGAAAACATAATACATTTTCTAGAAGTGAAGGTGGAAAGTGGAAAACGCATAGCGGAGCGCAAAGAATCGAACACAAAGCGCTTTCTTGGAGAAGCAATATATATTTTTCTTTTAGACCTAAGCATAGCGAAGAAAGACCGACGGTTGAAGCGGGCAAAGTAGATCGTGCACCTTTCACTTATATATCAGCTAGTGATCAATTAGAAGCTGGCAAGAGGGTAATGAATTGTGATTGGTCTAAACCTTCGACTTCGTTCGACCAAAATAAATCTTCCCATAATTTGCTAGCCCATAACGACCTTCGGTTCCAAAACCATTTTGTTCACACATCAAATGAAGGCCAAAGGTCCCTTGGGATGAAAGAGCCCGCGCGGCGTAGTCAGGCAGCTTCTTGGCCACGCCCTGGGAGAGACTACGTTTCAAGTGAGAATAAAAACATACTTGATTCATGTTATCAAATGGTAGGAAATTGCGTATCATTGGCTAATATACCTATAGGCACATGGGTACATAATATTCAATGGAATCCAGGTCAAGGCGCAAAGTTGATTCGAGCTGTAGGGACCTTTGCTCAAATAATTAAGAATTTCGAAAATACACCACAATGTATTGTACGATTACCTTCGGGTGTTGACAAACTCATAGATTCTCGATGCTGAGCTACTGTCGGTATAGTGTCCAATCTTCATCATGGTAAACGTAAGCTTGACAAAGCAGGCCAAAGCCGATGGTTAGGTAGACGTCCCATTGTTCGGGGTGTTGCTATGAATCCGGTGGATCATCCTCATGGAGGAGGTGAAGGACGCACAAAAGGAGGTAGACCTTTGGTATCACCTTGGGAAAAGCCCGCCAAAGGTAAATTTAAAACAGTAGTAAGAAAACGCAAAAATTAGTTTATGACATGATCCATATGGAAAGGCCTTTTTGTGGATGCTTGCTTGTTCAAGCAAAAAAAGATCAGATGGAAAATTTGGTCACATGGATCTTGTATTTTGCCTCAATTTGTCGGTTGCTACGCACAAATTTATAACGGAAAAGGTTCTGTTGGTTTAAAAATTACTAAAGAAATGGTTGGTTATAAATTTGGAGAGTTTGCTTCTACATGGAAACCTTCTTTCTTCGGGAAGAGAGTTTTACCCTCAAAAACAAAAAAAAACAAAAAAAACAGGTACGATAGTGAACTATGGCACAAAAAATAAATCCAATTTCAGTCAGACTGAATCTGAATCGTAGCTCAGATTCAAGTTGGTTTAGTGATTATTATTATGAAAAATTGTTGTATCAAGATGTAAATTTTAGAGAATACTTTGATTTAATACGTCCTCATACAGGAAAACGTTTGGCTTTCGTCTCGGTAAGTTTATTATTCATCATTTTCCCAAAAGGACATTCATTCACGTATTTTTTTTGGATCGACTTAGCCGATCAAAACACGCAGGCCTTGGAGCAATGCAATCGGTCAAGCTCATTAGGCGTATTGATGACGCTACAAAGATACAACAAAACAAAGTAAAGATTCGGCGCTATGGATACGATAATAGGTTACCATCAATGCACGAAATCGATAAATTACTTCAAATCAGCGATTGGATGGCCTCTAAAAGCTCTACTTCTTTGAGGAAGTATGCCTTTTTGAAGAATGATGACAGAAAAATGTCAGAAAAAAATTATGCATTTTATCGTTTTGGCTCTTTGCGTCAAATTAGCGATGTATTTCCACAAACCATTTTCGCAGCTGTGCGTGCTCCCTTAAATCATATGGTCATGCAATACATCTTTCATTTAAAGTATCGAATTCAATTTGATCCTATTATTAACATAGTCTCCGATTTGGCGGCACGAAGCATAATTGATATGACAAAGGAAGCAAGAAAGAAAGAGGACAACTTGAAAGAAAGAATGCGTTCTATTCTCTTGAATAAAAGCATTTGTTCGAAAAAGAAGGCTTAACCTATATGGACAAAATCGCGCAAGGCTCCTATGTCGAAGCCTTACGGGGTTCTACCCACCTCATTCGCTTAGCGAATGAAGTGGGCTTTGCGAGAATAAATAGACCCGAAATTTCTCCACACATCAAAATGGCATATTCAGTTTGCCTTTTTTCTCAATATATTAATTGCGGAAGGACATAGATGCGTAGCGTAGAACGACTTTTAGCTCTGCGCACAACGCTCCCCACCTTTGCCCGGGCACTAACGTTCCCGCCTCAAAATGCCCTCCACTGCTTGCGCAAACAGAGCCTTTTAGGGCTTTGGTTTCAAATCCATCGCGAGCAAGGCGTGCCACTAAGCTAATAATTACATAATAAGAAGCACAGAGCCAATTTGTCAACCTTGGTCTATATTGGATTTTGGTGCTCCCTTTATTTCAAGAGATGCTGAATGGAGGAAAGTTCACTCGTTGTTTAGTCGTTATTATTATTGGAAAAAAATTCAACTTTTCTTATCTAATGAAACAAAAACTAATACCTTAATTAGGCCAGTCAGAATAGCTTATGTTTATCAAAGTGCTTCTCTAATTGCTTAAGAAATATCTTGGAAACTAGAACAAAAAAAATCATTTCGACAAATTTGTAGATCTACATTTTAAGAGATTGAAAAATGCCAATATGTTAAGGGAATCCGTATTTGTTGTTCAGGCCGATTAAATGGCGTAGAAATAGCTAAAACTGAATGCAGAAAGTACGGTGAAACCTCTTTACATGTATTTTCCGATCAAATTGATTTGCGAAAGCACAAGCATCTACTCCTTATGGGATTTTAGGTGTCAAAGTATGGGTTTCATATTTTTAACATAAAAAAAGGGACAAGTTGTGTTATATCCAAAACGTACAAAAATTCGTAAATATCAAAAAGGCAGATTTAAGGGTTGCAAAGCAAACGGTACACAACTTTGTTTTAGAAAATATGGCATGAAAAGTTGTGAAGCTCGTCGTATCTCATATCAAGCAATTGAAGCAGCATGTCGTGCTATAAGCAGAGAATTTTGGAGAAATGGTCAAATATGGGTAAGAGTTTTTGCAGATATTCCTATTACTAGTAAATCCACCGAAGTCTGAATGGGAAAAAGAAAGGGGAATTCTACAGGTTGGATTGCTCGTGTGGTAGAGGGACAAATCTTATTATATTTAAATTAAATATTATATATATTAAACTAGGGTTGGTTCTCGTCGTCCCGACAAGGAGAGCGGAGGGTGGTGTGTTAATTTTACATGTGTATGTTTTTTTTATTTTAAAACCTATAAGCTCAAATCAAATCTAAATGGAAAAGTACTTATATATTTGGAGTGCATGTAAACGTTACCCTAGTTTAAATCCACTCCAAAAATAAAAGACTTTTGTTTTACATTTGCATTTTGATCAACCCTTTTGTGCACATAAGTATCTTGCGTAATATAGGAGGAGAAAACCCTTCACATCAAGAGGTCAAGATCAAGAATCATTAGGTTACTACCTCATATAGGAGGAGAAAACCCTTTGCATCAAGAGGTCAAAATCAAGAGTCATTAGGTTACTACCTAATATCAAGAGTCAAAAAGAGTGCATCACCGTGCCTCACCCTTCACATCAAGAGGTCAAAATCAAGAAAGAGAGGTCACGTGACCGGGAATGACAGATAGACAGACTATCGCCTTTTATATAGGTAGATAATTGTAATAAACTACTACAAATATGATTCGCCCATTAATAGACTATTTTTATTTTTACAACTATATAATTATTAGCTCCTTATGAACTTTTTGTTTTTATCATGTCATTTTATAGATTACTCATGTCACATATGTGTATATTAATCAATATTTTCATGTGACTAGTGTATATTATGTGATTATTTGATATATTTAATAAGGATGATTACAAAATGGTATATATGTACAATATAATATAATTAGAACTTATGTCACAAGGGGGGTGCATATGTCATATGTGTAGTAACCCCTAACGAACCAAAACATTCTAGAGGAACTTATACTTTACAAATTAAAAACTTCCAACATGAACTTTCTAAGTATGGAGTCGTAAGATCTTCTACACTTATGTGAGATGCTGTGGTTAGATTATTGTGAGTTTTGACTCAAAATTGATTGTAGTAAAAGTAAAAGAAATTGTTTTGATAAAAAATACTTAGGTGGTAAGCTAATAAAACAAATATGTTTGATGAATAATAGTTAGCTATTGTTATATATGTGCTATATAGTTTTTAAATATTCAAGGCCAATCATGGAATACATTAACAAACATTTAAATTGAGATGTATGAATTCAAAATATGAGGTACAAAATATAGGTTTGAAAACTCCTTGGTTGTTAAAATCTCCATTTACTTTTAACACCATATTCATTACATTGAGAGATTAGGAGCCTTCCAAAATAATACTGGAAGCTTGAGTTCACCTAAATATGCAAATGTTTAGTGATTTGCATAGTAACCTTTGAATATTATCTTTGAGTTTGGTGTCCACTAAAATGGGAGGTGCGGAATTATTTTCAATTTAAAATCAGGCTAGAAGGACATTGAAGTACATTTTTAGCTTCAGTCGAGCTGAAACCAAGAAACACTTACAACTCCAAATATCATTCAAAAATCAAAGATCAAGTGTCAAGGCACATAAATGCATTTCTCAAATTGAAGCACACTATTAGCTCGAGTCGAGCTAAATGTGCCCCAAGAATTCCTATGCGACATAACATTCAGAATAGCAAATATCAAAGGGCAAAACGTCAAGCACAAAATTGCACTTCTCTCCAAGAAGAAAGCCATACACATTCAGCTCAACTCGAGCTGAATGTGCCCCAACAATTCCTATGCGATAAACCATTCAGCGGGGAAAACTATTTTGTGAGTGTAGAGTTGCGAGCGGAGAGTGGCGAGCCTTGGTTCGCGAGCCTAGAGCGCAAATAGGTGAGAGTTTAAGGAAAAAAATGTAAAGTTTACGGAAATTTAAAGTTAAAGTTAAAGGAAAAGTAAAAGTGAACATTTAGAATAGGGTCCTATAGCGGTGAAAATTGGACTAGATCTGAGATTGAACTGCTATTAAGATGTACTAAATTGCCACTAGAAGTGAAATTAGAGTAGGGACTGACCGATGACATGGGTATTACTACCCTATGACCGTGGATGAATTGTGTTTTGATGAAAACAATTCTTTGCACAAAAAGAGGAGGAAAGTTGGATTCCAAATACAATTTCAACTAGTTATTCATCAAGACTTATAAATATCCAAGGAGTAAGTGAGATTTAAAGACGGAGACTCTGAATTTGAATTAAGTCGAAATTTTAATCGTGATTTCTGTCGACTAAGGGACTTCAACTATGTAGAACTAATATTGGTATTTAAATCATTTTTTTTGGAAAAACTCAAAGAAACAATATATCTTCAATAGACATAGTGAGGGATCACATACTAGACTGCTATTGCAGATTTCCATATGAACTAATGTAGAGTGATTTTAAAGGTTGCTTGGAGGGGAAGAACGTGTTTAGTGATACGAGAGTAGTGTTTATGTTTTCCATAGTGGATATTCTATCCGTCGTAGAGTTTGAGTAGGATGAAGAGAAGAGCTTCAAATCAACGACTCTGAAACATTGCAGTGATGCAATGTAATCATAACGACAACATCAAGTTAGAAATGCAGTGGCAATCTAAAGTCATCACATCCTTCAATCAATGTCAATTTTGGCACTCTCTTTACCGAGGTGTTGATGCGCAATGCAACACCTTTGTGGGACCAATGAGAATGTGACTACACTCTCCACAGAGGTATTTTGTTCATTGGCAACAACGACATGGATTTCAGGAACGAAGACAAAAGAATGAGTAAATTAACATAAGTGCAAAGAGTGGGAAAATAAATTGAATTTGAAAGACAAAGTTCTTCAGATTCGATACACAAGCATGAACACTAGACAATACTTCCATTATCTTCTTGATACTCGTGGCCTCAATAAAGATTGAAGTAGGATGTGACAAAATGAAACGGGAAGCACATCTACTTTCTACTTCAATTTTTGTGTAATAAAGGAGAGGGGACTTTATCCATCCTTTGTTAACGGTAGTAGGCCAAAGTAATGGCTCTAAGTAGTAACCGCAACAGTTAGGATAATGTGGACTAAATCAATGATATATGTGTCAACACCTAAATCCACTACCGCGAGGGTCTCATGATGAGCCGCCTACTTTGTTGTCATCTCAGCAATAGCAACCTCAGTAAAGAGCTTCATGCTCGCTTCGGCCTTGGCAACCACAACCTTCAACTTCATAACAACTTCAGCCTCCGCGGTTGTTTTTGCCTCCACCATTGCTTTCTCTTTCTTTGGCTTCTCAACTTCAGCAGCCTTCTTCTGCGTTCCTCTTGTCTGCTTTATAGGCGCCGCAGCATCTAGCGGAGGAACGATAATCTCAGTGCTAGCTTAATCGGGCTAGATGCCATTTTTGAGTTTGATGTTAAGGATAGGGGCTTGGCCACTCGGGAGTCGAAGTATCACCCGCATTTATGCTAGTGCAGTTGGGCCCACTTTTTGGGATGTTTTCAGATAGAATGCATCTGTTGCCCTCACGATCTAGATAACTTTCAAAGTATGCACGCATCTTTAACGCCGTCTTCTTTGTATACAAGATGTAGAAAAATATCTGTATAAGACCCAGGTCATGGCCTATGAAAGTCCGACGCCTAACTCTGCAATGCGGTTCTTGTGCACACCCTTCACATCCAACTTGTCCAGAACCGCCAAGTCCCATAGTTAAATGTGCATCTACTCTACGTAATCTTCAATCAATAGAATGAGACACTCTCTAAGATCCTGAATGATGAAAATCAATCGCCTCTCCAAGTTTAGATAATATAGAATCAAATAAGACCACCACCTCAATTGAAAGGTGCAGAAGCATCTCCAGTGAGATCATTTGAACTAGTTTAGAATCAAGATTATTGGAGGTATTGAAACAAACATGTGCTTACCAATTCGACTTCATCAGCTATCGAAGAAAAGAATGGTCTGCAAGTTTTCCCATTGGAAATTTCAGTAAAACACGCAAAGAAGCTAGCTACATAATCAAGCGTGTTTTAAAGGACTGTGGAGTATACTTAGGGTCCGCAATGGGCAACAGCTTCTTCAACATAGATATCATTTTTTTTCACTTTCATTACAACTTTGCTGACCACCTTGTCGAGTTTCTCCGTTGTCCACTCAATTGATTGATCTAGAAAATTGTTTTTGAAACATCCGAGTTGCATTGGAACGACATTATCAAAGTGTTTCTGAATAAAAAAAATACGATTGCATCAGCAAAGGATGCAATGAGGGATATGTGAGAGTGCACTAATGTTCTAAACTACAAGAACGTCACGATATGGAGGCAATCAATATCGGCAGACCCTAGATAGAGACTTGGAACATGCCTTACAGTCTCCGCTTGACGACAACCGCTTAGTTGCGAGAATCTCCTAGACTGTAGTTTACTTAAACTAGCAACTGGTAATATCACCTACCTACAAAGGGAAGGTTGAATTTGAATGTCCACTTGGAAGTCTGCTACTTCAGCAACCCATAGAGACAATCATTCCTTCCTAAAGAGCCCTCTTATTTTTTTTAGAGAACTTCAAAGAAGATGTCAACATCTACACCTGTGTAGATGCCAATTCTAAGGTTTTAAAAAGGAACCTCTGAAAGAACTGCCAACATAGGCACCCTTCTAGAGGGCCTTTCCAATTTTTATTAAAGAAACCTCTAAAAGTAGAGCCGACATTAGTGCCCCTTAAGAGGTCCTTTTATATGTATATTAGAGGAACCTCCAAAAGAGCAGCCGACATTGGCGCCCCTCAAGAGAACCTCATAAATGTATATTAAGAAACCTCGAAAATGGCAGCCAACATCGGCGCCTTCCTAGAAGATCCCTTAAATGTATATTAAGGAACCTTCAAACGGATCGCCGACATCTTCCCTCTCCAAGCGGACTCTCTAAATGTATATCAAGTAAATCTCCAACATGGCAGCCGACATCAGCGCCCCTCATGAGAATCCCTTCAATATATTTTAAGGGAACCTCCAAAAGGGTTGTTGACATAAGCGCTCTTCTAAAGGGCCCCGTAAATGTATATTAAGGGAACCAAAAAAAGGGTAGCCGACATCGGCGCCCCTCTAGAAGACCCTTTAAATGTATGTTAAAGGAACCTCTGAAAAGGCAGCCGACATTGGCGATTCTCTAGAGGACCTCTTAAATGTATACTAAAGAAACCTCTAAAAAGGTAGTCGACATTGGCTGCCTATAGAATGTGCAACACGCTCTAGAAAATTTGAAGATATTTCCAAAATAGTACTACACTTTATTATTGGACATTGTACGGATGAGTTATCAATGGATGAAGTTCTGAATCTCATAACTTCATCTGCAAATAACTCATTCGTACAATGTCCAATGATAAAATGTAATAACATTTCAGAAATATCTTCAAATTTTCTAAAGCGTGGTTGCATACTTTAGGGGTAGCCAATGTCGGCTGCCCTTTTGGAGGTTCCCTTATGATACATTGAAGGGATCTTATAGAAGGGAGACGATGTCGGCTATCTTTTTGGAGGTTTCCATAATATACATTTAAGGGGTCCTCTAAGAAGTTGTCGATGTCGGCTGCCCTATTGGAGGTTTCCATCATATACATTTAAAAGGTCCTCTTTGTGGGCGCCGATGTCGGCTGCTCTTTTAGAGGTTTCCTTGATATACATTTAAAGGGGTCTTTTGAAGGGCACCAATGTTGTCTGCCTTATTGGAGGTTTGCTTGATAAAAACAAGACGGGCTCTCTAAAGGGGTGCCACTGTTGGTAGCATTTTTGGAGGTTTGATTCAAACATTTGAAGAGAGGGGCTTTTGGAGGGATGCCAATGTTGGCATCTCTTGTGGAGGTTCCCTTATTAAATATTTGAAGGGCCTTGCAGTATAGTTTTGTTGTTGGTACCATTTTTAAAGATGTTTTTTAAAATATTGTAGGAGGATCTCTTTTAAAAGGTACCGATGTTGTCACCTATTTTGAAGGTTCTCTTTCTAAACGTTGAAAGGGCCACCTAGAGAGGTACCAATGTCGGGATTCCTTTCTAAGGTTTCATTAATAAACATTAAGAATCATGTAATGGGATTTTGATATTAGCGCCCCTTGTAGAGGTTCCGCTTTAAATATTGAATGAGTGTTGTGGAGTAGTATCGATGTCGACACCTATTATGTAGGTTCCCTTTTTAAACAGTGTAAGGCTCTCTCTAGGATTGTCCATGTGGCCATCCGCTCTAAAGGTTTCATTTTTTAAACATTGAAAGGGCTCCTTAGAGGATTGTTGATGTTAGTACCTTTTTGAAAGTTCCCTTTTCAAATATATGAAGAACCTCCAAGAAAAGTTCCAATATTAGAGACTTCTTCTAGAGATTCCTTCTTCAATTAATGAAGTCTATCTTCTAGTAAGGTCAAAATTTTGTGCTCGTCAACATCGATAATGCAATCTACTCTATGAATGATTTTCCCTTTTCGTTCTGCGATGATGCACTGCCAACATCGGTAGCGCATTTTTTAATTATATTTTTATGTTTTTTCTATGATTTTTTGGGAGTTTTCATTTCGTTGAATCTTCCCCTATCCTAATTATAAGCCGTCAATATTGGCGGCCTCTTCATAGTGTCACTACAAATGTCTTTTGTTTTGCCAATTGAACGTACCCGGCATCGGCAACGTTCTTATTTGCGATGTCCGCTCTATCAAGTGCCAGTATCAATGCTTTCTGAAATATATTCTTTAGCATTTATTGGGTAGTATAAAATTTCCATGGAAGCTTGTTGTGATGCCGACGTTGGCTGCCTATAAGAGCCTGACATGATATAACATTCATCATTGATGGCAATAAATGGTTTTGTTTGGTTCCAATTCTTAAGTATGGCCGACATCAACCACATTCTACGATGTCTTCCCCTATACTACTGTAGTCGCTTTCAGTCTTTGCACTTCCAACTTCACCTGCCAAGTCATTGCTAATAAAACTTCCTCATGGCAAGTTCTATTTGATATTAAGATGGCGGAAATGTTGGCATGTAATTTGACATAGACGGTTCACAACATATGGCTGCAATAGTCCGGCAAAAAAATAACAATTTGTATGTCGCCATTGTGGATGATATGGTGTGCATTCATGTAGGTTATTGTCTATTAGCAATTTATCAAGAGTGGGAAGGCGAGAACTGGTCCTAACAAAGAAAAACTACGACATTGTAGTCTCTATCGTACGGCTCAACACATTGGAAATGCGAAGGTTCTTTGTGCCGCTCTTGCCACAATGCCTAGTGCAGACAAATCCTGCATACAAGACCCTCACTTGGAAAGTAAAGAAGAATTTATCTCGTTGAATCGAAAAGAAAAACTCCCTCTATGTTCTCAATTTGACTCCCATTGCCTAGACAAGATCCGTTTCTTTCATCCACGGCTTAGAAGATGGCATAATGATCTGAAATTTAGTGATCTCATAGATAATGACTCTAAAATGCCCTCCGAATGCAGACATCCACCAATCGAGGTTGATTTGTCCTATGAAATACGTTAAATCTATTCAAAAGACTGATTGTGACAAGGAGCAAGGGCACATTGCAAGACTTTCCAAGACCTCAAGAAAACTTGCATTGCCATATAGGGCAAGAAGTATTGTGTAGCAAAGATTGTGTAGAATAGGCAACCTACAGCTACTCCAACTTATTGACCTCTTGGAAAATTATAAGAAGAGCAGACTAGAGAAGATGCAATTTTTCTTCTACAAAGACAATAATTATTGATGTGTCCACAATCCTCAACGACTGTGAGTGGTTTCAAAACCCATGTCCCAGACGTCTGGCCGGTGAAGATGGGCACTAACCTTAGTAGGTCCAAAATACTTCCTCTAGAGTGCGGCGACTTGAGACTTGCCAAGTGTGTAGAGATTTAGCTTCAAAAGCTATTCGGCAAAAAGGCATTTCAGTGAATCTCGTAGACTACCTTCTTCCTTACAATCCTTCGGACCACTCTACCAAGAAATTTGGAAAGAACATCTGCATGAATCCTAAAGCCCCGACTACTAAACATCATAACAATTTTTCCTTTGCACTATCAATAGCTGCAAAGATCTGCGATATCCTTATCGTACCGCTTGCAACTCTTGGCTGTATTATTATTTTACAATCCAATAGCATTTCAAAGGTTTCACGCTATGTGTTGACAATTGGCCAATTCTTATCCATATTTCACATATATGTCAAACAAGTCACTTGGCAAGCGCAGTGTGTGGACCTACTTCAAGCACCTCTACTACATCTTTACCATAGTATATGGATTTGACTAGGACCTAGATGTCTTCATGCACACTCCTAGTTTTACATAGAATGAGATTAAATGATTCCTTTAGATTTTTCTTTTAAAACACTACCGTGCTTAAAATATAGAGTACTATTTTCTTTCAATCCTACAAAAATTGCGGTAAGACAAAAAACGCCACTTTAGTATTTCATTCATGAGCAATTTCTTCTATACCACATGAGAATGACGAGATGGATGTTTATTGCACATGTGTTCTACACTTGTAGAATTTTTTGGTCTCCCTACACCTCTATGCATTCCTTCGACTCTAGTTGTCCCTTTCACAAACATCATGTCCTAACTTGATCTCCATCAAAATTCCCCTAAATCGTATCTCTATCCTAAACTAACATTTTCCATCTCTAAACAGTTATTTTCTCACTCTCCTTGTTTATCACCATTTTTCCATATGAACTCCTTCATTGATACAACTCATAGTCCCTCCGTAACAATTCTTTTCACCGTCATTTTTTTTATCCACCTCAGGTCTGTTCGTGCTACCAACTTTCTATTTGCTCTCTCACTATCCACCCATTTATTGTTACTTCTCCCTTATCTTCCTAACCTCCAAAAGCATTTATTTTCATCATTTGATAAAATTATCACCACGATCATAGGCCTTCTTCATGATGACTTGCAATTTTTTCCTCTTGAAGTCTTTTTATTGTCAAAAACTATTTTGGCTTGCCCGATGTTTCAGCCACCTACTTGACGGTAATAGGGCCAGTGACATAATAAATTTAGGGTTTTTTTCCCAAAGTAATCTAGTAAACTTTTACTTTTTCTTCGAAATTCTCTGGGTTTTGTGTTTTTGGCTCGCAAACCAAGGCTCGCCGCTCTCCGTTCGCATGTCTACGCTCGCAAAATAGCCTCGTCCGATTTGAGCTTATATCATGCCAACATATTTTGATCTCATACACACACTCTTGGATACTAATGTAAGAGCAACATCTTTGTATTAAAAAATCATTGCAAAGAAGACGGCTTGGCATCCCTAATCAAACTATCTTGAATGATTTGACCTTGATTTCTAGGTATCTTCACAATAGGATATTCACTCCTACTTCTAGACTTCCATGCAGTCAATAGAGATCCGGTGTCCTCCCATTGCGAAAGTTGCTCGTCATCAATTGTCCATTGTAGACCGTTGAAAGAGACCCATCCTGCATAGCATCTTTGGACATTTGCATCGCGCGAAGTGGGGCGGAAGTATTCTATTTTGTTAGAAATAGGCCTTTCTAGATCCAAATTAGGGTCCAAGAGCGCTTGTGCAATCCAAACAGGGCGTTCATCTCCATCACACGGTCTTAATGCAACAAAATAGTCTGAATAAACGTTTCGATTAATCTGAAAAGAAGGCGCTGGCCTACCTCGACTCTGCCCAATAAAGTGGTCATCCTCATCATGCTCCTCACGAACAACGCCCACACTAGTGAATTGGTCCTTGATAGTTTGACCAATACGACTAGAAGGCCAAAAACCATCCTGTAGAGAGGTGGGCAAGTCCATTGGTTGACTAAATGACTCTCTAACTGCCAGCCAGTAGTAGCTCAAAGGCTCATATTGCCTTAAATATTCACTTGTATGATCCTCACGTGCTTGATGCTCCCAATATGAAATGAATCCAAAAAACCTTTAATCACTTCAGGAAGATTGCGCATTGCATGTGGCTGCAATGAAGGTGGTTCTTCACGAGGCCACAAGACCTCCCATCTAAACCGTCCTTCCACAATTTTGTTCCACCCCCTTCTCTTGGAAGCCAGTCATCTTGATGACAAAGTATCTTATATTTCATCATGGGACATCCATTGGAGTCAACAAAGAATTTGAATTAGTGAGCCTTTGTGTGGCCCTACAGTGCTTCGTCTCCACTTGCAATACCTTCACTAATAAAGGACTTGAAGTCTGGGACATCTTCAATCAAGTGGGGGATTGTTGGAACACTTTCGTTCTCCATAAATGATCTCATAAGCAAAGGGATCGTGGGAAAACTCTCCTTCTTCAAAGCCATACTCCATCGACCAAATAATGCATCAATGTCATCGTGTGTGTGGCCAACAAGCATGAAATTAACATAAACCTTTCGGAAGATATCCTTTGCAACAAGAAGAGACCAAAAGCGAAACACATATCTATTTTTGTTGTCACTCACCGCATTGTCCATTTGCACATGCAATATAGGCAGCAAAGGTTTTGCTGAAGCTAGAGACTCAGGTGCAATACGGAGGAATGGGACACAAGTATCTGAAGCTCCTTGTAAAACAACTCCAAACAACAGAGTTCTCTCCAAACACATTATTCGTTATATTGGGAGATTTAGCAACTCCCAAATTAACACATGTAGAACATAAGAGCTAAAGTGCACATCTAAACTCTACACTATGGAGGGATATGAGTTTCCATTACATTGGGAAGTAATATTATCTACAAAAATCCCTAGAAAAATAAGAACTACGGTTTAGAGTTACATTACAATTCTAACTATATTATTGAAAAGAAGAACACATTAGTCGACACTTCTTTTATACCACATGTGTTCATTGAATATGAATAGCTAAATATTCACATTGAAGCCTTAGAAGTTACAAAAATCTCTCAAACCTACTAACCTGGATTAACACCATGCTTCAAGTTAGCTTAAAGTGAGCTAAATGACGGACATATAGCCCACTTGTAAGAGAATGAGCTAAACATATTCTTATGAGCCTTTTTTTGATTCAAAAGAATTTCAGTTTACCTTGTGGAATACACATTGGATAAAAATATATAGAACGAGTTTCAAATGATGGTGTTCAGAAGTGGAAAAAAGTTGCACACACATTAGCTCTCTTCGAACTAAAGTGTCCCAATCACTTAGAGGTGCAATGAACTCAAACAAGCAATTCCACACACCTTAGCTCCATTTGAACTAAAGTGTGCACCATTACTAAGTGCAGTGAACTAAAAAGAAGATTTGCTCACACTTTAGCTCCACTAGAGCTACAGTGTGAACCAACATTTACTTTTTATCATTCACCATGAAGGCAATTATTGGTATTATTGGTTTCAAGATTAGAAGCGATTTACCACATTGTTATTTAAAAAAGAAACAAAAACATACTGCAAATTATCACCGATACGTAAAAACAATGGCGAGAATATTTCATAGCAATCATTGGCATGAGATATATTATACAGAGTGTAATCAAATACAAATATCTATAATCTTAGCACCAATGGATCTAACCATACTACATGAAGTATCACGCATCAAAATCCAAAATCTAGGAAAAGGAAACTCCATTTATCTAAGTCTGTTACGGTTTAGACCTGGCAAGTGCTTCCATGGAGGCCTTGATAATCGCTACTTGCCCCTTCGGAATTTTTGTAGTTGAATCTTGCACATGACCTCCATCATGCTTTGAAGACCTAGGTTTCCATGCTGTCAAGATTGAATCAGTACTCTCCCACGTTATGGCTATCCCCTTTTCAATTGTCCAACGAAGGTTGCAATCTGTATCCCAATCTTTATAGAACTTCATAACATCTCGATCACGCGATATAGGGCGGAAGAATTGGATACGCACGGTGTTTGGCATATCCGGGTTAGAATTAGGATCTGAAACTGCTTGAGCAATCCAAAATGGATGCTCGTCTCCATCACAAGGCCGCAATGCAACAAAATAGCTAGCAAAAAGATCACGACCAACTCTAAAAGAAGGAGGTGGACGATTGCGTCTCTAGCCAACAAAATGCTCATCTTCACGGTACTGCTCGCGAACCTCACCCTCTCCTGAGAACTCATCTTTAATGGCATTGGCAATTCGCGTCGTTGACCAAAATCTTTCTTCCAATGATAAGGGCCTATCCATTGGAAGATTCCGAGCATCTCTAACGTCGTGCCAATAGTACGATAGCGGCTCAAAACGTGATTCTGGCTTCAACAGACTCCCACGATGATTGCTCCCAGTGATCGATGAATCCTGAAAGTCCCTTCACCACCTCATGGAGATGCCGCATCATAGAAGGCTTCAATGCATCAGGTTCTCCACGAGGCCATAAAGCCCTTCCTTCAGAATCCTCCTTCCACAATTTGATGCCACTACCTTCTCTTTTCCTTTAGGAAGCCAATCCTCATCATGACAAAGGATTTTATACTTCATTATTGGACAACCACTAGATTCCACATAAAACTTGAAATGATGAGCCTTCGTACGACCCTGCAAAGCTTCATCATCGTCCGCAATCACATCGCCAATGAACTTCTTAAAGTCAGGAACCTCTTGGATAAGATGCAGGATTGTGGGAACACTCTCATTTTTCAAGAACGACCTCATGAGCAAAGGAATGGTTGGAAAACTCTCCTTCGTTAAAGTCATACTCCAACGTCCAAATAATGCATCTATATCATCATGTGTGTGACCAACTAGCATGAAATTAACATATTCCTTGCGGAAGATGCGTTTTGCAACAAGGAGAGACCAAAAATAGAAAACAAATCTATTTTTATTATCACCAACAGCATTGTCCATTTGCACGTTCAATATTGGAGGCAAAGGCCTCCCTGGAACTGGGATATCTGGAATCGGCCCTAATGGATCCAAACACATCTCTGCACCCCGTAATACCGCCGCATACAATGGATGAGAACTAGATTCTGGAAAGAGTTGCCGGGGCAATGACTTCGGAGGCGCCTCCAGGTCACGCAATAGTTTTGCGAACGACCCGACTATGTAATTGGCATCATGGGAGTATAAGTCAAGGCCGTAATGGACGTAATGCTAGTCCACATGACCATGGGCAAGCATGCTTGTGACTGCAAGAGGCAACTTCAAAAGCCCATCTAACTGCTCCGTTTTAAGTGAAAAAATTGGGGAGGCGGTCTTTGAGTGATCCATCTTATCATGCATGATGGTAAGAACCTCCTGGGGCGACAACTTTGATCGAAATCGGTTCAGGTAGTACAAGTCCCGATGTGAACCTGCATCTTTTTTTGCCATAGCAGTGATGCTTGTGTTCCAGGTTGAGTAAGCTTCTTCTGATCCTGGTATTTGTCACAAGTAGAACAACGGGCAAAGTTGTCTCCACATTTCTTGGCATAGTACTCAGACAAGCTCACTAGCCGAATCTTACTCAAGCTTGAGGTTGAGATTGGCGGCAATCCACAATCAACGAGATGATCATCAAGAACCGGTATCTGATCCTTCCACTTAAAACTTGCAGGAAGGACCTTTGCCACAGCCTTCTCGCTAGATGGGAGAACACGAGACTTGTGAGGCATGTGGTCCGCATGACTATCGAGGATGGCTCCAAGAGCGGCAGTAGCCACAACTGTATGACCTCTAGGCTTGCGCAAACCGGTATTCCCATGGTGTTGAGCCGCATGACAAGCGGCAGCGTCCTTTGCATTCCGATAGAAAGTACTCGAACTTACACCCATGATTTTCATCCAGGCATGGGCACAGGCATCAAAATTCTCTAAAGCCACAACCTTCCTACCCGCAGCGTTTCAATGAAACTGTTTGTGAACGTCGAGTTTGATATGATTTCTGAACTGCACGATGGTCTCACTGTACAAGGGCGTTCGAAGGACTTTTATTTTATCTCTAGGGTAGTGTTGAACACAATTTTGACTACAACAACTATTGCTCGCAACAACGTTCATGGAAAGAGGGGTCATGAGGAATTTAACATTCCTGGACATTGTTGGACGTGTATTTTTAGAGGAATTGTCATACGAACGGGAGCTCCCACCTAGAGGTCTGTTACGCTCAACCAACCAGACATTGTAAACGTCCCTAAGGCAATGATGGAAGAGACTGACATCGTTTTAAAAGACTTATTGAATTGGTTAGGTCTTAAACGAGTACCTCTATTGATCAGGAGCTTCCTCCTCAACAAAAGTAGTGGACACCAGTACTACAATATTGGAATCCCCAAGAGGACCAGAGGAACCTAGAATTGCATTGGACTGGACATTGCGAACCAACCCCTCCGCAACGCGAACACCCGAACCATTGTGAAGCGAAACAGTCATCCCAACCCAGAGACGGCGAGGAATAACATCAAACTTAGGAAGATTTGGGTTCACGAGAGCGTCAACATGAACATCGTCGCCCTCCGAAGACGACATCCTGCATTCCAATGAGATAAATATTAAATAACCCTGACAAATAAGAATGGATAAATACCTTGTAGGAATAGACATCAATGAAGAAGCATAGGAAGAGGGTAATTAATCTCGAATCGAGGTAAGGTCTGGCGCTTGAAAATAACTATGATTCAAGTGAGTTGACATTGTAGACGAGGCAAATTTAGCTCGACTCGAGGTAAACTCATGCGGTATTATACGACAAGTATAAAATTTCATGCGATTAGTTTTAATCCGAATATGAAATGATCTCACCCTTGACAGTGACAATTAAACCCGACCCGACCTAAATTAATGACTATCAGACTCATTGTCATTTTATCTCGAGTCGAGGTAAACAGAAATAGAAAATAAGGTATGACGATTTAGCTCGAGTCGAGCTAAACTGCCCTTGGAAAGAAGGTAAGTCAGTTTAGCTCGAGTCGAGCTTAACTGTCGATACATTATAGTAAGACAGTTTAGCTCGAGTCGAGCTAAACTGTCAATACAATATAGTAATTCAGTTTAGCTCGAGTCGAGCTAAACTGTCCTTCCGTGATTCTCGGCTTCTTTTTAGGGATTCATATGGTAAAACTCTTCAGCCTGTGAATCTAACTCTCTGTGTACTACAATCCAAATCTTTCCGATAGTCGTCAAGAAACTCGCAGTGGTGCTTCAAAATCATAGTGGCAATTGGAACCACCGCAATAACCCTACACACTGTCACATCCTAATTGCTAGAGACTGTGCACGGAGAATGCAAGAAGTATACATTGTATACCTTATGAAGAAGACAACTAGTGCGTTGTTGCCTCGCGCAAGCGCCCTGCTCAACCGTGCGCAACCTATAGATGTTACCCTCCTCAACCTCCGACAGTTATTCTACCTCCAAGCCTCTCTACAACAACCTTACACAACAACCAAAGTGAGAAGGAAAGAAATGAAGAAAGTTTTCGAGGATCGGCGAGGTCACTCACGGACATACGACCTTTTCAGAATTGGCGGGACGAAACTTCAGAATTGGCGGGACGAAACTTCAGAATTGGCGGGGGGACTTTTCCACAGCCCCTAAAAAAGTGCAAATTCGAAATCTTAGCTGGAAACTGAATCAACTATTTCCTGGCTGACTAAAGTAAGGAAGAGTACATACCTCGAATCTACTTGCACTTGCGAGTTATATACAAGGTTTTAGGGTAACGCTCAGGGTTTGGGTTAGGGTTAGGTTTAGGGTTTAGAGTTAGGGTTTTTAGGGTTTAGGATTTAGGGTTTGGTATTTAGGTTCAGGTTTAGGGTTTAGGGTTTAGGTCCTTAGTTAGGCGTTATCTTCTGATGTCATTTCATTTCAATATAATAATACTTTGAAGATTCAAGATATTGACAATTCAACTAAGGTATAGGAAAATGTAGAGTAGATATTGAGATGATTAGAAATAATTTGTATTACAATCGAAATAGGACTTATCTATTATGTTGAAATCAAAGATCTTAACAAACGAGTAGCATTCAAAAATGTGCATCATGTTACTATTTTGTCATCAATTTAGAATGTGCATTCTTTGGCAAGAATCCCAAGTGTCTCCATGGTCTGGATTTGGAATTGAAATTGGTTACTATCCACTTAGAGGTACTCAAAGACTTGAAATGTGCGCAAACTAATATTTGGATTAAAATATCTTATATTTGAGTTCACATTGTATTATCATGAGTTTAGGGTGTGGCAATCTAAGCATGACATGAAAGATGGAAGAATTCTTGACCATACAAATTTATTTCATGTTTTGACGTGAAATTAAAGACTTTGTCATTTGTAAAACATAGAGAGTGGAACAATATTAAAAGATTTCAACAAGAAACGGAGAGACCTCCTCATGACAAAAAAAGGATAATCAAAATATAAAATATAACTAATACAGAGTGTATCATTTAGTGCATCAGGCATAATTTAATGTTTGAAATGTAAGTAATTTTGAATTTATTTATACATGCAGAAAAGGAATAATTAGTTTTTGAGCACGTTCTAGTGGTCGCAAATTATATTTGAAATTCTCAAAATTTTGTAGAAGGATGATAAAAGTCATGAGGCATAATTATTAGTAATTTATTTTCGCAATGAACGTCTTCAATAAAAGTTATGCGAGCCAAAGGAGAAACTTCTCGATTGCCGGCACGTCGAGCAACCTAAAAAACCTTTTGCGATGACACAGTATGGAATGTGATATTTTCAATACATAGAAGTAATATTAGAACGAATGATATTGTGGAAAAACATGTTATTTTTCTAGTGAAAAATAAGATTACATCCCAATTCATACATTTTCACACATTGTCACATATTATTGATTTAGGGTACCAAGAATACTTAGACTTCATATCCACTGAAGACTAGGGGATCGTCATATTTTTTTTCTTTTTAATATTACTATTGGAGATTTAGGTCCACATATTTTGAAAATCCTTTGAAAATTCAAAAGATTACTATTTCACTTGTGAAATACTTCACCATAAAGAGAAGTACGGAGTTCAAAATGATTGTTTGTAGAAGTGGATATACACATTGCACATACATTAGCTCGGTTTTTAGCAGAGGTGTGCACCATCTCTTTGTGCAATGAACCAAACGGAGTGTGTGCACACACTTAAGCTCCAGTAGCGCTAACGTGTGCCTCATCACTAGGTGCAGTGAATTAAAAAGAAAATATGCATAGTTTAGCTCTACTAGCGCTAAATTGTGCATCATCACTAAATGGAGTAGATTAGAAAGCAAAAATGCACTATGTAGCTCCAGTATAGAGAAGATGGCTTCTAGAGAAGTAGACAGTAAATAGGAATCCATACACTAATTGTAAAATGTACAATAAGTGTAGTGACAAAACTATACATCACCCAATGTCAACTACTACTCTAAATGTCAATCCTAGTAAATAGTGGAACATAAAGTTTTTTACTTGTGGAAAATTAGTTTAGGAAACCTTAATCATGGTTTGATTACATCTTGAGCATCATAGTAAAGAAGGGTTGAGTGCATGTAGAAAAGCAAGAATTTGCAAGAAAGAGCTTGGGAATAATCGGACGTAGGTATGGAGCAAACGAAAAATATCAAAAATTGGACAAAGTAGAATGTAAAATATGGAGGGAAAATGAAACTGCAAGTAGAAGATTGGAAATATAAGAACATTCTTCTGGAAACGAAAATGAGTAAAGAAAGGAATATTGGAAAAGGAAAAAACTTAAACATACAATAAATATAGAAATACAAGTAAAATACTCATTAGATATCCATCACATATTATGCATTCAATGTGCATTACATATTCAGTAAATATTCATTAAATACTTATTGAATATTCAAATACACATTAATTTTACATTAGAAATTTATGCACTATTCATTAACTATTCATTAACAGTGCATTAAATACTCTATAAATAATCATTAAATATACAAATATTAATTTAACTATCATAAAATATACTTTTAAAACTTCAAACATTCATTAAGTAAAATTTAAATATTCTTTAATTGTGCATAAAAGTTACAGATATACAAATATACATGAATTATCCTATAAAAAGTCATTACAAAGTCATTAGTTATTGGCTAATTATATGATTACACAATAAATATTCATTAGATAATATCAAAAAATATTAAAAAAATGCAAGAGATGGGAATGAGAATAGTTGTGGATAAGACGATAAGAAATTGAGGTTGAAGATGAGACGAAGAATAAAAACATGGCGACCGGTAGGTAGAACATATTGAGCTTATACAATTTATCAAGTATCAAAATTGTGTGCTAGAGAAGAGTTTTGATAGAGGGCTATTACAAAATGAATTGTAGTAGGTGAAGAAATGAGGGATAATATTCATGACAATGGTGGCTAAAACTAGTTTCCAACTTGTTGACAAATAGTGTACTAGAAAAAGAGAATCTCCACCGGGGCCGAGGGACCGGGATGCAAGAATAAACACGGTAAAGCCCACTCCGTGAGGCCTAGGCCGGTGTCTCGGCCCACTAGAGTGGCGGCACCGGTTCTTCTAAACAATAAATTTACAAAAAGTACAGGGAAGACCAAAATTCCCCGGGGGCATGTGTTCAATCATGTAATTACACGAGGGAATTAAAAAAAATCAATAAAAACCCCAAAAAAAATTAGCCTACTATGGCGTTAGTGTTGGGCGCTGGCGTTCCCTTACAATGGCCAATTCGGGGACGGTGCGGGGGAAAAAGGATAAACCCCCCTCACTTCATCTCAAACTTGGGCACCTTCCCGCTGGCGTGGAAAATTCCCCGTCAGGGGTGGAGATGCTCTAACTACTGGATTTGTACCGTTAGAGTAAAAGCAAAATGAAGAGAAAAGTAAAGAAAAAATTCAAACTTTAGCTCTATTAGAGCTAAAGTGTACACCATCAGTAAATGTAGGGAACTAAAAAGAAAATATGCACACTTTAGCTCCAATAGAGCTAAAGTGTGGACCGGCATTTATTTTATAATTATACAATTGCAAGATGTGGTCTTAACATACTTATTGTCTATTCGATTCTCATAGTAAATAATATCAAACTCATAAAAAATCAAAACGTGAATTCAAAGTAATAGAATCTTAAAATCGTAGCTTTAAAACTCTCTTAAGTGTGCTTCACCTAATAATTGGTGTAGGAGGAACTTATATACATCGATGGTAATGAATTTACTCCTTGTGTAATGCAGAAATTGAAATCGAGTCAAGTGAAAGCCAACTGATCCACTAAAACCATGAAAGAAAACTAAACACTATAATCTTGTTTCTAACACTAAACACTATAATCGTGCACTTCCGTCCAATCCAAGTTTGTGTATTATTGAGAAAATGCCAATTTAGAAGTTTTAATTGAGATCATACGAATGAAATTGGAAATAATCACTTTTCTTTTGCTACCTGTTCGTTGCCCCAGAATATGCAAAATTGTAGTGTTAATGGCCCAGAAAAATTGTGTAGGAAATTTACGAGTACAAAAATACTACACGCGCGTAATATCTTGAACTTGTTCTAGAAAGATTAAATTGGCTCCTTGAAACTTCGGATATCAATAATGAAGGTGAATGAATTGTAGTGCATCCATCTGTAATACCCGAGGGTCTCACTTGAATATCACGAAGGGTATCCCGAGGGTATCTCGGGAGCACCACACAGCCACAGGGTTTCGACCCTCACGACTTTAGGTGCCACCGAAAGTACCCCACGAAATCGTAGCGCGAGCCTTTTCTCTCCCCTTTTCGTTGCTGTCCAGGTTTTCTGTATGTATTTCCAGGCGTTGTTGTTTTGTGAGTTTTGTACGTTTATGCGTTGGTTCGTCGTTGCGACTTTGCGGTTTGTGTTGGTTTCGTTATCTACAGGGTTTGTTAAGTTTGTGTATACTATAGCGTTGTGTTTAGGCTTTCGTGCGCAGTTTACTAGAGGTTAGGGTTTCTTGCGGATAGGGTTTCTTGCGGATAGGGTTTGTAGGACGTGCGATTTTTTGTTGTGTGAGTTCGTGTACACTGTAGCGCTAGAGTTTAGGGCTGTTTCTGTGAGATTGTGTGAGATTGTGTGAGTTGCTGTGAGTTTGTGAGAGTTTGTGAGTTTGTGTGAGTTTATGTGAGTGTGTGTGAGTTTCTGCGAGTTTCTGTGAGCACGTAGAGTCTGAAACGGCCGTGCGCGAAGGATTGACGTGAACAAGGAACAAGACTTGCAGTTTTTTCAGTCGGATTTCTCAGTTTTAAAGGTAAGTGCACTCATTCGGTCTTGCATTTCTTTTGATATTTGTGTAGTTTTGCTTTAGATATGATGTATTGAAACATTATGATAGCATTGCTTTTGATGTATGTGTGAGAAGGTAGATGAGATTGTGTATTCAATGTGGTGGTTTGAATGTGGTGGTTTGTGGTTATTTGTTGTGGTTTGTGCTAGTTTAAATGTGTTGGTTTGTGCTAGTTTAGATGTGCACATTGAATTCAATGTCGTGGTTTCAATTGCTAAATTCAATGTGTTAATTTCAATGTGCTCATTTCAAAGTGCTGATTTCATTGTGAATGATTTCAATGTGTTGGTTTCCATGTGCTACTTCGTTTGATTTTGTGTGTGTTTGTTATTGTTGTTGCAGGACATCTAGTTCCAGCAGAATTTGTCTCGGATTAAGGTTCATAATCAATGGCTGAAAGGTATAATCCATGCTCTCACCCAGGAGCCCTAAACCCTACGCCTTCAATATCATATAACGAAAGACGAATCTACACAAACTGCAATAAATAAGCTCTTCAATGAACACAGTTTAGCTCGAGTCGAGCTAAAGTAGGACATCGATATTGCACTATTGTCCACACTTTAGCTCGACTAAAGCTAAAGTGGGCCTCCACTGTGCACTATTGTCAACACTTTAGCTTGAGTCGAGCTAAAGTGGGCCTCCACTGTGCACATTTGGCCACACTTTAGCTCGAGTCAAGCTAAAGTGCGCTCTCCAGTATGCTCTTTTGGCTGCACTTTAACTCGACTCGAGATAAAGTGTGACCAATGAAGCACACTGGAGAAGGCACTTTAGCTCGACTTGAGCTAAAGTGTGGACAATAGTGCACAGTGGAGGCCCACTTAAGCTCAAGTCGAGCTAAAATATACAACTAAATACGTCTTTGTTTGCGCTAAAGCCGGCTCCAGGAAAAGTAATCATAATAACTACTCTAAAACTCTTGGTCTGAAAAAATGTCATGGCCTTCCAATAAAGCCAATACGCTTTACCTCGAATTGAGCTAAAGTGTAAGACAATGAACTTAAACAACAACTCAAACACAACAACATTCGGACTTTAAACATTCCAGAAGTAAAGTATACCAATGATATCTATGATTTAACTCATGTCAACTTCTCGTTCACCATTCACAAGTGTGCAAGAGCTTCAGTCCTGCTCCAACCACTTGAGAACCTCGAAGAGTGAGGTTCGTGAGTGATTGAAGCGGAACTGAAGCTCTTCCACAGTTCTAAGAGTTAAACGAGAAGTAGCCATGATTTTCCTAAAAATGTATAGAAAAGTCGTTTGAATGAATAATGTAAGTGTCAGAACTGTTCAGCTATGCATTCTATGTATAAGCACTTTAGCTCGAGTCGAGCTAAAGATGAAGCTAAAACTTGATTACAACATTGTTACAGTCGTGTAATTGCAGTCTAGTTTCTCAACTCACGTCTATTTTTCATTCACCTCTCATAAATCGTGCATGAGCTTCAGTCCCGCTCCAACCACTTGCAAACCTTTAAGAGTGAGGTTTGTGAGTGGTTGGATCGGTTCGTAAGCTTTTCCACGGTTTTGGGAGTTGAACGAGAAGTAGGCATGAGTTGATTGAAAGGGTCTAAGAGAATGTTCTAATTGACTAAATTTTGTTGCAGAGTATTATTCACATACTTGTATAATTTTACACTTTAGCTCGAGTCGAGCTAATGTGTGACCTCGCCGTCCTAATCAGATGATCATTTAAGCAATCTAACATCTGTGCTCTGTTTTGTGTTTGTGCAGGTCTGAGAGGGACAGGATGGTGTCTCAGCTGCAGCACTTCTTCCAACCAAAGCATGTCGACGTTGACGATGACGATGGAGACGACAACAACCACTTGGATTGCTGGGAGCTGAAGGACCCATCAATGACACTGAAGTGGACGCTTCTGTGGGGACCTATACGGATCATTTAGTTTTGGTCAGACCTTCGCTGGTGCTATCGTCGATCCCCAGGACATCGACTTCAAGACCAAAATTACTGATGTAGTCCATGAAGATAACGATCACGTTAAGTTGTCCTGTGAGACGACCACTGAGTCCTTAGATCCGTATTTGTTTACTATTGTAGTGGACAATAGTTCATCTCCCTTCTATATCCAGGATTTAGTCGATTCTCTTAGGTCGTCCAAATTTGAGGAAATAGTGACTCAGGTCGAGCATGAGATCTCTCTTAAGAAATGGGAGACTAGTAGCGGACAGTCGCTGAAAGCAAAGGCTGTAGCTAATAAATTGCACGTCATTCTATCTAGAATGAGTACCTTTGCCGCTCTAGATAAGGCCAAAAATATCGCGACAAGACGCTCGATAGAAATTTCAATGGTTTCGGGGGCGGTGATCGGTAGCCAGGACATGAGTCAAGCATCGGTACCGGTTAGAACACCAGGTGCGAGAACAAGCCGAAGCACCCTGCGCAACACGCTGTCTGCTTCCCCCGTGAAGAAGCGATCAACTGCCAAGAAGCCGGAAACCTCTTCAAGAAAGAAGTCGAAGCTCGTATCAGAGGAGGAGATGGCCAATACGATGGCCTCTGCACTCTCGGAGCTCCCTAAGGCGCTTGGATACGGAGAGACAATCGACTACAACAACGTCCAACAGATTTACCAAAAATTCTGGACGGAGTGTCAGAGCTGCTTCCTCAATGGAGACAAAGAGATGAAGATCGAGCTTGACGTGATGAGGTTGCATAATGCACCTCCGGAGTGGACGATCCGTGCATTCGAACCTCGGGGTATGGAGGAGTTGAAACATTACTACCTCCAAATGCCAGACAAGACGCAGAAGCAGACTCTCTGCGTCATGCCGAAGCTCGACGCTATGCTGACGACGGTTGAGGAGCTCAGCGACTGCGACTACTACATCATCAACGGCCAGCATAGCGTTGCTGCCTCAAAGGAGATGATAAACGGCAACGTCCCGGAGGTTATGAGAAGGCACTTCCGAACATGGCAATGTTACATTGTCTGGACGCAGGATCCGGAGAAGCTGAGGAAGATTTCCGCGTATTATAATCATGTGAATCACTTGGTCCAGTTCAAGCCGATGTGGGCAACCAATATCCTTGGCTCTCGTGCTTTGTGGATCCAAGCTCGGAGACCAATGCCCAAGCACTCCGCCACGGGCATTTGAGGGACTCACAAGTCAAGTCGGAGAACTGCGGTTGAAATGGCCAATGACAAGAGGTTTGAGGTAATATATCTTGACCAAGGTCATGCACTTTAGCTCGACTCGAGCTAAAGTGCAAATTCGCTCTGTATCCTGTATACTCATGTGTATAGATAAAAAATTGCTTTCATTGGCCGCTCTTGGGTTGCAAGTTAGCTCGACTCGAGCTAACTTGTAGTGTTTGGACCCTACTGGACATGTTTATATTCCTTTTCTAATTGTAAACTCACACAACCCTTTTTATGTTCTACGCAGCCATTTCTTAACGCGGTTTGTGAGCGCTTCGCAATGATCGACGTTGCGAAGAGCCAGGCAGCGCTCAAGAAGGCCGGGAAGGCGAAGGAGCTCTCAATTACGAACGAGGTGAAGATCATCACCGCAACAGATGAGACCTTCAAGCTGTGGTCGGACGTCATCTCTTCCGCGACGCATGGCGACCTCATCAACGTCGATTCGACTTCGACGCCCTTGGCAAAGTTCAAGGACGCAAAGTCTTGGGTACCTGAGAAGGATGGGGTCCTGACGCGCGAGTTCTTCAAGTTTCTCGCAAACATGACCGAAGCCGATCATGCAAAAATGTGCAAGTACATTCTCAATCGGTCAGGGCCATCTCAAAAACTGCCCTACCCTAAGGTTGTTATAAAGCAGCCAAATTCTGTACTAGAGGATTGCTACACCTCTTCCTCCACTCCGACTGGGTGGATCGGAGGAAGAGGAAGGAGGTCGCTCGGATGGAGCTTCAGTTGATCAGGCCGGAGCTGGCCTTCTTCAACAGCACTGGAGCGTACAGTCGTTCCAACTTGCGGACGTTCAAGAAGAACTACAACGTCAAGAAGGCCTCAAAGCGTGCCTTCTTGGATTGGGGACCACCGGATTCATACTACAAGGATTCGAGACAGACGCAGTTTCGCAACTCCAAATGTGAAGATCTCTCTCCGTACGCTAGGGAGTTTTTCAGAGTCTTCATCGATGTGCGGTCGCGGTTCGTTCCACCTCAGGGAGCCCTGCACTTCCGTTTTTACAAGGCGGCAACGAATTTGCTCGGGACGTGGCCTTCGGATTCGTGGCGCAACCTGGGCTGCAACGTGAAGCTCGCCATCATCGACTTTCGGAACATCCCTGGGTTCTCTGGGAAGGCAACGTTGTCGTTGGAGAGGCCCTTTTTCGACGAGTTCATGACGATGTTTGCATCGAAAGGGCAGCCTCCCCTCACCGGTCTTCCAGCTTGGCTCTTCATTTGCGGCGACGAGCAGTCACACCTTCAAGTGACAGCGTTTGCTGAGGGCCCATCGTTGTGCCATGCATACGATGTGCTGCAGCCGAAGTATCTTCCCTCCAAGAACGAGCGCCTCGGAGGATACGCGCCAAAGACCAACAACGCTCTCGACCCGGTTCGGCTCTTCTTTCTCTTCAAGAAGGAGCTTACGCAGATCCCGGCCGTAAAGAAGACCTACGCAGCTCCAGAGCATGTGTTGCACACGAAGCTGCGCAAGTACAACGAGTTGGCGTACTCCATGAATTTTAACGAGCTCAGGATGGAGTTCTTCATCAAGGTCATGGAGCTGTTCTGCAAGAATGGGGAGGCAGTTGTCCAGCTGTTTGGCGGGACAAAATTACTCATTGCGAGTGTGGTAAGTTTTCCTGCAATTTAGCTCGAGTCGAGCTAAACTATTGATACCCTTTCTGACTCGTGCATAGTTTCAATGAGGTCATGCCTATGCTGTTGCGTGACACTTTAGCTCGAGTCGAGCTAAAGTGTCGACTTTTACTTGTATGATTTTCTAGAAGTCATCAAGTGCGTTCATAACCTTTCAAGTTGTAATAGTTGAGTTTTCGTACCAACAATTGTTTGTGTTCAGTTTAGCTCGACTCGACCTAAATTGAATCTTCTTCAATCCATTGGTGTGATGATGTTGGACCTGGAGGCATTCTGCATTTTCCACAACACCGATGAGCAGGACCTCGACGACACCTCCGAGGTCGCGTTGACGCTGGATCGGGCCGATTTCGATGTTTCTGCGTATCATGTCAACGCGAAGATCTTCCCCGAGCTTGGAGAGGCCATTGGCAAGGGGAAGGGGAAAACAATTATTGACCTCGGCGATGAGGAGGAAGATGCGGAACCGAGCGCCGTGGTTGCGTGCCCGATCTCGAGCACCGTCACTCCGGATAATGAGTCCCATGACGACTTCGTTGACACTACTCCGCTCGAGTTTCAGAGTGCCTCTCAATCTGAAGCATGAGACACAATCGCTTCCTCGCGACAACGATTCGACTTCCCGTAGTTAAATTTGTTGGATATTTCCGACAGGCCTCACTCAGCTGCCACCTTGGGCGGGTCAGCCGCTCTGCCCGCTGCCAAGAAGAGGAAAGTCGCCAGTGCGAGCGGCCGCTCTCCGTTGGCTACGGCAAGCAGTGCACATGACGAGAGCAGGTTGATCTCCCTCGAGAAGAAGCTCGAGGAAGAGGCCACCCGGATGAGGTTGATGGAGCAGCGGCTGGCGAAGCGTGACGAGGAGCTCAGGGATCTGCAGCAGAGGCCTGACAAAGAATTGATGAGGGACCAAGATCAGAGGCATGCCGAGATGATGCTCATGATGCAGAGATTCATGTCGGCTAATTTGTCTGTTGCTGCCACGACACCACCCGTAGTTAATGTTGTGATCCCCCAGCCTCCCCCCTCACCGGACGGCGGGTCTGGGAGTCTGTCTCGCGATTTGCAGCTACCATCTCCGTCGGGTACCTCCCTCGTCTCCAGTGGGGGTCAATTGCTTCTTGTTCTCCCATCCCCGTCGACCCGCCCCTCTTCCCCTCCGAAGTCGCCCGATCGGGACGTATCTATCGCAGATGTCTCCAGCTCATCGTCAGGTTAGTGTACGTAGTTGCGAGTGTATATAGGCAGAACATTTTGTAAATGTCCAATTTTGTACTCCAATATTTTTTGTTCATATTATAGTGCACGGCGAGCACTTCAGCTCGTCTCGAGCTAAACTGCTTGACATCTAACCATTGTGACTTGTATCAGTGTCCTCTGTGCGCATCCGCTCATAGGGTGAAGTTGTTGAATTTTTTCAGATCTAAGTTTCGGTGATGACACGATTGCTCAACCAGTCATAGATAAGGTAGTCCAGGCTGCAGTCTTAGTCATAGATGAGGTCGTCTAAGTTTCAGCTCTGCTCGTAGACGAGATCAATCATGATTCTGCTGTCCCGGAGCCACCTCTTCTTGTCCCAGAACCGTGCCCCCAAATGGATGTCGGGCACTCCGGGCCCCTTGACAACATGTAGGGGTTCGTTGGGATCGATGGGTGCCCAAGACAAAATGCTGCAGGACGATGAAGTTCTCGAGGTATTCTTCTAACACTATTCAAACTCCACTCTTTCCCCATCACTCCTCCCCCCATTTACCTCTTTTGTTCTACGTATTGTTGATTCGTGGTTGTTAATGAATCTGTAGTAATATTGGTCGTTCTCCTGGCGTTTCCGAACCACGTCGGTGAGGCATCAATAAGTGGTGCCAGTAATCTAGAAGAAATACCTAGAGTCCTATCAGATTTCGAGGGCAGGTGGTTGAATATTGTGTTGGACCTCAATGGGATTCTATGCACGTGTGAGCCTTTGTTGCAGGCTAGAGGATCCAGGAACTCTATCCCGTCCATTCACTCGGCTTTGCTGCCGGCCGAAGTAGGCCCTAAACTAGTTCGAGTGCGCCCTGGTTGTGCTCAATTCCTTACGAAGTTGTCTAAGATTGCCACCATCATGATCTGGAGTTCGATGATGGAATCTACAACACGTCAGCTATGTAAATATATTTTTGAGCATAGTTCTTCGTACCCTCTCAGGATCTTTGGTCAGGAGAGTTGCGATAGGGTTCCCGAGCGTAGAGTCGGTAGCAGAACAATCTACATGAAGGAATCTGGCACTCAGAAGGACATCTTCTTGAAGACCTTATCGAACCATCTCTTCAGTAGGTTGGGTCGTGAGTATAATCCGGCAAATACGCTTATCATTGACGACAGCCCGATTAAGCACATGCTCAATTTGCCGGAGAACGTCCTTCTTCCATCATGGTCGCACAAACATGATGGCACGAGAGACGATTCTGTATTGTTGGAGGAATTGCTGCCATATCTCACTGACCTTCATCAGTTTCCGGGTGGCCTAGCACAATACCGGGCCGAACATCCCTCTAGCCGGGAGATGTTCTATAATGATCAGAAGACGTGTGGTCAGTCTGTGAGTATCTGGAACGCAATCCAAGCGTCTCAGAATCTCCGCTCTTAATGTCGTTGGGAACGCTTAGATGCCTATTACACTTTAGGTCGGATAGAGCTAAACTGTATCGATTGACTACAACTCGATTTTGTAAATTTTGTTGGACCATTTTTTGTGTATTTTTTTTTTGATAAATGAAACTGAGATGTTTCATCACTTTGTTTGTTGTGGGGGTTGGATACCTACTGTTGATGGAATGTCGTGCTATTTTGAATGATTGGAATTTTCATCTATTATTCTAAGGTATGTGAGTGTCACTGTGGTTGAAATTTCTACAGGACTGTGACTGTCGGGCGTCCGTGGATTCCTTGCTGGGCCTAGAGGAGTTCGCCCTTTCTCTTCGGAGTAAAGGGCTTTTGTTGCACTCTGCTGCAACCGTGCAATCAACCATGGATTATTCGACCATGGAAGTGGACGACGGAGTTGTTGAAAGCCCTATTGCGCGGGAGCCAATTCATGAAAGGAACAACTCACCTTCGCCGCAGTGGCCTCGTTCAGTTCCAGGGTCCCTGCGTCTAAATCCGGATAATTGTACTCCGGCAAAGCGTATTCTCTATGACGGTTTAAGGGATGCTACTTCCCAACGCTCGCTTGCGGTGCGTGTTATGATGACCTCCAATTTATTGCACTATTGAGATGTTTTGGCCTAGACAATTTTGGTTTGTTGATGAGCTACATTGCACTAATGTAGTTTTGGTTCATTTGAGCTTGTTTTTTTTTGTTGGAGGTTAAATGTGCTCTGTGGATCTTTCCTTCTACATTTTAGCTCCATTCGACCTAATGTGCGCTAGGATGGATCTTAATGATACAATTTTCATGTGTGTTGTGTAGGAGTATTCGACCTAAAGTGTATTTCTTTGGATTGTGTGTGGCGCCTATTGTGCAGGAACCATCCGGTAAATGTCTCCGTCCCCGTACTCTCTCAGGAAATGCTGCTAGAGGTAAATGCTCTCCTTCCCCCACCCGCCGGCACTCGCTGTCCAAATCGAACAGTGACGAAGTGCGTAGGCGGGGTTTGCAGCATCTTCTAGAGAGTCCATTAATGCAAGAGAATGGCGCAACATGGACAAAGCAACGTCAGAGGGCTTTTTTGAAGACGCGTATAGAGGCTTATGGTGGAACTCCGTAGACCATTTGATTAGTAATAGGACGATTGTGTTTTGCCTCGGGGTGAATGAGTGTTGTTTGTGACTTTTTTCATGAAGTTTTGAATAAAGCTTGGAATAATGGTACATGCTTCTTTTACAATTACCATTTTTTGGGACATTCGGCTAATTTGGTCCATCCATGTAATGATATATAGTATTTTTGGTGCATTGTTGATATGCTTTGCACCTACAATTGTCTATATATATTGATACTTCAAAGATCATATATCTTCAAAATCATGGAAATCTCCCAATATAACAAATATGGTGTTTTAGGGTAACTCTCATTATTAGGGTTAAATTTTAGGTTTTAGAATTTAGGGTTTAGGGTTTAGGGTTTAGAATTTAGGTTCAGGTTCAGGATACAGGGTTTAGGGCCTTTGGTCTACGTATCATCCTTCTGATGATATTTCATTTCAATTTACTAATACTTTGAATATTCGGGATATTGACAATTCAACTAAGGTATGGGGAAATGTAGAGAAGATATTGAAATGATTAGAATGAATTTGTATTACAATCGAAATAAGACTTATCTATAAAGTTGAAAGCAAAGACCATAACGAACGAGTAGCATCAAAAAAACAAAACACAAATTATACGTGCACGTGTATTTTGAGCAAAAAAGTATGTATTCAAACATGCTTTCGGCATCATTTCTTAGGGGCTTTTAAAAAGTGCATAATGTTATTATTTTGTAATCAATTTAAAATGTTCATTCTTTTGCAAGAATCCCAAATGTCCCCATGGTCTGGATTTGGAATTGAAATTGGTTACTATCCACTAAGTACTCAAAGACTGAAAATGTGCGGAAACTAATAGTTGGATTTAAATATCTTATTCTTGAGTTCACATTGTATTATCATGAGTTTAGGGTGTGACAATCTAAGCATGACATGAAAGATGTAAGAATATTGACAGTACACAAAATATTTTATGTTTTGACGTGAAATTAAAGACTCTGTCATTTGTAAAACATAGAGAGTGGAACAATATTAAAAGATATAAACAAGAAATGGAATGAAACAAAAAAAGGATAATCAAAATATAAAATATAACTAATACAAAGAAGAAACATACACTTAGTGCATCAAGCATAATTTAATGGTTATAATGTAAGTAATTTTGAAATACTTAACCATCAAGAGATGTAGGGAATTTAAAATGATTGTTTGAAGAAGTGGAAATATACATTGCACACACATAGCTTGGTTTTTAGCTGAGGTGTGCCCTATCACTACGCGCAATGAACTAAAAGGAGTGTGTGCACACACTTTAGCTCGACTAGAGCTAAATTGTGCACCATCAGTAAATGGAGTGGATTAGAAAACAAAAATGCATTCTTTAGCTCCACTACACACAAGATGGCTTCTAGTGTAGTGGCCACTAAATACAATCCCATACACTAATTGTAAAATCTACAATAAGTGTAGTGACAAAACTATATTACACTAAATGTCAACTACTACACTAAATGTCAATCCTAGTAAATAGTGGAACAAAAAGTTTTTTACTTGTGGACAGCTAGTGTATGAAACCTTAAAAATGATATTGTGCACATCTTGAGCATCAAAGTAAAGAAGGGTTGAGTACATGTAGAAAAACAAGAATTTGCAAGAAAGAGCTTGGGAATAATAGGACGTAGGTATGGAGCAAAAGGAAAATCTCAAAATTGAACAAAGTAGAATGTACAAATGGAGGGAAAATGAAATTACAAAGAAAAGATTGGAAAAATAAGAATATTCTTTTGGGAACGAAAGTGAGAAATGAAAGGAGTATTGGAAAAGGAAAAATCTTAAACATACAATAAATATAGAAATACAAGTAAAATACTCATTAGATATCCATCACATAGGCATTCAATGTACATTACATATTCAGTAGATATTCATTAAATACTCATTGAATATTCAAATCCACACTGAATATACTTAAATTTTTTATTAACTATTCATTAACTATTCATTAACTATTCATTAATGATACATTAAATACTCTATAAATAATCATTAAATATACAAATATTAATTAAAATGTCATAAAATATACTTTTAAAACTCTAAAGATTCATTCAATAAAATATTTAAATATTCTTTAATTGTTCATGAAAGTTATAGATATACAAATATACATTAAATATTCTATAAAAATTCATTACAAAGTCATTAGTTTTTTGCCAAAGATATGATTACACATTAAATATTCATTAGATATTCCTAAATAATGTAAAAAGAATGCAAGAGATGGGAATGAGAATAGTTGTGAATAAGACGATAAGAATTTGAGGTTGAAGATGAGACAAGAAGAATAAATGCATGGCGACCGGTAGGTAGAAGAATATGAGCTAACACTATTTATCAAGTAACAAATTTGTGTGCTACGGTAGGGTTTTGATTGAGGTCTAATACAAAATGAACTGCAGTAGGTGAACAAATGAGGGATAATATTCATGACAATGGCAGCTAAAACTTATTGCCAACTTGTTGACAAATAGTGTACTAGAAAAAGAACATCTCTACCGGGGCAGAGGGTCTGGAAGAAATGCTGGAATGCAGGAATAAACACGGAAAAGCCCACTCCACGAGGCTCGGGCCGGTATCTAGGCTCTCCGGGGTGGCGGTGCCCATCTTTCCAAACACTAAATTTACGAAAAGTACAGGGGACACCAAAATTCCCCGGGAGCATGTGTCCAATCATGTAATGACACGTGGGAATTAAAAAAAACAATAAAAATCCAAAAAAAATTTGGCCAACTATGGCGTCAGCGCCGGGCGCTGGCGTTCCTCCAGAGTAGCCAATTCGAGGACGGGTGTGGGGGAAAATGGATAACCCCCTTCTCGTCATCTCAAGCGTGGAAAATTCCCTAATAGGGGTGGAGATGCTCTAACTACACTATTTGTACCGTTACACTAAAAGAAAAATGAAGTAAAATAAAAAGGAAAAATTCACACTTTAGCTCTATTAGAGCTAAATTGTGCACCATCACTAAATTTAGGGAACTAAAAAGAAAATATGCACACTTTAGCTGCAATAGAGCTAAAGTGTGCACCGGCATTTATTTTAAAATTATACTACTGCAAGATGTGGTCTTAACATACTTATTCTCAGTTCGATTTTCATAGTCGAAAACATCAAACTCACAAATAGAAAAACTTGAATTTAAAGTAATAGAATCTTAAACCGTAGCTTTTAAACTATTTTAAATGTGCTTCATCCCTCTCCAACACCTAAGAACTTGGTGTAGGAGGAACTTATATATGACGATGGTAATGAATTTACACCTTGTGTAATGCTGAAATTGAAATTGTGTCAAGTGAAAGCCAGCTGATCCATTGAGAGCATGAAAGAAAACCAAGCACTTTAATCCTACTTTTAACACTAAACACATGAATCGTTCACGTCCGTGCAATCAAAGTTTGTGTATTATGAAGAATATGCCAATATATAAGTCTAAATTGAGATTGTACCGTTGAAATTGGAAATATTTTATTTTCTTTGCCTCCCGATCATTGCCTCAGAATATACAAATTTGTAGTGTTTTAGACCTAGAGAAATTGACTTGGAAACTTACAAGTAGAGAAATTATAAACGCGTATAATATCTCTAAATTTACCTAGTGAAATTTAATTTCCTTCCTAAAATACTGGATATCAATAGATTTGAAGGTCAAAGAATGGTGGTGCATCCACCGTAATACCCTAGGATATTACCGAGATATATGAGGGAGCATCCTGAGGGTATTGCGGCGATCTCAAGGGTATCCCGAGGGTACCACGCGGCTACATGAGCCCCTATCTGTACGGCTTAGGGTTTCGAAAATCTTTCTCTACACCCTGGAATTGGGCCGCGAGCCAGTACTTTCTCTTGCTCCTTTTTGTGTTTGTGTTTGTGTTCGTATTTGTGTTCTTCTTTGTGTTCGTGTTTATGTTCGTGTTCGTATTGCGCTTGTGCTCGTGTTGCGCTCGTGTTAGTGTTGCGCTTGTGTTAGTGTTGTGCTCGTGTTCGTGTTGCGCTCGTGTTCATGTTGCGCCCGTGTTCGTGTTGCGCTCGTGTTCGTATTGCGCTCGTGTTTGTGTTGAGCTTGTGCTGGTGTTGCGCTTATGTTCATGTAGGTTGCTATAGTATTTGCTCAGTTTGTGTTAGTCGTTGCGCTTTTGTTTAGAGTTTGTGTTAGGGTATGTTGCGCACGTTATTTGAAACGTGTAGGCTTAGATTTCCTGCAGATAGGGTTTGTAGGAAGTGAGGGTTAGTATTGTGTGAGGTTCAAGCATGTAGAGATAGAATCGCGCGAAGGATTGACGTGAAATTCCAACGAGGAGGAAGAACAAGAAGCTGAGGAAGATTTTTGACAATTAAAGGTATGTGTAGAGATCCCTTTTTTTTACAATTGGTTCATGGTTTTTCTGGTTTATTGAATTGATGTTTGGTGTTTCGTATTTGTTGTATGGTATTTGGTGTTTGCTGTTTGTTGTGATTGTCTGTTTCCTATTTTTTTCTTCAGGCGTTTGTTGTGTCTACATTGCTCTTAGTTTTTGTTTGTATTAGAATACATTGTGAGTGCGTGTGTTGATTTGAATGTTCAATGTGCTACTTTGTGATTAGATGTGTTGAATTATTGTGTTTATGTTGCAACACATTCTGTGTGCATATTGTTTTTTATTTTGTTTCGGTACTCAATGCGTGTTGAGTGTGTGAGTTCAGGTTTAGTGTTTTTGAATGGAGTTATTGGTTGATTAATTGTGTGTGTTTGGGTTCGGCTACTTGTGTTTGTATTGATGTTGTGTGTGGTTTTTTCTTCACGTAATACTGTTTGTCTTCATGATCAATTAGTTTCCAGAGTTTGTAATATGGTTTGTAAGGAGGTTCTGCTTCTAATAGTTTGGAATGTTATTCTTCTCGCAGGACGCCTAGTTCCAGCACAATATTACTATGGTTAAAGGTTATAAGCAATGGCTGAAAGGTAAAATCCATACTCTCGCTTAGGAGCCCTAAATCCTACGCCTTGAATATCATATGACGGTAGACAAATCTGCACAAATTTTAATAAAATCAGCATTTCGGTCAATACACTTTAGCTCAAGCCGAGCTAAAGTGTGGCCAATAGCGCACACTGTTGGCTCAACTTTAGATCGGGTCGAGCTAAAGTGCGGCCAAAGATGCACTAGACCACTACACTTTAGTTCAGCTAGAGCTAAAATGTACAGGACCAGTGCATCTCTATTCGCACTTTAGCTCGACTCGAGCTAAAATGTATCAAGTCAGTGCGTCATAGGTCGCGCTAAAGCCCGAGTCGAGCTAAAGTGACGTTATTATCTACTCTCAAACCCAGTCTCTCGAAGAAAATATCCCAAAATTCATCTGAGCCAATACACTTTACTTCAAATCGAGCTAATGTGTGAAACAAATCACCTAAAGCACAACCCACACACCACTACTTACGGAGCTATAAATATGACAGAAGTTCAATTCACCGATGACACTGATGACACAAAGATTTCTTCTCGTTTCTGCTTCTCGTGTAATTTCTTAATTAAGGATGAACTTTCTCACCGATTCAACCACTTGAGAACCCTACTATTAAAGGTTTGTGAGTGCTTGGATGGGTGAATAAGTTGCTGCTCGGTTTATAAGATTGCAAGGGAATAGGTACAAGTAGAATCATTGTGTTTATCACTGCTCGTCTCGATAAGAGAGTCAATGTATGCTAATCAAATGATTGCATATCCTAGCGAAACTATACAACCATACAATGTACTGTAGTCACACTTTAGCTCGAGTCGAGCTAAAGATAAAGCATTAGCTAAAATACAGCCATGTTTATCGTCGTGTAATCTTCGTCTGGTATCTCAACTCATGTCTACTTCTTGTGCACCTTCTTGAATCATGCATGAGCTTCAGTCTCGTTCCAATCACTTAAAAACCTCGAAGCCTGAGGTTCGTGATTGATTGGATTGGTTCGTAAGCTTTTCCACGGTTTAGGCAATTGCACGACAAGTTGACGCGAGTTGATTCATAGGGTCTGCTGATGTTCTTTGAATGACTATATGAACGTTAATAAATTGAACTAACCAACTAAGTAATTGGTCACACTTTAGCTTGAGTCGAGCTAAAGATGAAGCATTAGCTTAAATACAGGAATGTTAACCGTCGTGTGATTGCAGTCTAGTATCTCAACTCATGTCTACTTCTCGTTCACCTCTCATAAATCGTGTATGAGCTTTTATCCTGCTCCAACCACTTGAGAACCTCAAAGAGTGAGGTTTGTGACTGATTGGATCGGTTTGTAAGTTTTTCCACGATTTTGGGAGTTGAACGAGAAGTAGGCAAGAATTGATTAATAGGGTCTAGGGAAGTTTTCCAATTGACTTTATAATGTTGCAGAATATTACTGACATACTTCGTATTTGGATACACTTTAGCTTGAGTGGAGCTAAAAAGGAAGCATCACCTTAAATACAACAATGTTTACCTCCGTGTAATCATTGTCTGGTATGTCAACTCATGTCTATTTCTCGTGCAAATTTTGAAATTGTGCATGAGCTTGAGTGCCGTTCCAACCACTTGAAAACCTCAAAGCGTGAGGTTCGTGAGTGATTGGATCGGTGCGTAAGCTTTTCCACGGTTGGGGAGTTGCACGAAAAGTAGACAAGAGTTGATTAATTGGGTCCAGGGAAGTTTTTCAAATGACTATATAATGTTGCAAAGTATTACTGACATACTTTGTATTTGGGTACACTTTAGCTCGAGTCAAGCTAAAGAGTAATCTTTCCATCTTATTTGGATGATCAATTTAGCAATCTCATAGTTGTGCTAGGTTTTGTATGTGTTCGAAAATGAGAGGGACATGATGGTGACTCAGCTGTAGCACTTCTTCCAGCAAAAGCCCGTCGACCTTGATGATGATGATGGAGACGACAACAACCACTTGGATTGATGGGAGCTCAAGGACCCAACAATGACATTGAAGTGGAATCTTTTGTGGGCCCCCTGGATGGATAATCTAGTGTTTGGTCAGACCTTCGCTGGAGATGTTGTTGAACCCCAACACATCGATTACACAACTAGGATAACTGATGTAGTCCACAAAGATAACGATCACGTTGAGTTGTCGTGTGTGACAACCACTGAGTCCGTAGAGCCAAATATGTTTACTATTGTAGTGTACAATGTTGTATCTCCCTTCTCTATCGAGGATTGTGCCGAATCACTTAGGGCTTCCAAATTTGAAGATGTAGTGGCTCAGGTCGACTACGAAATCTCACTTAGGAAATGGGAGACTAGTAGAGGTCAGCCGCTCAAAGCAAAGGCTGTAGCCAATAAATTCGGAGTCATTCTATCGAGAATGAATACCTTTGCCGCTCTAGAGAAGGCAAAGACAATCGCGGATAGGCGCCTGATATCGATTTGGATAGTTTCTGGGGCCGGAACCGGTAGCCAGGAGTTGAGTCAAGCGTCGATACCGGTTAGAATACCAGGCGCAAGAAGAAGTCAAAGCACCCTGCGCAACACCATGTCTACTTCCCTCGCCAAGAAGCGCTCTGCTGCCAAGAAGCCAGAGACCTCTTCCAGGAAGAAGACGAAGCTCGTATCAGAGGAGGAGTTGGCCAATTCAATGGCCTCTGCACTCTCGGAGCTCCCTCATGCGCTCGGGTACGGAGAGACAGTCGACTACACCAACGCCCAAGAGATTTACCAAAAATTCTGGACGGAGTGTCATAGGTGCTTCTTCCTTGGGGACAGAGAGAAGAAGTTCGAGCTTGACGTGATGAGGTTGTATAATGCACCCCCGGTGTGGACAATCCATGCATTCAAACCTCGGGGAATGGAGGAGTTGATGCATTATTACATCGAAATGCCGGTCAAGACGTAGAAGCAGACTCTCTGCGTCATGCCCAAGCTCGATGTTATGCCAACAAAGGTTGAGGACATTAGCGACTGCGACTTCTTTGTCATCAACAGCCAGCATAGCATTGCAGCATCAAAGGCGATGATAAATAACAACGTCCCGGAGATAATAAGGAAGCACTTCCAAACCTGGCAGTGTTTCATTGTCTGGACACAGGATCTGGAGAAGCTGAGGAAGATTAACGCGTATTATAACCGCGTGAATCACTTGGTTCAATTCAAGTCGACGTCGGCAACCAATATCCTCGGCTCTTGGGCTTTGTGGATCCACACTGGGAGACCAATGCCGAAGCACTCGGCTGCGGGCATTAGCGGGTCTCACAGGTCAGGGCGGAGAACGGTAGTAGAGATTGCGAATGACAAGAAATTCAAGGTAATATTTTCAAACCAAGCTCAGGGAAGTTGGCTCGAGTCGAGCTAGCGTGCAAGTTTGCACCAAATCTGTATAGTATTGTATACATATTCAAATCGATTACATTGCATACTTTCAGTTTGCAAATTAACTCGACTTGAGCTGACTTAAAATTATCGGGCACTGCTTGATTTGATAATCTTCTACCCTAATGATAAATTGAATTGACCCCGTTTCTATTCTATGCAGCCAATTCTTAAAACGATTTGTGAGCACTCGGCAATGAACGACATTGCGAAGAGTCAGGCAGAGCTCAAGAAAGCTGGAAGGCAAAGGGGCTCTCGATTACGAACGAGGTGAAGATCATCACTGCGACCGATGAGACCTTCAAGCTCTGGTCAGATGTCATCTCCTCGGCGGCGTACGACGACCTCATCAACGTTGATTCAACTTCAACGCCCTTGGCGAAGTTCAACACTATAAGAAAATCGTGTTTTTTGTCATGTCTTCAGTGATGTCTCAAAAAACGCAAAGACATCTACGGTCATGTCTTGCAAGCGCGAAGACATCTTAGACAAGGTGGATGTCTAACAAGACATCCGGGAAGACACGGAAGACATCTCTGTGTCTAAGACGTCTAGAGGTAATTTTGGGAGGGTTAAGTCTGTACTACGTGGGAGCCACGTCAGAGACACATCAGCGCCAAGTGAACGGGCAGTGCCACATGGCAATGAATTTCATCCTTATGTGGACTTTTCTGTGGTCCCACATATAATGACGTGGCGGCGCCAAAATTTGACATGGCACATGGGAAAATATGACGTGGCATGACGTGGCAGGCGGGAAATCCAACGTGGACCCGGAAAAATGATGTGGCATGCCACGTCAGCATCGTTTTGGGGGTTTTTATACTCAAAATATGTTCCTGATAGACATCCCAGATGTTTGGGCCGACATCCACAATGTCTTCAAGGATGTCTCAAGTGATGTCTTCTAAACTAAAGTAGCATCTGCCGAGACATCGCTTGAGACATGGTAGTGCTCCAGTGATGTAGTGGAGGATGTTTTAGAGGATGTCTTAGGGGATGTTTGGGAGGATGTTCGTGAGGATGTTCAAGATGATGTTTGCTATGTCGTTTGAGAAGATGTTCGAGAGGACGTGATTGCACAAACGTCCTAGAAAACATCTGTGACGACTTGTATAGGATGTCTTACAAGACATCCATAGCTGTATGTAGACGTCTTTTGAAGCATGCTCCACTCACCATTCAAACATCCACTGTGACATCGGAATGTCTTCCCTTCCTGTTCTAGACATCTTCCAATACATCTCACATAACATTCAGAGACATATATAGACATCGTAGTACCCAATGTTCAAAATGTCTACAATACTGATGGCTGCTTGTCAAGAGTAAGTATTTTCATTGCATACTCAAAACACGAGGTGACATCACAAATTAGTTGTTATAACAATATTGTTTGTAACCTAATAAAAAAATTACATCAAAAAAATACTTCTATCTACATCAGCGATGTACTACGTACCCACAACTTCAAATTGCTCTTCTGTCATCACTGGTTGTCGCTACTCCCATATGGTCGTGCGCATGTCCAACACTGCACATGTTCAACAAGCCAACAACGCATGCAATTAAACAAGGGTTTAACATAAGAAGAAAATTGCTATAAATCCCGTTAGCAGGACGACCTATATGTGCATGGTTTACTTCTTAACGCCAAAAAACCGTTAGTCTTAATCTCACCACTATGTGAACGTTCCACATGTCCCTCAAAGTAGAATACAAGTTGCTATATGTGACAAGATGTCTTATGGGATGTTTTAGCAGACATCTCAGGCGCTCATGGAAATGTTGACGCGTTTGACTGGACGTCTTCGAAGACGTCTTCAAAGACGTCTTTGAAAATGTCTTCAAAGACGTCTTTGAAAATGTCTTCAAGATTTCCCGTGTTGTTCATACGTCGTGCAGTGGCCCACTTGAGTCTCGTTCGGGCCAACATTATATTGTGCAATCACTCACCTACTTGCACGCCTCTTTCTTTATTTCTGCTTTGTTGCCTCTACACTCTAAACTCTAACACTCTCAAACTCTAAACCTTTAACATCTAAACCACACACTCTAAAACCCTAAAACTCTAACCTCTACACTCTAAACTCTAACATCCTAACTTGTAAACTCAATCTACACTCTAAAACTCTAACCTCTACACTCTAAACTCTAACATCCTAACTTGTAAACTCAGTCTACACTCTAAAACTCTAACCTCTACATTCTAAACTCTAACTACTTAGAGAAATGAAGGCCAAAGTGAGCTTTGTGTAGCCTCAAATTCTACTTAAAGGTCTCATGACCTAACTATGGCTGCAGCTGCTAACCCTAGCCGCCTCTGTTCATTCAGTGAACTCGATGAAATTCATCCTAGTTGATGGTTATGAATGTCATTATAGACATCTTCATGGACGTCATCTTAGACATCCGCCTAGACATTTTATGACGTGTCAGCTCGTCCGACGTGGAGTTTTCCTTGCCATGTAGATAAGGAGCTGTAAATTATTAAGTGAACAATATGTCCACGTGTTTATTCAATTATCAATATCGGAAAATTGACTTTTATTATAAAATGCTATTTTCTATAGCATTTTTATTTTAATAATTTAATAATATTTAAATACATATATTTTAATATTTTAATAATTTTAATTGAATATAAAACAATTTATTAATTTAAATATAATAATTTGTTATTACATATTATTAATTTATTCAGAAATATATATATTCAATAATTTTAAATTCAAAATTTTAATTTTTAATATTATTTTTTAAAATGCACCAATGACAACTACTGAAAATAGAATATTCATATCAAAAAATTAATATTTCGAATTTATAAGGAATTCAAAATACTTTTTTAATGAACAAAAAAGGAAACAATATTTTATTGGATGAAGACTTTTCCTTTGCTCATGCAAACCGTTGCCCATTATGCTAATTTTCTACATTTGGGCTGCATTTTACCCCGCATACCAGTGACTTTCAGACATTTACCCTCGGTCAAACCGGATTCCCTTGCCAACGTGGCACTTTGATGTCTCCGGGAAGGTCTGCGAAGACATCCGCAAAGACATCCACGTCTCTGCGGACATCTTCGCGTCTTCTTGAAGACACGGCTCTCTTCATGCCACCGAAGTTGCTATAGTATCCAAAAGACGCAGAAGACATGCTCATGTCTAGCTAGACATCCTGCTCTGTCTTGAAGACATCACCGAAGTGATTCTGCGTCTGCAGAAGACATCACCAAAAATGGGGTTTTCTTATAGTGCAAGGACGCCAAGTCTTGGGTCCCACAGAAGGATGGGATGCTGTCGAGAGAGTTTTTCAAGTTTCTCCGCAACATGAGCGAGGGCGATCACGCAAAAATATATAAGCACATTCTCAATCAATCGGGGCCATCGCGGAAACTGCCTTACCGTAAAATGGTTGTGAAGCAGCCGAATTTTGTGCTGGAGGATTGCTACACGGCTCGGGACTAGGTAGATCGGAGGATGAGGAAGGAGGTCGCTCAAATGGAGCTACAACTGATCAAGCTAGAGCTGGGCCTCTTCAACAGGGCTGGAGCATACAATCAGGCCAACTGGCGGAAGTTCAAGAAGGATTACAACATCAGCAAGGCTTCAAAGCGTGCCCTCTTGGATTGGGGTCCACTGTATTCGTACTACTCCAACAAGAGGCACACGCAGTTTCGCAACTGCAAATGTAAAGATCTCTCTCCGTATGCGAAGGAGTTCTTCAGAGTCTTCCTAGATGTACGGTCATAGTACGTTCCACCGCACAGGGCCTTGCACTTTCGTTTGTACAAGGCACTGAAAAATTCGCTCAAGACATGGCCCTCGGATTCGTGGTGCAACCAAGGCTGCAACATGAAGCTCGGCATCAATGACTTCCAGAACATCCCTAGTTTTTCTAGGAAGGAAAAGTTGTCATTGGAGAAGTCCTTCTTCGACGAGTTCATGACGATGTTCGCATTGCAAGGGCAACCTCCTCTCACCGGCCTTGTAGCCTGGCTCTTCATTTGCCGCAACGAGTAGTCCCAACTTCAAGTGAAAGTGTTTGCTGAGGGCCCGTCGTTGTGCCATGCATACGATGTGTTGCAGTCGAAGTATCTTCCCTCCGAGAACGAGCGCTTGGAGGGATTTGCCCCAAAGAGCAATAACGCTCTTGACCCTATTGGCCTCTTCTTCCCCTTCAAGAAAGAGCTCACTCAGATCCCGGCTGTGAGGAAGACCTACGCAGCTCCAGAGCATGTGTTGCACACAAAGCTTCTCAAGTACAACGAGCCTACGTACACGATGAACATGAATGAGCTAAGGATGGAGTTCTTCATCAAGGTCCTAGAACTATTTTGCAAGAGGGGGGATGCAGTTGTCCAGCTGTTTGGCAGGAGGAAATTACTAACGGTGAGTGTGGTAAGTTTTCTTGCAGTTTAGCTTGAGTCTAGCTAAACTACAGATCCTTTCCTGACTTGTGCATGGATTGTTTCAGGGAGGTCGTTCTTATGCTATTTTGGGACCCCTATGTCGTAGTACGTGTTGGCAAGTATTCTCATCTTAACACAAAGATACCCTTAAGGTAATCGTTCCCACAGAGAGTCACCGAGAACTACAACGACTAACAACAAACCATGATCTGTACAATGTCAACTATACAACATATACATCAAAAGAAAGGAGAGAAAGGTTTAGATCACAAGGGGTGAGCGTTAATTATACCAACTGCCCTACCCAAGTACTTTGCATGGCCCGGCTTGTACATGGCTTGGATTCCACATGGCTCGGATCCTACATGGCCGGGATCGTACATGGCCCGGATCGTACATGGCCCGGATCCCACAGGGACTTTACAACTATATACATTATAGACATCCAGGATACTTGCCTATCCGGAGAGTATTTTATCACCATGAAAGACGGTTCACGGACTCAAACAAGTTTTAGTAAACGTCAATTCTTCCTCACAATTTCTCCAATCACTCCTACTCACTAACTTAGGATGGTTGTGGTGTCACTCGGTTCCCCCCGTAAGAGGGGATAAGGCTTGGGCCTTAAGGACTAACACTACTCTTGTGGCAAGTACGTGGTTTACCTACCATTCGAGCTGTGAGACTTGCCTTTACCTCAGAATCAGCTAAAGAAAAAGTACGTAGTGGGCTCGCCTAGCTATTAGCCCCGGGGATACCCGATTCCTACTCCTTTTCTTCAGGGAAGAAAGTCCTCCTATTATTGCGATGGTCACCGCGCAAAGGGATTAGTTGGATCTCCTTTCTTCTCTCAAGATAATCCGAGCTGTTAGAGTCGGTCTGAGCTTACTGCCCTTGGGTTAAGCCGGTCTACTCCATCCTCAACACGAAGGGTTGATGGTGTGTAATGCTCCTATGGATCAACCTATCTGACCAAAGGTTGGTGCATCCGGGATCCAGAGTACATCTTCACAATCGATGACATCCTGCCACCGACCGGTCACACAAGACATATCAAGACTCCTTCCACAGCTGTCACTTCCCCCTTGTCCTCCCTTAACCACCTATAATCTCACCTGTTATTCCCATCCATCCGGACTAACTCTACTTGATGGAACAAGGAAACAATCACAAGGGTCAGAGTTAGAGTCACGCCCAACTAACCATCTAACTATCTCACCTGTTATTCCCATCCACCCGAACTAACTCTACTTGATGGAACAAGGAAACAATGACTTCGTTGGTTAGTATGGACTTGAGGAGTGGACTACTTGAGATGGTACTCACAGTCATATAGAATCCGAGCTCTCCAACCGTCGAGGGTTTTTTGAGAGCGTAGGTTTAGAATTCAACTGAAAGCAAGTACACACATCAAGCAGTGAAGAGAGAGGCCACGAGACTCTTCTCTTATACTGCAAAGGACTCACACAAGAGTTCAAACTCAAACGATAACTTCTAATTAAAAACGGTGACAATAACTACTCTTGGCGGCGGTGCTGCCACTCTCCATGACGTGCACCGTCAGAGGTCACTTATTACACAAAACCCAAGGCAAAACCAAGTCAAAACCAAAGTCAACCGGGGGCCAAATCCCGGAGTGAATAGTGACCTACAAACCAAGATCCTAGCCTACTTCCGGGCCAGTTCCTCGAGTCTCTTCCGCTACTCCCTCCTCTTGCACTTTTTGGAACTCCGGCTTGAAGTCGGGGTGGGCGCGGCTGCTGCAAGTGCCACCAATGGCGCAAACACATCGGTGGAGGGCGTGGGTTGGGCAGTCGTTGCCCTCAACAAGGTTTCCCTTGAAGGCAAGGAGGAATCCGGGCCATCCGAGTGAGTGACACGGTAGTCATGCTCGGATGAGGCCCGGATCGTGTCAGAGGGACTGATACCTGACTCGAGGTGCCCATGATGACATCCTGGCTGGATATCTGTCTTGGAGTGTACAAGTAAGAGGAACTCTCACTTGCGGTCTTCCCAAGGTGAAGCCTGCTCTACAAAGGGGCTACAATCGGTGTAGTGCGCAGGGGGTCACTGAGTAGCAGCTGGCAAGGATGGACAGGGAGTGGGGGCTCCATCGCGACACCCGGGCGTTCTTTCCAACCGCTCTGCATCAATGTGGTGACCTCCGAAGGGAAGGGTCCTGCCAGGACCCTCGAACTCAGGAGTTGAGGGGGCAGATCCGGGCTGTCAAGGTCCACCACTTCCTTCTCCTTCCGAGGGCTGTGATCACCAAGGCGACGTTCCTCCGGGTTGGTCTCCGAACCCGAGTCTCCATCCTTGCCAGAACTGTCAGAGTCTTCCACAAACTTGGGTAGAATGTGAGTGAGATTGCTTACCAATAACCTCATGTTGGCATAAGCCGCCTCAACCTTCACGGTTTGCTCCATCACGAAGGCAATCACCTGCTTGCTGGAAATGTGGTCATCTCTCTCCAATCGAGCATCGAACATCTTGGCCTTTAGCACCACATCTGCGGGAAAACGTAATGCTTCGTCTACCCGCTGTAACGCTGCCGCCGAAGCATTCGCTTGGAAAAGAGCCGCCTTGCAACTTCTCTCTGCCTCCAACGCTCGACTCCTTACCTTTGTCACCTCGAGTGTGAGTCGGTTGACCTTCTGCTCCATGAGGCGGAGATGGCCACCTCCTCCGACCTTCTCCTTGATCGCAGCGATCAACCTTCACGCGGAGGGTTACCCACCAAGCTGCTTGCTGACCCAAAGTCTTGTCCGCGTCTTCTACATACACGCGAATGGCCTCTAGTAGCTTCGAGGCCAGATAAGCCTTGCCTCTGAGTTGCGCCGGTCTGGTGGCTGCGGTGCGGGTGGAAGGGGCTCCCCAATGTCTCTGTCGTTGGCGCTTGGGAGGTGGTACAATCTCCTCTCCTGATTGTCATGAGCTGCTCCCTCCTTCAGATCCTGGTTCGGGTTCTGATTCTATTCCTTCGAACTTCTTCATCATCAGTTGCGTTCCATACGCCATGTCCTCCTCCGGAGTAGTCTCCTTGAAATGGTGATGTAGGTGGATCAGAAACGGGCAGAGGGGTGCACGCTTGACATTATAAATGCTCCTGGTCAACCTAATCACCACATCCTTCACAATGATGGCCCAATTCACCACTCTCTCGCCAAGGTAGGAGCCATACACGGTGTTAGCGAGAGTAACCGTCACTCGTGTTGGTTTCTCGGGGTGTAAGATTGGTACGAGGAATGCGAAGACCCTCCTGGCGCGGGGGTTCGCGCAATCTTATACCGCATAACCATTCTTGGCGTCCTTGTTACCAAATCTCCCCTTGGCATACTCCTCCTTCTTCGTACTTGTCCATCCCGCCTTTTGTCGCGGAAATCCATACACCTCTTGCCACCTCCCTATGGTCCATCGATCCGGACAAGCCCGGATGCTATCTCCATCAAGTTCCGGCAAGGGGTCTTGCCGCATCTCCTGAACGATGGATCCCACCCAAAAACTCCAACTGAATTCCATGAGGAAGAGACAATCCATGCGAAGGAGATCCTCTTTAAGCTCTGTGAGCTCCAGAGAATCCTTGGGAATGACAGGGCAAATATCCTTCTTCCCCGAGGGTACCAGATTGGAGGCCATTTGATTCGGGTGGTAGGACTTACTCTCCTTGACCTCTGGTTGATGCCCCCTGGCCTGGTTACGAGTTGAGGTCCTCTTCTTGTGAGCTGGGGTCCTCCTCGAACAAGCTGGCCCGGACGAGGTTGGGGTCCTCTTTGAATAAGCTGGCCCGAAGGTGACTCGTGAGACTCCTCCTGTGAGCTATGGACTCCTTCACCTTGCTGTGGGCTTCCTCTTCAACCTATTGCAGCTTTTGGAGTTACGTACCTTGGTCTCGTGATGGTTACAAGCTGGCGGCGTCCCATATGGCTGTGGATGCTCTTTGTCCTGCTTAGCTGTCGATGACCTTCGTCTTGCTCTCGTCTCCTCTGGCCTCCTTGTGCAGGCTGTCATGCAAATTCCTCGGCTAGCTGCAGCTCCTCGGCAAGCTGGCCCGGAGACTCTTGTGTAGGTTGGCTCGGATGCTCCTCGTCCTGTTCTTCGTATAAGCTGGCCCTCGTCCTGCTTGTGTAAGTTGGATGCTCCTCGTCTTGCTCTTCGTGTATACTGGCCCGGAAGCTCCTCGTCCTATTCTTCGTGTAAGCTGGCCCTCGTCCTGCTCTTCGTGTAAGCTTAGCCCTCGTCCTTGTGCAGGCTGGCTTGCAACTCCTCGGCAGGCTGGCCCGGAAGCTCCTCGTCCTTGTGCAGGCTGGCCCGGATGTTCCTCGTCCTGCGCTTCGTGCTCCCGCAAGCTGCGATGCCCTACTGGCTGTGATGATCTTTCTCGTCCCTGGCTGTGATGATCTTCCTTGTTGAGGCCGTCTTTATGCCCAGGGCCCCGCGTCTTAGAGACCTTCCTGGTTCCTTCCAGTCCCGCTTCTTCCCACCTTCTGGGCCAGATTCGGGTGGTGTCCATCTTCCAGGCCAGATTTGGTCTTGTGAGGGTTGGCCCGGATGATGGCATTCCCTGCCTCTTGGTCTTTATGCGGGTTTGGGGCCCGAGGGACTGCTTTTAGGCTAGAGTCTAAGTCATAGCTCTAGGTCCCTTCTTGCAACTACTAAGGCTTTCATAAAAGCCCCGTATTCCTCCTATCCTAATCTTACCTAAAGATTAATCCCAATTGGGGATAACCTTCTAGCCTAGCTATCTTGCCTAATTTTAATACCTATATCTACTTAACTAAAAAAAACGAAAAATTTGTGGTACGACACATTGGTGTACAGATGTTGGATCTGGAGGCATTCTGCGTCTCCCACGACACCGATGAGTCAGACCTCGACGACGCCGCAAAGGTCGCGTTGACGTTGAATCAGTCCAATTTTGTCGTTGGTGCATATCACATCAACATGGAGATCTTCCCCGACTTGGCAAGGCTCGTTGCCAAGGGGAAGGGAAAAGCAAGTATTGACCTCGTCGATGAGGAGGACAATGTCGACCCGAGCTCCTTGAGTGTGTACTCAAACTTAAGCACGGCCACTGCGGATGATGAATCCCCTGACAACTTCAATGACGCCAGACCGCCGGAGTTTCAGAGTGGCTCTCAATTTAAAGGAAGAGATACAATCGGTTCCTCACGGCAGTGACCTGAGTTCGCGGAGTTGGATTTGCTGGATATTTTGGTCAGGCCTCATTCAACACCCACCTTAGGCAGGTCATTCGCTCGGCGTGCGGCCAAGAGGAGGGAGGTTGCTAGCTCGAGCGGTCGCTCTCCGTTGGCTTCGGCGAGCAGCGCTTAGGACAACAACAAGTTGATCATTCTCCAGAAGAAACTCAAAGAGGAGGCCACCCAGCGGAGGTTGATGGAACAACGGCTGGTGGAGCGTGACGAGGAGCTCAGGAGCCTTCAGCTGAGGCGTGACAAGGAGATGAAGAAGGACCAACAATAGAGGCATGCCGACATGATGCTCATACTAGAAGGATCCATGACGTCTAAGTTGCCTGCTGTCGCCACGACACCACCCGCAATTAATGCTGCGACCTCCCAGCCTCCCCTCTCAGTAGAAGAAGGGACTAGGAGTTAGTCCCACGGTTCACTGCTGCCGTCTACGGTAGGTTCCTCCCCCATCTCCATCGGGGCTCAGTCGCTTCCTGTTCCTCCATCCTCGTCAAACCACCCCTCTTCCCCTCCGAAGTGGCCCGCTCGGTCCTTATCTGTCGAAGATGTCTCCAGCTCATCATCAAGTTAGTGTAATATAGTTGCGAGTGTATAGAGGCAGAACATTTTGTAAATGTCCAATATTGTACTCCAATTTTTTTGTTAAAATTATAGTGCTTAGCAAGCACTTCAGCTCGACTTGAGCTAAATTGCTTGACATCTGACGACTCTGCCTTTGATGACTGTCCATGTGTCCATCAGCTGATACTTTGAAGTTGTTGAATTTTTCAGATCTAAATTTCGGTGGTGACGTGATCGCTCACCCAGTCATAGATGAGGTGGTCCAAACTGCAATCCTAGTCGTAGAAGAGGTCGTCCAAGCTTTGGCCCTGCTTGTAGAAGAGATCAATTTTGATTCTGATGTCCCAGAGCGACCTCTTCTTGTCTTGGAACCAGGCCCCCAAATGGTTGGGGGACCCCTTGGCAACATGCAGGGTTTGTTGGGATCGATGGGGGTCCGAGACGAATTCCTGCAAGACGACAAAGTTCTCGAGATATTCTTCTAACACTTTCCACACTCCACTCTCCCCCATGACGCCTCCCCCCCATTTTCCTCTTTCGTCCTACGTTTTGTTGACCCGTTGTTGTTAATGAAATCTGTAGTAATACTGTTCGTTCTCCTGGCATTTTTTAACGAGGTCTGCAAGGCATCAATAAGTGGTGCCAGTAATCTAGAAGAAATACCTAGAGTTCTATCAGATTTCCACGGCAGGCGGTTGAATTGTTTGGACCTCAATGGTATTCTCTGCGCATGCGAGTTTGCATGGCAGGCCAGGAAATTCAGGTACTCCGACCCGTCCATACACTCGGCTTCCCTGCCGACCAAAGTTGGCCCTAAACTAGTTCGAGTGCGCCGAGGTTGTGCATAATTCCTCACGAGGTTGTCTAAGTTTGCCATCATCACGATCTGGAGTTCTATGATGACATCTACAACACGTCAGATATGCATATATATGTTTCAACATTGTCCTTCGTACCCTCTCAGGATCTTTGGTCTGGACAATTTTGATAGCGTTCTCAAGCGTAGAGTCGATAACTGAACAATCTACATCAAGGAATTTGGCACTCAGAAGGACATCTTCTTGAAGACGTTATCGAACCATCTCTTCAATAGGTTGGATCGTGAGTATTCTCCAGCGAATATGCTTGTCATTGACGATAGCCCGATTAAGCACATGCCCAATTTGCCGGAGAACGTCCTTCTACTTCCATCATGGTCGCACAATAATGATGGCGCCAGAGATGATTCTGTACTGTTGGAGGAATTGCTGCCATATCTCTCTACCCTTCATTTGTTTCCGGGTGGTCTAGTGCAGTATCAGGCCGAACATCCCTCGGGTCGGGAGATGTTCTATAATGATCAGAAGACGTGTGGTCAGTCTGCGAGTATCTAGAACGTAATCCAAGTGTCTCAGAATCTCCGCTCTTAATGCCGTTCAAAACGCTTAGATCTCTATTACAACAGAGCACATTTCACATCCATCGAATAAAAACAAGCTTGAATAAAGCTAAATTACATGAGTACAATGTAGCTCAACAATAAACCAAGATTGTCTAGGCAAAAATGACTCAATAGTGCAATAACTAGGAGGTGAGCATAGCACGCACCGTGAGCAAGCGTGGGTAAGTAGCATCCCTTAAACCGACAAAGAATATGCTTTACAGTCCACTAATCCAAGAGAATGGCGCAAGATGGACTTGGCAGCGTCAGAGAGCTTTTTTGAAGACGCGTATAGAGGCTTATGGAGGAACTCCCTAGACCATTTAATTAGTGATAGGACGATTGTGTTTTGCCTCAGGGTAAATGAGTGTTGTGTGTGACTTTTTTCATGAAGTTTTGAATAAAGCTTGGATTAATGGTATATGCTTCTTTTGCCGTTACCATTTTTTGGACATTTGGCTGATTTGGTCCATCCATGGAATGAAATATAGTATTCTTGGTACATTGTCTTTATGCTTTGCACCTATAAATGTCTATATATATTGATACTTCAAAGATCATATAGTTTCAAAGTCATAGAAATCTCCCAATATAACAAATATGGTGTTCCCAAACCCTAAAATAATTGTTGAGACGATGTCTTTGGAAATTGTTCTAAATCTCGCAACAATCTAGCAAAGGAGCCCATTATATAGTTGACATCATGTAGGTAAATGTCTAAGCCATAATGAGCATAACAAACATTGCCATGACCATGTCCAAGCATCCCGGTAACAGAGATTGGCAACTTCACCAGATCATCCAAATGTTTTATCTTGTGAGAGAGGACAGGCAATGCAGTCTTCGAGTGGTCCATCTAGTCGTGCATTATTGTAACACATTCATCCGGCAACTCTTGAGAGCGGTAACGATTGGAATAATACAACTCTCGATGAGCCCATGTTGAATCCAAATGGAGATTCAATCTTTGTTGCCACAGTAGCGCAACTTCTGTTACAGGCTGCTACAACCTCCGATGGAAATGGTACTTATCACACATTGAACAACGTGCAAAGTTATCTGAGGTCGTTTTGCATAATAATCGGAAAAATGGACCTGCCTAATCTTACTTAGCCCTAAAGTGGAAATTTTGGCAAGCCTACAGTTAACAAAATGGGCATAAATTGCAGGAATTTGATATTTCCACTTGAAATTTGCGGGAAGAATTTTGTCCACAGATGTCTAACGAGAAGGCAAGATGCGGGACTTGTGGAACATGTGGTCAGCATTCCTATTAAGGATGACACGTAATGCAGCGGTAGCGACAACTGTGTGATTTCTAGGTTTCCGTTTCCCAGTATTACCATGGGGTTGCCCAACTACTCCAACCGCGTCACCCTTGGCATATTCATAGAAAAAGGTTTCACTGACGCCCATGATGTGCCGCCAGGCAATTGCGCAGATGTCAACGCCCTCAATGGTTAACACATTTCTACCGTTATTGTCCACATGAAACTGTCCGTGAACATCTAGCTTCATATGCCTTCTAAATTGAACGGAGGTACCAAAATACATCCTCATCCGCAATACCTTAATCTTCAATCGTGGGTAGCATTGAACACAACTCCTGGAGCAACAACGATTTCCACCAAAAGAGTTGATAGATTCGTCAGAGAGGAGAAATGATGATTTTGTTGAAACCATGGTTGGAGGGATCCTAGATGAACTTTCGTAAGAGCGAATCCTCTCTCCAAGCGACCGGGTTCTCATTGCCATTACAAAATTGTACGTATCATGCTGCTGGTGATGCATGAGATTGACACTATCATAGAAAACTTGACCAATAGGCCAAATCTTAACACAATAACGCCATTCGTCCGGTGCTTCATCTTCAACTTATGTCCTCAAGGCCCAAATGGCAATGTGAGTATCACCTAATGGAGCATCAGTCCCAGGAATAGCCGTGGTGTGAAGGTTATGAAGTATTCCAGTGGCAATTGTAATATCGGACAGGTTTTTCATTTTGACTATCTTACCGACCCAAGAATGCCTTGGGAGAACTTTGAATTCCATTAAATCAGCATCTAATGGATCTTGCAAAGACGAGTTGTCACTTGACAAATCGAAATCATCATCGATTGAGGCACCGGTTGAAATGTCCATCTCCGCACTACAAAGTTAAGGCAAAAATGAAATTAGTTGACGTAGTCCAATAGTACTCCAAGGTTCATCCCACATCAATCAGAATAAACAAAAACATAGCATCATTGTTCAGCTCCATGCTTAGGTGAAAACAAAGCACATTCAGCTCAACTCGAGCTGAATGTGCAGAACACAAACTACGCCATTCGGTTTGCCTCGCGCTTAATTTGAAGCACAAATAGAATTCACAATGAGCATGAGTTGAGCTCAATGAGCTCAACATAAAGTAGGCCTGACAATCAAAACCACAAACAATGCACATTTTGCTCGACTCGAGCTGAATGTGCACAACAACTAATGAAAAAATTTGTAAAGTAAGACGTGAACGTCTGCGGAAAAACTAGTGCACATTCAACTCAAGTCAAGCTGAATGTGCACTGCATACATTTTGTAAAAATGTCCATAGTATGTTCTATGCACATTCAGCTCGAGTTGAGCTCAATGTGCACAACATATTCTATGTCCAGAATTTACGGCAACAATATCGCGCACAATCGATGATTGCTGAATTAAGAGTACTGAATCAAAACCTGAAGCACTTATACCAACAAAAACTACGCATTTTAATAGTTGCAAGAACAAATATGTCATACAAACATACAAAAAAACATCAATCCAAAAACCTGTACTGAGGAGGCGATTGTGTCGACGCCGAAGTATCACCTCCTTCCTACAACTTTTTCATTACATTGAAAATGATAGTATCAAATGTGCGAACCAAATGTCAAGTAAATCACCATAAAGTTTAGACGTAAGTGACTTACAAATGGTCCGATTGCGTGCACCAAAACGTCTTGAATAAAGAAGGAAGAGAAAACCCTACTCTTTGTCACGGCCGCTGCCACCTATCACGACCACACACCTCTGCATCTCTAGCAATTCCAAACACAACTAAGTTGAACTAGAATAATGTATCCACTTCTTGCAGAGAAATTTGACTTCGAATGCAATAGGTTTTTCAAAAATCAAGGCGTACTTCGAGACGGTATAGATTCACGAAGGCTTGCCGAGTATTAAAAAGGTGCAAAAAGAGAGAGAGAGAGAGAGAGAAAGAGAGAGAGAGAGAGAGAAAGAGAGAGAGAGAGAGAAGAGGATGGGGTGTATTCACCACGTCAAACAAGTTGCCGTTAAGAAAAGAGTGGGAATGACATCACATTTGGTAGGAAGGAGCTATTCCAAATGAAGCATCTTCCAAAATTGACCAAAACATTAACAACCAAATAAGTTTCTCCTTATATCTCGATGTAATGAAAGTTTCTATTTGCGTGATCTTAAGGTGTGCGGTCTATAATTTAAGGTTATCAATTGAGGTTATGGGTATTTATTTACGGTCATTATTTCCATATTAAGGATATTGATTATGACTAGAATTTAAAAGTAAAGGATTAGGTTTCGGGTTCTAACTACATTTTGACATTGAAGGCTTAGGATTAAAGGTTTAGGATTGCAGGTTCATGGTATCAAGTGTGAATTTTAGGATTTAGGATTTCAGACTAGACAATTCTAGAATTAGGTATACGGGTTACGGTTTAGGGTTTAGGATTTAGGATTTAGAATTTAGTGTTTGGAATTAAAGATTTTAGGTTAACGGTTCAGGATTTTAGAGCTTAGTATTTAGGGTTCAGGATTAGGGTTTAGATTAGCATCGAGATTACCACTGAATCAAATTGTCCTTTCTATAAGATTGTTTATCGTATCAAAATTGAACTGTGCCATGGTATTGATTTTAAAAAATTCATTACATATCATCTAAAGATAAGATTTACGAAGTCACTACTACATCTTATTTGTTATGAATTAATATTTACTCCTTTGGGTTGACTTTGCAAGATGATATTGTCTCATGCGATATTGATTCCTTTCTATTATTAATTTATGTTTTTATAATTCAAATTGTCTTTGACCCCAAAGGCCCAAGACTCCCCTCGGAGGATTCTAAGAATTTTTGGAAGTTCCTATAGAGTCAATTTAGAATGTTCCTTTTTGAATTTTTTGTGGGAAATGGGCAATACTAAAAGCTTTGTGTCCATACAACTTTTTCTTCAATGCAAAAGTTATAGGACTTTGAAGTCTTAATCGAGAGAGCAGGCACGCCGGAGGAAATCTAAAACTTTTGCTAGTTACGTAGTCGAGTGTAAGATTTTCAATATTGGCAAGTAGTATTATTTTCTTTCATATTTTAAAAAACAAATTCTTGTCTGTAGTGAAAAATAGCACATTGACCCAAGTCAAACAATTTTATACATTGTCACAAATTGTCAAGCAAGGTACTAAAAAACTTTCTTCTTTTCCACATAAAGTTTATAGATCCTCTTATTTTATAAGTTTAATTTTTTCACTTCAAAATGGGTTGCAACATTTCTATCGGCGGTTTGGATTTTTATTACAAAACATATTTATTTCGCAAAAATTAAAACGTAAACTCGTAATTTTTGAACCTCCACTTCCTGTACAATTGTTTTGAATTTGTTACACCCTTCTTCTACCTCTAAAAATTGGTGTCCAAGGAACTAACTTCATGCTTAACAAGATGGTAGAGTATCTAGACCTTGTGTATTGCAAAAATTTCAAATCAAGTGAAGTCAAAGTTTGTTGTTCCACTCAATGCAAGGAATGAAATGAACCATTTTCTCTACTTTACACACTATAATCTTTCAATTTGTGCGGAAAAAGTTTATGAAATTTTGTAAAGACGTTGCTAGTGTAGAAACAAAAGAGTTTGTTTCCCTCTTTTCTCATTGCACTAGAACGAGCAATTTTTGAAGCGCTTTTGGTGTGGAAATGCATTGGGCCTTTAGGCGTTACCGTATAGTTATTCATTACTATTTACGTGAATTCAATATCATATTTTATGTCATCAATACTAAATTTCATACATACAATAATAAATTTCATATATTTCACGGATAATTACACAAAATAAAAACCTATTGTTTATTATTTGGGTCATTTTACACCCCGTGAATGTAAAATTTTATGTACTTAATAAGTAGTTTTAAATAATTTTTATTCAAAAATATTCAACATACAATTATTTTCCTATATACAAAAACTGACATATGGTTTGTTTGTTATGTATACTTCAATCTTCATATGTTCATGTTTTGCACAATCTAAAACAACCTTCAACTCCTTGTAGAAAAACTACTACTACCAATGTTAATGGTTGATATTTAGTTAGTTTATGGAATTTGAAAGTTGAAGATGAATTTGAGGTCATGTTAGATGTAAATGAATCTAAATAAATGGTTGTCATCCAAGACATACATTTAGAAAAAAAATTGTTTGGTACATGGTGATTATTGGTGTTATAAAGTGTTTTTGTAAATAACATGCAAAAATAGAGTTATTTTTATCAAAATCTAGGATTGTTTCATCATGGTTTAATAATTGACAAGATATAATTATAGTACAAACCATTATCACAAAATAAACAATATAACATACTAGTCTTCTATTATATCCAAGATAATATGTAACATCATTGTTTGTTGTACACTATACTGCATATGATAAAGTAGAATTTAGGTACATAATGATTCCACCAAATGAGCTTAATGATATTAATTTGTAACGCTGTAATGCCGTACAATATACCAACAAATTTATCAATCTTATATTTATTTTAGATACTATCTTGTTAAATATAATTATAAATGTTAAATTCAAGTCATTATTTAATATATGGGGTTGTATAGTTTTATAATTTAAAATATCACATATTTTAGGGTTGAACAGTGAATACTCATGATTTAGTACATGAACAAAGTTCCTTCAGTATAGCATTTAATACGATTTTACTTGCTTCGATATTCTAATATGTTATTATAAATCTAATATCATCATCCATATCAAAAAAATTTGAACAATAAAATAGCATTTTAGACAAAGTTGAAATTTATTTGGCATCATGCTATAATTCTAATCTAACATCCATTGTATATAGATTATTTTGTAGTATAAGTCAATGTAGTAAAGATAAAAGTTAATATTCACCAAAGAATGAATGTGCGTGATTTCACAAATAACGCTATTTCAAATTTTCATGAATAGAAGTAAGTTATGAGTACTTGAGTAAACATATGGCAAATTTGATATTCTGTGCAGAATATTTTAGTATACGGTTGTCTGTTAAAACATGTCTTAGAGCTTCGAAGTTGATAATTACTGTATAAATGTAACGTCAAAATTACATATTGTCACTTCAATGGCCAAAATTTCTCATTAGTAGTAGCAAGTTATTTTATATAAATGGTCAAAAGTCTCAATTTATAACCACATAGACTCAACTTCTTAATACTACTGCAATTTTTGAGAGAAATTGTGGTTAAAAGTCACAGTATTTGTACCACATTATTTCATGAAATGTTTGAAAGGAAATCCTACTGTTACTTTTTAAAATAATTATGAAGGTGTCAATTATCAATGTATCTATTATATTATTAATTTCCAACTCTCTTGTTATTGTAAATTGCATGTAGTCATTTTGGTGGACTTATGGGTAATAATACTAAATTTTTTTGTTCTACACATATTAAGAAGCCACATATTTTATAACCAAATTATCTCATAACTTTTTAGTGTAAGAGGATCCTATTCTTACGTATTTTAACTCCAAAATCCCTTAAACAAGTCCTAAAGTCTAAAGAGTCCACCTAAGGGACTCTAAAAGATTTAAGTTGGTTCTTATGGTGTCAATTTATATTATATTTCCATGGATTTTTACTATACGTGGACATTATTTATAGCATTGTGAGATTTTTTTAAATCTAAACCCGACATTTAATGAAAAAATTATAGGGATTTTTATATTAAGGTAGCAGTTGGCGCTTGATTTGCAACGCATGAGTTCAACCATTTTAATGTAGTTTTTATATCACAAATTATTAAAAAAGAAAAATATCAACAATCTACATAAAATATAAATATGTCTCTGAAAGCCATGCATGAATTTTAATAATGTAATAGAATAGAATAGAAAAAAATAAATTAGGTTTTAGATTTTTTTCATTTTAACATGGAATTTCAAAAATGTTATGAACGTCAAATTTGTAATCAAGAGTTTCAAATTTATTTTGGATAAGCACAAATTGCAACAGACAAATGCAAATATCACACACCCACAAACTCGATTTGCAATTACAATCTCAATTTCACTCACCCACAAACTCAACTTGCAATTACAATTTCAAATTTAAACACCTACAAATCTAATTTGCAATTACAATCTCAAAACTTGCAATCTCACCTCAAAACTTGTAATTCCAATCTCCACAACTCAGATATGCAATTTTGCAACTCTAACTTTGTATGCCAACCTCCAAGATCATAACTCCGACTTCACAACTTTTTCACTCCAAGTTTAGAACTCATAATTTACAATTCAATCTTTTAGTGCTTAACTCAAAAAATATTTTGAAAGTCAAATTTGTAATCAAGAGCACAGATTGCAACACACAAATGCAAATTTGTCACACCCAAAAATTTAAGCTAATGCTTTGCAACGCATTAGTCCAACCATTTTAATGTAGTTTTTATATTACAAACTATATTAAATAAAATGTAACATGTTTCACTGCGCGGTTGGCTCCGCAATTAACTGCGCGGTTAACTGCACCGTTCCTATAGTTTACTGCACGGTTGACTGCGCGATTGATCGCTGCGTGGTTCACTGCGCAAATTATTATTTTAGTAGTATGATGGGGAAAGTGGGCACAATGGGCAACTCCTAAACCTTTTTCTAGATCACTATATTGAATGTGAGATTATTGATCACTAGCAATAAATAATATTTCCTTCTATATTATCAAAAAAATCTATTGTCTTTAGTGATGAAAAATATATTAACCCAAGTTAAACATTTTCATACATTGTCACACATTCCCAGGCAAGGTACAAAAGACTTAAATGTCTTCATAGTTTTTAATTTCATTTTTCCTACACCAATAATGTGGTGTAAACCTTCTTCTTGTCCATTTCAATTATTGTTCAAAAACATATTTATGTTCCCAAAAAATTTAATTAGATTGATAATTTCGAGATTACCACTTCTTGCACAATTTTTTTAATATGCTAAACACTTTGTGAAGGTGGCCCATGGTCAAGGGGAAAAGCAGCCTACGGTCATAGGACCTTCGAATCAAAACCTAAAACCATAGAATGGACGTTTTACAGAAAGGTAATCATTTGTACGTTTTCACATTGTGTAGGTGGGGTTTCACCTCCCTTCTCATCTTCTATGATCGTCTTTTTTTGCAACCTTACCTCCCTTGAGCGTCTCTTGCGCGGACCAAGTCTTTCTTTGCGTTGGGGTTTGTGCATCACTTGTGAGCATGGATGTGTATGAGCGAGGAGAGTGTTGTACGTTGTGTGTTGAGGGTTTGAGTCTTGTGTGTTGTATGTGAGAGGGTTGTGAGTGTAGGGTTTGAAATTACAGTGAGCGGCTTGTTGTGAGTAGTGAGTCGTGAGGGTGTTTAAGTGAGTTGTAGTGAGTTGTTGTGTCGGTTGTAAGGGTTTAGGGTTTTCTTGTTGTAAGTTGTGATGTTGTGCGCGAGTTGGTAGGTTTTCAAGTTGTAGAGTTTTGGCGACTCATCTTGTGTGCAAGGGTTTGCACATTGTGGGAGTTTGTGAGGAGGTTTGTGCTGGGATTTGGATTGCAACTTCAGCGACTTCTGTGAAGGAGATTGCAAGTTGTGTGAGCGAGTTGTGTGAGCACGTTGTGAGTTTGTGGAAGCAAGTTAAGCGACTTATATTTGCGACTTGTATGTGTAAGTTGTGAGCACAAGTTTTGTGAGGAAAGAGTCCAATTACTATGAGCGAGTTGAGCGATTTTGTAAGGGAGTTGTGGAAGTTTGCGACGGCTTAGGTTTGGGTTTCTAATAGTGATTGGATAGTGATTCAAATGAGGGACATTTTGTCACTCAAGCGGCTCCTTTGTGTGACATACCTCAAGCTAATTGGTTGAGGATTCAAGAGACTTCAATTGAGGTGAGTAATTCTAGCTTCCAGGTTGTGGTTAATTCAATTTTTGCAATGCTTTTATGCAATGCAATTGAAATTACAATGCAAATTGAGATGCTAGGTGATGTGTATAAATGGATTGAATTGCCATGAAAGAAGTTCAGTTTCATAGTTTCAAAATGAATTTAGATTGTATTATTGATTCAAATTCAATTGCGTTGTTCAAGGAAGGATTGAAATTGATGAGTTTGGGTTTCTATTGATACATTCCATATCTTCAAAGAGGAGGGTGACAACAAGTTGTGGAATCTCAGCACCGATGAATCAGAGAGAGAATCCAGAGACGTTGAAACGAAATATGGAAACGAGGTAGGCAGACTCCCATGGAACTTGCAATATGAATGAAGTTGTAATTTCTCATCCATATAAATAGTGCATATTCAGCTTGAGTCGAGCTGAATATGCAATCCATGTCATGAGCGTGCTGCACATTTAGCTCCAGTCCAGCTAAATGTGCACATTCAGCTCGAGCCGAGTTGAATGTGGACGGTGGATTGATTAGGTAAGTGCGTTAGAATAATCAGATTGTGCATATTCAGCTTGACTCAAGTTGAATGTGCACAGTCTTATGAGCTTTGTGTGCACATTCAGTTCGACTTGAGCTGAATATGCACTATCGGTTCATTAGTACATGCGCGTTAAATTGATCAAAATGTGCACATTCAGCTCGACTTGAGCTGAATGTGCACAGTTAGTTAGGCTTTGTGTGCACATTTAGCTCGAGTTGAGCTAAATGTGCACTAGAAATGGTAAAATCTGAAATATGAAACAAAATCCAATTGTAAACATAAAAGAGAAGATACATCAAAGAAAATCATGTAGGTTGTATTACAAACCTTAATTGAAACTTCTTGACGGAACCATTGTTGTGCAATTAATCTTATGTATTGCATATTCAGCTCGACTCAAGTTGAATATGCACACTCTAGAAAATACTGTGACGCATTGAAAACGCATAGTTAACCAAACTTGAATTATTGCTTCCATTGCAGAAATCCAGTGAACGACCAAGAGGTTTTGGAGCAATACTATAAACCAGCAAGTATTGCAATCAAGTCCGACGATGGAGAAGAGCACAAGGTACTCAACTGCTACGAGCTTTGGGATCTAGAGAGGCATAAGGCATTGGGGTTTGAACATATAGATCACTCTAACTGCGTGGTGTTGACTCACAAATATCGGAGGATGGATATGTTCTTGCACGTTTCACCGGATGAGAAGATAATCGAGTTTGACCACCACAAGAAATACCTTGTGGTTAAATGTAAGACGACAACTGAAAGCAATCTTTAGTACATTGTTCTCATCGACTGCATGACTTAAGTCTTTAGCCTTCATCCCTTTCTCGACAGTATTAAGAACTCAATGTTTGAGTCAATAAAGAAAGACATTTTCAAACAACTCGAAAAAGATTACTGGAAGAGCAACATTGGAAGGCCTCTCCGTGCAAAAGCTTTGTCATCCAAGTTGACAAGTCTCCTCCATGCAATGGCAATGAAGGTTCTTCAAAACTCGCAAACCTCATCCCAGATGACTTTGGTGGAGGTCTCTCGTAGTACCGAGAGTGGCAATGTTAGTTAAGGTAGTTCCACTGGTCAAAAGATTGGAGCGGCTTGAACCGGCAAGGCAAATTCAAGGAAATCATTGTCCACAACCCCGACGCCACCAAATAGGCACTGTTGATCACTTGCTTCGGAGGCTTCAACTTGAAGAGCACTAAGATCTAGTGCAAAAAACCAAGAAGTTGTTAAGCCAGAAGTTGAGGCCAGCATCGCGTTAGCGATCACTGATCTGCTGCACGAGTTGCCTCCCGGAGAAGCCGTTGACTACGGAAACGCAACGAAGGTGTATAAGAAGTTTTGGACAGATTGCCAAGACTGCTTCCTGCACGACCCTGACATGAAGAAGGAGCTGGACGTTTGGCAATTAACACCAGCACAAGAGGATTGGACAATTTGGGCCTTTGAGAAGAAGGGCATGGATACGGTAATGAATTACCTCATCCACATCCCCGATAAATTGTACAAGCAGACGCTATACGTGATGCTGATGACGAAGGAGACTGGGAAGACATTTGAAAGGGTAAGGTCTACATTATAAATGGCCAATATAGCGTGGCGGCAAGCGAAGCAATGATGGCAAATGAAACTATTGATGAGACTACAGTGAGGCACTTTTACGTGTGGAAGTGCTTTGTTGTATGGTCTGATGACAAAGAGAAGCTGCGTTAGATCTTGACATTCTACAACCGAGTCAATCACTTGTCCGTCTTTAAGCCAACGTGGTCGACCAACATCCTGTCCGCACGATCGACATGGACCAATCTAGGCCGCCCATCACCACGACAAAAGAAAAATACGTTGGGCGGCCGTGGAGCTCTAAGAGCCACACGACTAGGTGTATAAAGTGAGCAATCCTGATTGCGATTGCATATTCAGCTTGAGTCGAGCTGAATATGCACACCCTTGTCACCATTTGTTTACTTTTACTAATACAATCGTTGCGCTTCCTATAGGAGTTCATTGAGGCCATTCAATGTTGGTTTTCTTGCATTGACGTTGCAAAGAACCAGACGTTGGCTAGCAAGTCTAGTCAGGTTCCTCAGCTGGTTCTCATGAATGAGGTCAAGATTATCACGTCGTTTGATTCTACTTTCAATCTTTGGCAAGATGTGATGGCCGCAAGTGTCCAAGGGGGACTTGATTGACGTTGACACCAACCTCCTTCGCAAATTCAAAGAGAACACGATAGGACTCCACCGAAAGATGATGGTCTGAATTGGGAGTTCTTCAAGTGGCTTGGTAATATCACTGATGTAGATCATGTGAAGTTGTTGAACCACATTTTGAACCGCAGCATACCTAAATGGCAACTGCAATACCCAAAGGTGGTCATCAAGACACCGAGCAGCAAATTGGATAGCAACTAAACGGCTAGGGAATGGATCGAGCGGCGCAAGAGGAAGAACGTTGTCCAAAGGGAGTTGTAGAAACTCAAGCCTAGTCTTGCATTTTTTGATGCAAACAACAATTTTGTTCCTGGAAATTGGAAGCGTTTTAAGCGTGAATATCACGTCTCATCCGCAACCATGCGGGTACTTGTCAATCAACCCGGTGAGGCGTTCTTCACTGAGGCGCGACAGCTTTGAAGCAAGAACAAGTTTGTGGAGGATTTATCGCCGTATGCATAATCTTGGTTTAAGTTGTTCTTTGATAAGCGCAAATACTTCAAAGAAGCATCCGGGTCTGCATACATCCGAAAGTACATCACCATCAATGATACATTGGATGTGTGGCCCGAAAACACATGGGATCCTCGCGGCAAAAAGCCTCGGCTTGCGTTGATCGGTTTTAGATCAACTCCTGGGCAAGATCTGAAGCCATCATCAACGATGGCTAACCCATTCTTCAGGGACTTCATGGACGCATTACGGACTCGAGCAGCCCCGGACTAACAGACCTAGATGCATGGCTATGGATTTGTGGGATCAAGGCAGATGAAAGGTTAGTCTTCTCCCAAACTGAGAAGGCCCCGTTTGCAAATGAATACGAGACATATAGTTCCTCATATATTCTTGGAAAGTATGAGCGGCTCGAGGAACTGCCGATAAGCAAAAAATTGTGGAAAGATCCTGTGGAACTTCTTTGGCTAGTTCGTAAGTGGTTGGCTCGCCTTGGCCTAGTTCCGAAGGAGTATGTCTTTCCGCTTCATGTTGCAAACACCAAGGTCCGCAAAACAATGAGTTGGAGTATCGCGTAAACACTACTATTTGTTCACAATGGAGTTCTACTTTCAAGTACTCAAAGAATGGTGCAATCCGGGAAACTTAGTCTTCTCTACCTTTGGAGGCTTAAAGTTTCTTATTGCATCAGTGGTAAGAAGTTCGATTGAGCTCATTGATGTTCTCTCTTGTTTGCATATTCAGCTCGACTTGAGGTGAATATGTAAGCTGTGTAGTTTCAAGGTTTGCAATTATATGTAGCTTGAGTTAGTTAAATTGATTTCCAGTGTCTCTGGTATACCTCACAGATTGAGTCTCTAAGATGTGCCTGCATCTGTGATACTTGTGAGATGATCGGTACGAGAGCAAGGCCAAGTTGGATTTGTCTCTATTCAAAGCGGACTTCATTATCGACGGTTATCCAGTGGATGAGACAAAATATCCTCTCAAGCCTCCTCGAGGTAAGAATAAGGGTAAGAGCCAAGTTGAAGACAACGATGATGATGAGTGTAGAATGTGTAATTAGTTTTTGTGTTCACATGTGGATTAGAATTGGTTAGTTTCGGAAGTTAGCCAGTTAGTTTTGTAGTTCAGTTGTAAGATTGGGAAGTTACGTGAAAAGTTGGTTAAGAAGCAAATGTGGCGTTTGGAATCTGGAAGTTAGGTTCAATTTTTGGATAAAGACTTTGTGGAAGATGGATTCGAGGCCAGACTGTGATAGTCGTAAGCTGCGGCAAGCTTGGTGCTATGTCTTTTTTTTCTTTGAATTTTCTATTTTCTTTTGTAGGATTGTGATTAAGATGAAGTATGAATGGAATTGGAGTTAAGAAAGTGTGATTGCATGATTGGAAGTAAAGCTTATGAGCATTGTATGAGAATTGTGAAGATAGGAAGTTAGAGAATGGAATTATGGATGTAAAAAGATTGTAATCTTTGTGAAAGAATTGGTTATTGAAAGTGATTACGGAAGATAATCACGTATTATTGAATTCACTATATTGTCATTACAGTGAAGAAAAGAAAAATTGACATGATTATGAGATCATGAAGGAAAGAGGATTGGAGAATATTTAGGTTTAGAATGATGCAAGAGAGAGTGATTGAGTGTTGATAATTGTTAAGAGAAGTTAGCAAACAAGTGTGTAATCAATCGTGACAATAACATAGTGGCATTCATAGAAACAGTCTTTCCCCGCGAACGAATCCACCTATACTAATTTGGTGCTTTGGGTTTATTTCCAATCCAACCAAAACGATAACCACATTTTGGTGCCGCTGCCGGGGATGGATATTATTTTGAAATGTTAAGAATTGTTTAAAAGAAAATAAAAATAAAAATATATTATTAGAACTGGTCTTCGGTTATAATTTTATGGAGTATAAATTGGTGTATTATAGATTATGTATGGAAGAAATCAAGGATTATGAGCAGTGATAATGAAGACAATTTACAAAGAAGGAATCGACAGATTAAAGAAAGATACGATAGGTTGTGTTCAAGAGAGTCGTTACGAAAATTAAGGGAAAGAACTCAACGAGAAAAACTTAGGAGAGTGACATCATTTTCGTGTTCGAGAAGTGGACGTAGTAAGAGTCCAGAATGATTGGAAACAAGTGATAGTTCTTCAGACGAAGGTTCAAATAAAACCGGAAGTAAATGAAGAGGAAGTATTCGAATAGAAATTGGAAGAAAACCAATAATACAACCAATGGCTGAGGCGGCACCTGAAGTCCTGATTGCGGTAGCTATGGGAGCAGTAGGAGATCGCACCACAAGTGTTGCACCATTGCCAACATTTAGTGGTTGGCCAGGTTCAGATCCAGATTATCATTTGTCTCAATTTTTGACAGCGTGTGTAGCCAATAATGGAAGAACTGAAGATATATGGCTGAGATGGTTTCCTGCCATGTTAAAAGATACGGCATTTGAATGGTATAATTGTCAAACAGTTGGTCAATTTCCGAATTGGGAAGCTTTAAAAAACGCTTTTCTAACGCATTTTAGGCCAATTGGTTTTGAAAATCGTCTTCGAGAAAGTTTAATGACAAGCAGAATGTTTTTAGGCGAACCAGTTCAGTCTTATTATGGGAGAGTTGCAGATATACTTCGCAAATGGCCGAATAATCAAATGCCTGACTCATTTCTATTGTCAATAATAACGAATGGTTTGAATCCACAGGAATTGAAAATGTTTGTAAAGGAGGCTCAACCAGCCACCGTAGGAGCATCTTTAGAACGTGCAAAGATATGGGAAGAATGTCATTATGATCAATTGTTATATGTAGGCCCTACGTTGATTTCCAATTCGGTGAATCCACAGGTACAAAAAGGAAATACGTTAATAGGAAGTTATCCATGGGTTGTGAATGCGGCACAAGGGGCTACCAATTTGCAAGGAGTGATCAATGCGACACCGTTGCAATCAGTACCGCCCACAGCAGTAGTACCGTATGCTGCGGCATTGACTTATCCCCCACATGAATTATCAATTTCAAATGCTGTACCAAATTCAAATGAGACGTTATTATTAAATCTTACAAAGAAAATGGAAGTTAATATGGCCAAAGAGAAAGAACAATGGCAAAAGCCTACCAATACAAGACCCAATGTATGGTGTAATAATTGTAAGGGGCAGGGTCACTTTGATACGGAATGTCCGTCACCACGACAAACGGGAGTACAATGCAAGTGTTGCGGTGGAAAACATCCTACCGCTAAATGTTGGTATTTAAATGGTCAACCGCAATTTGGCGCTCAGACAATGATTCAACCGACTCAATGGGATGTCAATCAAGTGCAAACTGGAAATATGGGAAATTGGGACGGTAATCGTTCCAATCGACAAAATAGAGGTGGTGGAAATTTTCAAAATCCAAATTTTAACCCAAATTATGGACCCAATATGCAAAATTGTAGCAACAACCAACAAGGCAATTTCCAAGCTATGCCAAATCAACAGCCCAATACAACATTTGTTGCGACTGGACAACCAGGATCTTTTACTGAAGCTACATGGAATCAGCCTAGTCGATATATACCCGTTGAGACACCCAATATGCCAGGTGGTTCACGAAGAAAGGTAGTGCGTTGTTTTCGATGTCGGCAATTAGGACATTATGCCAGTGATTGCCCAAATCCAAAATTTGTAGAAGATTATGCTCCAGTTTGCGGAAATTGTAAGCAATCTGGTCACCAATATTTTCAATGTAATGCTCCATTCAATCCCAATAACAGGGATCACTATGTACCAACTACAGTACAAATTGTGGAAGAGAACCCTAAAACTAATCAGGAATCACCAGTGCATAGAGTAGAAGTGGTCCAAGCTGTACTTACAAGGAATCAACAGAAAAATCGAACCAAGTCCAATATTGGAAATACCATTAGAGGAAGATCAACCAATTCCAATTCAGGATGATGAACCAATTCCAGTAACAGGAGTGAATATTCATCCCAAACCAACCACTATATTGGGACGAACACCAATTCTCGAAAAACTAGTATTGTCCCAGTTGACAAACCAATCTTATGTATTGGAAGAACCAATGTTACAGGTTTCGCCGAAACCAGTTAAGGAACTAGTTCAAAAAATTGGAAAGACCAATATACCGGTTATGGAAACCAAAATTGCAAAGAAGAAACGGGCATTGGGTATTACAACCAATCTGGAACCGTATGATATTTTAAAAGATTTAAGTACAATTCAACCTACAATTTCCATGAAACAATTGTTGGCGATTGCACCTGATTGTCGTACTACATTAAACTCGTCGTTAATTCGACGCAGATCTCGTAATAAGGAAATTAGAGAAGTCAGTTTGAATCCCGATCCAAGAGCTCCAACCATTGATGTTTCTATTGACGGTGTGCTAGTTCCAGGTGTACAAGTTGATGGTGGTTCTAGTGTAAATTTGATGAACGCTGATACCATGGATGAATTGGGATTGGACCAATTGTTACCTACAACAGTAGTATTGCGAATGGCAGATTCCAGTCGAGTTAAACCTATGGGTACACTAAGGGGAATTGATACAGTTATTGCAAGCATTACTTACAAAATTGATTGCATTGTATTGAGAGTGCAAAGTTCCATATTGTCTTATCCAATTCTGTTGGGAATGCCATGGTTATATCAAGCAAAAGCTTGTAATGATTGGGGTAGAGGCACATTGACAATTGGGGCCGGCAAAGATAAAATTGTGATTTAGATGTATCCAGTTCAATATCATGGGGAAACACATGTTGCTAATTTTGAATTCACGACTGACTGTGAAGATGACTCTTTAGAAGATGAATTGGAAGATTTCAATTGCATCCATATTGATAAACCGGTAACCGTCGAATCAATGCGCAGGATTGGGTGAATATTTAGTTGATCCAGCTATTAACGATGATTCTGATCATATGATTGTACATTGGATGAATCCGCATGAAGTTCATCAAGTAAGTGCTATGGAACCTGAATTGGAAAGTTCTAATTTGTCTGATTTTATGAAAGAATCTGATACCGAGCATAAGGTTATCAAGAAGTTTTTAAAACTCCAAAGTGTCAATCCATGAATTTGGGTAATGAGACTGATCCCAAAAATATTCGAATTTATGATGGTATAACGGGTGAAGAGAAAGCTATTTGGCATTCCTATATTGTGAGGCATAAATCAGCTTTTGCCTGGTCATATGCGGATTTAAAGGGTATTCCAGCTGAAGTCTGTGAACATCGAATTATTTGGAAGATAATGCTGTACCAGTTCGTCAAAGGCAACACCGACTTAATCCAAAATATTCGTAATTGGTTAAAGAAGAATTGGATAAGTTATTGAATGTGGGATTTATTTACCCAGTACCCTATAGCGAATGGGTTTCACTTATTGTTATGGTTCCAAAGAAGAACGGGAAAATTTGTATTTGTCAAGACTTTCGGAAATTGAATGCGGCAACTAAGAAGGATTATTTTCCGTTACCGTTTACAGATAGTATATTAGATGTTGTTGCTGGACATGAATGTTATTCGTTTTTAGATGGATTCTCCGGTTATAATCAGGTGAAAATTGCTAAAGAAGATCAATTGAAGACTACTTTTACGACGGATTGGGGAACATTTGCGTACAAAGTAATGCCATTTGGACTTTGTAATGCACCTGCCACATTTCAACGGGTGATGACACAAGCATTTCAAGAGTATTTGAGAATTTCTATGGAGATATTTTTAGATGATTTTTGTACGTTTAGTTCAAGAGCGAGACATTTGGAATGTTTGGGAAAGTGTTAGAACAATGTGCAAAATATGGAATCTCTCTAAATACGGACAAATGTCAATTCGGGGTACCCTCTGGTAAATTACTGGGTCACATAGTTTCAACTGCTGGTATTGCTACGGACCCTGATAAAGTTAAGCTTATATTAAAATTACCGCAACTGGATACAGTAACGGGAGTCCGTGGTTTTGTTGGCCATGTTAGTTATTATCGAAGATTTATCCATTCATTTGCACTTATCTGCCAGCCATTAACCAATCTTTTAAAGAAACCTCCAAACGATGGTATCAATCCAATTTGGACTAAAGAATGTACTATGGCTTTCGAAACGTTAAAACAAAAATTGGCAAGTGCACCAATTCTGGTGGCACCGTGCTGGAAAACCCCATTTCATGTTTATGTGGATGCGTCCAATGTAGCTATTGGTTCTATTTTAAGCCAGAAAGATGTTAAGGGATTTGATCATCCAATTTACTATGTCAGTCATCAATTGATTGCCGCAGAATGCAATTACACTACGACTGAACGGGAAGCATTGGGAATGATTTATTTTGTACAAAAGTTTAGACATTATTTGCTTGGCTATAAATTTGTATTTCATGTGGACCATGATGCTCTCAAGTATATGATTAATAAACCTCAGTTGAGTGGTCGTATAGCAAGATGGATGCTGTTATTACAAGAATTTGATTTCACTATCAATGTACGCCCTGGGAAGGCTCATGCCAATGCAGATCATTTATCTCGTTTAACCAATGTATTGGGAAATGAACCAATTGATGATGCATTACCTGATGCACAATTATTTGCAGTGGATGTAATTTCTGAGGAATATAGTGAGTTGATCCAGTATTTAACATTTCAAACGTTTCCTTCACATTTTACGGAGAAACTAAAACGCCGTCTTATTTTAAAAAGTGCACCTTACACTATGATTGGAGAAGCTTTATATAAGCAAGGTAAGGATGGAATTTTACGCCGTTGTATTTATCAACATGAAGTTTGTACTATATTGGAAGGCTGTCATTTGGATAGTTGTGGTGGACATTTTGCTGGAGACAGTACTGCACGCAAGGCTTTACAGGCTGGATATTGGTGGCCAACATTATTCGCGGATGCATACCAATTTGTAAGACGCTGTGATCCATGTCAGAGAATCGGACGGCCAACCGGTACTTTAGCCATGCCATTAGTACCAATTCTTGCCCAAGCACCGTTTGAAAAATGGGGTATTGATTTTGTGGGCCCAATTGCACCTGCTTCTCGGATTGGACAAAAACGTTATATATTGATAGCCACTGATTATGTTACAAAATGGGCTGAAGCTTCTGCCACAAAGACTGATAATGCAAGTACGGTTGCCACATTTTTATATGAAAATATTATTACTCGTTTTGGATGTCCAAAGGAATTGGTTAGTGATTGTGGGACTCATTTTATTAATAGTACAATTGAAGCATTAACAGCAAAATATGAGATTAAACATCAAAAAACTACTCCGTATCATTCAAGAGCAAATGGACAAACAGAGAAGACCAATGGTATTTTATGCAAGATTTTAACGAATACAATTTCAAGAGGGGGTACAGATTGGGATACCAAATTGTTTGCTGCTCTATGGGCGTACCGTACTGCATATAAAATTACTACCTATGCTACACCTTTTCAATTAGTTTATGGACAAGAAGCAATTTTACCAATAGAATTGGAAGTGCCCAATTTACGTATTGCTATTGATAATCGATTAGGGGATTCCGAATCATTGGAGCACCGATTAATAAAATTGGAACAATTGGATGAAATTCGTGCGAATGCTTTATTTACAATAAAAACTACTCAAAAGAGGCGAAAGAATTATTATGATAGTAAATTACGGCCAAAGTCTTTTATGCCCAATGATTTAGTATTACTTTATGATAGTCGTTTTAAAAATTTTCCAGGCAAATTTCAAGTTCGTTGGCATGGCCCATATCGCGTTATTGAAGGATTTCCCAATGGTTCAGTGCAATTGGAAGATTTTATGGGAACTAAATTTACTACTCGTATTAATGGCAATCGGTTACGGCTTTATAATACGTAGTCAGAATTGGACTTCAAATAATAATAGAACTTTAAAAACCCGAGACGGGTTTTGTTTAAAAAGGGAGGTAGGCAGTTTAGTTGTGATGATGGGTTAGTACGTGTGAGGTGAGTGAAAGAAGTGGTAATAATGAGAATTGAGACAGTTAGGGTAATGCAAGCTGTCACAGTTAATGGAGTAGGTCAGGTCATTATGAGGTATCGTGAGAGGGAAGAAGAAAGACCATAGTAGAAGCCAGAAGTGGGACTCTTGTGAACATTGTGTGTCTGCGTGAATTGTAGCGAGTTTGAGTGTTTGAGGGAATAGCTGAGTGCGTAAGCTTGTTTTTGTAAGTAAAGGCGACGAAGCGTAGCAAGAGACAGTCCAATAGGGAGGAGAGAGAGCGCAATGTGAGGCGCAAGGAAGACTTGCCACCGTTAGAGTGTATTATCGTAACAAACATGGAGCCTATTCGATTAGATGTGTGTTGGTCGAAGGAGAAGCAACAGTGTTTTCGTGAGGCACACATGAACGGTTTCATTCGGTTGTCGGAGAACTTGCCACCGATTGACGTAGACTTGTAAGCGGAGTATTTGAAGAATTACAATCTTGCAGATGGGTCGAGTGTAGTGAAGGGGAAGATAATCGGTATAGACGAGACCGTATTGAACAAGGTGATGTATCTTCCGATGGGGGAGCTGCCGGTGTTTGGTGATTTGGAGTCGGATTTCGTGCCTGGCAGTTATTTCAAGTCAAGAGAAAAAGCGTTCGAGAAGGGCCAAGGATGGAAGACCGGAGAAGCTCTTACGCCGGAGTTGGGAGAGTGGATGCGCTTCATGCAGAAGAGGCTGGCGCTGAACCGACACACGACGTACATGGCGAAGAAGTTGCTGCTTTCGACGGTGGCGACGTTGGAAGGTATGGTCCTCAATTGGGCAGCGTATGTGGCGACAAGAATCCACGCGGAGCTGGAAGCCAAGAGGAAGATGGGGAAGGTGACGACGTTGTTGTGTGCCAATTACGTGAGCGAAGCGATCAAGTACGGACCGCAGCAGGACGGGAATCAGAGGAGCGTGCAAGTGGTGGAGGTGCCGGTCAAGGAGAAGAAGAAGCAACCAGTTTCGGTACCAATTCAGTTTGTTGAAGTTGCACCAGGTATTGCAGAGTGTCGTAGGGCAGTAGGGTGTGAACAGTGTGAGATTGGGCCCCAGTTGCAAGTATTGGGTCGTCAATTGGGTAGCACGTCTACGGCAACACCAGTTTCGATAGAGCTGTATCAGAGAATTGGTCCATCAGGTAGTGAGCAGCAGACGGGAGGGTTGAAGGAAGTAATTTTAGCTCAGCTCACCCAGTTACAGATGACAGTGACCAAACTGGATAGTGAGTCCAGACTGAAGAGAGAGTTGGAGCTAAGGATGGGAGAGATTAAAGGGTGTAAGGTCAGAATTGGTGAATTGGAGAGGACAGCGGCGGAAGATACTCTCAAGGGTGGGAGATTGGAGAGCACTTTGAAGGAAAAAAGAAGTAGAGAGGGCTGAAGAGCGCGAGACACTCAAGTCCATGGAATTAATCAACGACCAGGAACGCAAGGCGCTCAAGGAGAAGTGGATGCAGGAGAAGAAGAAGGTGACCGATTTGGCGGTTGCAAGAGGAAAATCGGAGGCAGATTGGGAGGCATTGCGGGACCAGTTGTAGAAGGAGAACGAAGAATTGAAGACGAAGGTAAATTCTTTGGAGGGAGCCATGGTCTCTGCGGTTCCTTCGCAGGAATTCGTTCTGGTATCAACCAATTCCGAGCCAGTATCGACGCAGCACGCAGAATTGCAGAAGATATTGGAGGACATGGAGAAGCAGATCACTCTTCTTGAAGCTCAGGTAAGAGTATTGGGTGAATTGAATGAAGATCTGACGGAGCAGTTACAAGGGGACCAGTCGAACACCGATGCGGATGAAGGTGATGAAGAGGAGGTCAGGACGCCCAAGGACAAGTCTGGGACTTCGGAGAACGCCAATAACCCAATTGAGGTTTAGAAATTGGTTTTGTGTTTGCGAGGGCGCTGCACAGTTAGAAGTGGGACTATGTAGAATGTGTAATTAGTTTTTGTGTTCACATGTGGATTAGAATTAGTTAGTTTCGGAAGTTAGCCAGTTAGTTTTATAGTTCAGTTGTAAGATTGGGAAGTTACGTGAAAAGTTGGTTAAGAAGCAAATGTGGCGTTTGGAATCTGGAAGTTAGGTTCAATTTTTGGATAAAGACTTTGTGGAAGATGGATTCGAGGCCAGACTGTGATAGTCGTAAGCCGGGGCAAGCTTGGTGCTACCTCTTTGTTTTCTTTGAATTTTCTATTTTCTTTTGTAGGATTGTGATTAAGATGAAGTATGAATGGAATTGGAGTTAAGAAAGTGTGATTGCATGATTGGAAGTAAAGCTTATGAGCATTGTATGAGAATTGTGAAGATAGGAAGTTAGAGAATGGAATTATGGATGTAAAAAGATTGTAATCTTTGTGAAAGAATTGGTTATTGAAAGTGATTACGGAAGATAATCACGTATTATTGAATTCACTATATTGTCATTACAGTGAAGAAAAGAAAAATTGACATGATTATGAGATCATGAAGGAAAGAGGATTGGAGAATATTTAGGTTTAGAATGATGCAAGAGAGAGTGATTGAGTGTTGATAATTGTTAAGAGAAGTTAGCAAACAAGTGTGTAATCAATCGTGACAATAACATAGTGGCATTCATAGAAACAGTCTTTCCCCGCGAACGAATCCACCTATACTAATTTGGTGCTTTGGGTTTATTTCCAATCCAACCAAAACGATAACCACAATGAGGAAGATGATGATGGAAATCCTACCATGGATGTTATGAGGTCAGATCTTGCAGTCGCTGAGCCATCAGATCATGCTTCTCCTCGCGTTAGTGAAGGCATAGATATTGGTGCATTTTGTGCGGATGGTTATGAGGATCTTGCTCTACGGCGGTGCAATGTGTTTGCAGTTGGTGCTAGGCCATCCAACCTTCCCTCGCAGAGCAAGGCTGATTCTCAGATAGAAATACTAACGATGACTTTGAACTGATGGCTTTTGCACCCACGCCCCCGCAAAAGCGCCAACGAATTCCTGTAATGCTAAATTGCCCGCGCTATCTACGTCCCCTCCCACTGCACAAGCCGATATGGCATTGAAGGTCGAGATGCTCTTAAAGAAGGTCGAGGAGCAGGAGAGGCTCAACCAAGAGTTGTCAAGACGGCAAGATGTGCGCCAAGAAGAGCTCTTCGCAGCGCTGAGAGCTGACATGGAGCGAAACACACAAGCGATGATTGCTTCCACGTTTGCAAGGTTCAAGCACATGTTGCCGCCGTAGTCGAAGGAGATGGAGCATATTTTAGGTGAAACTCCTAGGTCGACTGCAGGAACGCCGTCTCCAAGCCCTACTATGATGGAGACGGTCCCGTTGCTTGGAAAGACGTCTCTCCAACAGCCTTTGTTGAGATCAGACCCGAATCCATCTTCTCCTCGTTCTCCGCCGCAAGAGTCATCCTATGTTGGAACAGAGTCCATGCTTTTCATTGCTCTGTGTTTAGAGTCAGTCATTCTGATCTCGGTGGAAGAGACAGAAGTTGTGAATGAAGTCAACACACCGACCAACGCTCGAGCATCTCCAGATCACTATTCAAGTGGAATTCTCAATGAGGACTAGAATATCGAGATTTCTTGTCTTGTGAATTTTGTTTCCTTGAATACTTTTGTACAGTAACTTTTGTATGTAAATATGCATGGGTGTTTATTGTCCGTATTAACCTTGGCACAATAAATTCAATGTTGTTTCTGTTTCCAATCTACTACATCACTTCCATCCCTTTAAATGTTGTTTACGTGTTGATCTTTTCATTATTACCTTTTTCAGACTTCACTTGAGTTGAAGTAAATCTACTGCACATATGTTGTAGTATATATGTCTCTATTTTGTATTGATGTTCTTTCTTTCTCCTAAAGTCATTGTTACGGGTAAGGCATATTCACCTTGACTTGAGCTGAGTATGCATTTCTTTCTGAATACCATGTTGTCCTCCCCCTATGTGCATCCTGTTGTTTAGTAGTCATACACTTGCACAATCAGCTCGACTCGAGCAGAATGTAGATCCTATTTAGTATCAATTGTGGTTGCATTTTTTGGGCATATTTGTTCATAACCCATAATCAAATTTGCTGACTTTCAAATGCCCTAAGCCTTGAAAAGTATCCATTTAAGATAATGCTAGTCCTTCTGAGCATCCTCCTATGGTTGGTGCAAGGCACATTGATGCTAAGGTGAAAGCATGCTACACCCACCCCATTTTGGGCAAAGACCATGGTATATTTTTAGTATATTTTAATCTGAACTTTCAAAACAAGGATATAAAAAAACTTTTTAAAAAAAAGCCACCATATGCCGACCTAGGGTTATATATGAAGCACTATTTTTGACAAAAATCCATTAAAGAAACGACCCAATCCCTAGTCATTTGGAACCATGTACGATCCGCATGTTTTCTACCAATTGGATTTGAAAATTTGATTTATTTTACAAGATAGTCCATTCACATCACTCTATCAATGTGCATGCAAATTTTCATCATCATATGTATCACAGATCACTCAAAAACAATATATTTGTACAAATCTAGTATTTTGTGACAAGTATATTTCTCCCACAAATTCAGCCATACAGATGAAATCATTGATACCCTAAACCAAATTTTTAGCATATGTTTAATGCCATTCAAGTTGGAAACAACATTCCATCATTAAAAATCTGAAAACAACGGTACATCTTGTTTGGTAGACGAAAAAATGTTCGTTACTCCTACAAAAACAACTTGTGACACTTTTTTTATACCGGTGTAGCTTGCTTTTACCCGCTACTTTGGCCATCAATTCACAGGTATAACTTCAGTTCTTACCACTTCATGGCAAAGATTGTGATGTGTGTTGTAGTGCTTTCTTCTTTGTATAATGTTGTGTGCTCTATTGTTATATATTGTTTGATGTTTAGTAACATATACCTCCACTCTTTCCCATCTAAATTCCAGGTGGTCGAGCCAGTAGAGGGCGTTCATAGCGCCGTAGTCCTTGTTCCTTGTTCAACCCCTAGAGTGGTCAAACCATGGTTAAACATTGTGTTTGACTTGAACGGTATATTGTGTGCATGTGAGGAATTCCCCTTGAGGTCTTATACGCAAGCCTTCAATGCATGTTCTCTGCCACACTCAGTAAAAGTTCCAGCCAAGGTCGGCCCAAAGCTAGTGTATGTTTGTCGAGGCTGCAAGGCGTTTTTGGGCGTTGTTTCCAAGTTTGCATCGGTATCCGTCTGGAGCTCGATGAAATTGAACACCACTAGCAGCATTGTCAATTACCTCTTTTCTAAATCAGCCTCAGCAAAAATCATATCTGGGCAAGAGCATTGTAGGAGAGTCGTAACTGCTGTGATCTGGAATGTACCTCAATATCTGAAGGTTGAGAACTTGGATAAGGAGGTATTTTTGAAAACGTTGTTAAGAGATGTTTTTACAAAAAGAATGGATCCTTTATAAATGAGAATACCATCATCATAGATGGCAGTCCATACAAGCATGTCCTTAATGATCCGGAGAATGTGCTTCTGGCGGATACCTCGTCCTACAAAGGAGATGGATGGAACAATACGTTCCTCCTCAATGTCTTGCTTCCGTGGCTCCAAGAGCTCCACAGTATTGCAGAGTTAGGGTTGCACTCTTTTCGGCGAGAGAATCCCTTTGGTTGTCCGACAATTTTCTCGGATCCATACAACTTAGAATACATGGAATTAACGCAGCTGATTATGATATCCGATGGGCTCACAAATTAGTAGTTCTTTGGAAACAAACACAATTGTATTGATGTGTTATATTGTACATATCTTGTAATCTAAGTGACAGTTGCCAGTTCTTTGATATTTGTTTGTTATTGTTGGTTTTGTAAGTTTTTGTTCTCTCTTTGCTTCCATGTTTGAAAAAGAGCCGTTCACCATTTCTCAAGTAAACCGTTGTATTGCCTCCATGGATTCCATTTTGAAGTCTGAAGATTGTGGATATCCAATTCCACGTAAACAAAATGTTTTGTACCCCCCCTGAACAACTCATTGTTTGATGGACTCTTCGATGGCTCCAATTGAAGAAGATGAAGTAAACAGCCCGCCCCCAAAAAATGCATTCAAAAGGTTGTCTCATGTTCTATTCTTCAACCTCGTCGAATTATGGGTCCCTCGTTGTTGATAGGCTTTGTGGAAAAGGTGACCAAATGCTCATTTGCGGTCGTAAGGAATCCTTGTCTCTTCCTCCTTGTAGCATTATATTTACCCCGTCCCCTTCTCTATATTTGACCTAAGTCTTTTTTTGGCTATGTGCACATTCAATTCAAATAGAGCTAAATATGCACAGGTTTCATTTTAACTCCCTTTGTCCCTACGTCAAAGGATCACGCGCTTCAAATAGTTGCTGGTGTAATTCAACCACCTACGACGGTGCCATAGAGAAGATGCCCTCAATTCCTACTACGTGTCGGCCTGTTGCAACAGTTAAAAATGTTGAGAACAAGCTCCAATCTCTAAGTGGGAATACGCGTTCTACTACTGAGGTTGGTCCTATTTTATATCATTGTTCAATATGTGTAGTATCTTCTCCTCTTAATCAACACTGGTTTGATTTTGCATGTTTCACCGACACCTAAATTGCACATAACTCTTTGAATGGATTCCACGTCATGGTGTTTCTGTTTTTTGACATGTGTGACTGCATATTCAGCTTGGTTTAAGTTGATTATTGTGTTCTCATTTGCTAGGTGCTTCCACCGACTATAGAGCCTCAAAGTGCTTCTCCAAAGCATGGTTTAAACCTCAACTCCAAGCGCTGCTGTCGCCGTCGCTACTCGCTTCCTAAGCCTATTGTTACTTGGAATCAACGGATGCAACGCCAACGACAGCAAGAACATATATGTGCTAGTCAAATGCCATATAGTGGTTACAGCCGCAAAGATGAACTTCAGAAGGGTAGGGATGAGCTAAGGAAATCAAATTCTGATGACATGGAGAAGAATGAGTAGATTTAAGATTTGAGTGGCACTGTTGTATGGTACAAGTGCACATTAAGCTTGGCTATACCTGAACGTGCATTGACTAGAAATTAATGTGTATGTTTTGGATCGTAGTAGAAGCCTTTTCCTACATGGAAAGGATGATGCTTGTTTTGTATATGGATTACTTCTATCATATTATAAATAAAGTCTAAAATTAAAGATATTATTTCAGGTGATTCTCCAATTTGGATGCCGTTTGCCTACACATATTCAGATTATCTTACAAAAATGGTGTTGTATTTCCATTCTAGTCATCTTTTGCTTCCTCACTACGATAACAAGATTGAATTACTCAAGAACGTGCACCTCCTAAAACCCTGGAAATCTCCCAATAAAATGAATATAGTGTTTTTTCCTACATCATGAATGGGTGTACAACTTCCTCACCGCTACCTATTTATGAACCCTAAATCCAAAATCCAAAATCCAATATTATAAAATCCTAACCATAAATCATAAAATCCCAAACCCTAAATCCTTAATCTAAATCCTATTAGAAATATTAAAGAGTAATCCTAGCCCTTTATCATAAAATAAGGATTTAAGCAATTAGACGGAAGCTATTAAAAGGGCTAAAATTCTTTATTTCTGGCGTTGTTTATTATTGTTGAAAGAATCATGACTTTCAAAGGCTATTTGGCAATAAAGTACCAAAAAAATTGCCTCATTTCAATGATTTTTTTGTTATTTAGTGTCGCATGATGGATCATCTCTAGGGTTGTCATAAAGGACGGACATGGAAAAAAAATGGCGGACCGGACGAACAAAAGGATAGTACGGTCCCGGACATTTATCAGACATAGCGGTCAGCTAGAAAAAATTAGTGGGTATATATCTTCAATATATGCAAGATTTAGACGGTCAATTGTAAGTTGACCAATAACGGACCGGACATGACCCTTAACGGACAGACATGTGGACCAGACGGACGGTCTGGTCCTCAGGTCCTATGAACAACGATGATTCATCTCCTATATTTTGACAGATTTCCACTAACGGCCACAAAGGTGGCACTTTGCTTGAATAACCACCCACGCCAACTAGTTCGGCCGTTTACCTCCTGCTCATTTTGTAGGGCTCATTTTCTACTTCCCTTGCCATCGCCTCATTCTCTTCTTTGTTCTCTTAGTTTCTTTGCGTATCCTGCATTACGGACGTCTAGTCGAATGTGCATGTAATATATTTTCAATGTGTTCAGGTTTAGAATTTCGGTGTGTTTAGGTTCAATGCAACCTTGTTTGAGGATTAATCTACTTGTTCCATAATTTTTATTACAAAGTTGTGCTGGTGCTCTCGAAATAAATTGTCCATGTGGTCACACTCATCTTTGCCAACGCATATACTCGTCTACTCCACCAGTACTCTCCACTTCGATAACATTTCTATCCTTGTTGAACTTTGTTTTATAAGATAGAGGCGCTTCCTCCACAATCTCACTCCTTTGCTTCTTGGTAGATTACCTTGTGCATGATGGAGTCATGTGCACAGATGTGAATTGTATTGTACGATCTTTTTATTTTCAATTTCCGGTTGAGTTAGACATCAATGCATATCATTATCTAATTTTGTCTGTGAATGTTTTGATAAGTAAGGAAATCCACTTTGTCTTGTTTTTGTTGTTGATGGCGGGTTTGTTGATTCATGTTTCCATGTTGTGCCGCAAGACTAATGGTAGTTCAACTACATTCCTTCTTTGGCAATGCTGGACCACTCTGCTAAATGTTGAAGTGTCCAAGAGTAAGAATATCAATTCAACTAAACTCAAGCTTATTGACATCAGTGTCACTTTCACACCTAGGTGTCATATCCAAATTTATCATTGATCACATTTAGCACGAGTCAAGCTAAATGACGTAAAATTCATGGCAAATTAACTCAAGCCGAGTTGAATTACCTTTAGCTAATGAGCACTTTAGCTCAAGTCAAGGAAATTTACCTTGCTTGCAGTATAGGACATATCATTCATATTTGTGGAGAATATGGAACTAACCTTCATGCTTTTCACATTCAGATTGAGTCGAGCTGAATGACGATAATGCAAATTCACCATTAGAGAATATTTGAACCTAGAGATCACCTAAATGTTTGATGTTAGTTAATAATATAGTTCAACTCCGGTTTAATTGCATGCTTATGTTGAGGTCTTAATCAATTAAAAGTACATTTCCTTCTTATTAAGGAAAAATAATCACTGTGGATATTCAGCTCCACTCGACGTGAATGACATGTAAAATAATGTGATTTGTAAAACTTTCATTTATCGATGAAGATATTACCTCCTTTAGAACTAAATTTACTACATGATGAACTTCAATTAACTTCCTGTGAATTCGAGCCCCCTACTATGATCAACGTCTTTTGCATATAGTCTTTGCCAATCCACTTAAAAATATGGTTACAAATATTCAACTCAACTCAAGTTGAATTCCATCTATGGTGATAGCCTAATAAGATTTTGGAATACTTGTGGATTTGAAATATTTGCAACACTTGTTCTTTCAGCTTAAGTCAAGTTAAATGATAAACTAGTCTTATTCAATTTTTGTGTTCATTGAGATCTATGCACTCAAAGTGTGAATCTACTCGTCTCGAGCTAAATTATTTACATCCACCCTTGACCTTGCAGAGATAACATGGCGTTGGAGGACTGGACATCGAATCATCATGATCTTGATATTTTCAATGACAAGATTGTTGTCCATACACCACTTGATGCAAATTTGCCTTAGTTTGATGTCATATCAAGGCGTCAATGGATGGATAAGACTATTTCATTGCAAAAAACTTTAATAAATTACACTTCTAGATGGAATTCTTTGGAGCTTGAGGTCTACTAATGTATCAAGTTCAACAACAACTGATAGAGACACTCATGTGGCCGTTCAAATTTTGAAGACATGTGTAGAATTGGAATCCCTTGACGAATGGAAGTATCATATCAAATTTTGAGCACTTGAGCAGACATTAATTCTTAATCTCCTTGTACATAGATGGGATACATCCAATGTCCAAGTCGCCCTAGTAATGTCAGACCACGCGATTTCCTCGTTTGGAACTTCAACCTCGGTTGCCTTTGCAAAATAGATAGATTTTCCCTAGAGCTTCGCTCGGTTTTCCCTAGAGCTTCGCTCGGAAACTTTTGCGTACACCATTTGCAAAATAGATAGATTCACTTTGTTGCCTTGAACCTTGGCCTTATTGTAGATGTGTTGGTATGCATAGATGCACCGCTCTTTAAATAGTTTAGCCGAGCAATAAATTAAGTTGCCCTTGTCGTACCGCCAGAGTTGTTCATGCAATCCCTTGACAAACAACCTCGCCTTCAGCAACACGTCGCCCGGTTGGTGCACGAACTCCGTGACACGGGTGAGAGCAATCGCAGAATCATTAGCCCTCCCCATCGCCACAACCACCTCTTCATCTTTCTTGTCCATGGCCGTCTTCATCTTCATGTTCTCCGAGAAAACAAGACGAGCCTCCAACTCCTTCATGTTCCGAGGTTGTAGGTTCCTCTCCTGATGCTCTCACAGCTCATCCGGTCCCACATCTTGTGCAATCCAGCACGCCTAAGCCAGGATCACTTCGATCCGCTTGTAGTTGTCCTTGGCTTTCTCTTACCCTTTTGTGACGATGTCGAAAGGGTTGTCGTTTTTCCTCTCTTTGCTAACCTTTTTTCTATGGATCGGAGGTGTGGTGTTGCACCTCTGGGTCAGCTTCCTCCTCTTCCTTGCGCTGGCTCATGGAGGTTGAGTCTTATCTTCAGAGGAATCCAAATCTGGTTCTTGTTCATGTTCCGCATCTCGTTCTGCATCCTTCCAGCCGTGGCTCGCTAGCACCTTGGCCGTCTCGTAGATGGTCTTCTCGTTGTCGAGCAAGAGGTCCTCGTGCTGCTAGAGGTAACATGAGAATGGGGAGATTGGGATAGGTCGCACCTTCTTTAATCCGGTTAGGAATTTCCCCACTAATTTTTGTACTATATCTCTCCATGCTACATGTCTCTTATTTGTGTACGCTCCACATATGGTGTTGGCTAACGTGGTGGTCATTTTAGTGGGCCGATCCGGATACATGATCGGGAGCAGGAATTCCATTACCTTCATTACTCTCGGATCCTTATAGTCCGCCACGGTCAGCCCATTCTTTGGGTCTCCCTTCCGGGTAAACTTCCCATCTATAAACGACTTCCTACGAAAGTACATACATTTGCCTTGCGTCGAGAATCCGAACACGGCGCTCCAGATTGTCGTGGACCACTTCTTTGGGTCCCTCGGATCGTGTCCTCGAATTCATTGGAGACTCCCTCGAATTCATTGGAAACTTTCTCGATCAGCTCTCGGACCATAACGTCGTCCTTGAAACCCCATAGATGCTCCCGCAATCCGAAATAGCCCACCCTCTTCAGGTCTGCATCTAGCGCCTTCTGATCCCGCTCAAAATAAGAAATCATCGGGACCACAGTACGGAGATTCACGATCATCTCAGTCGCCACCTTGCTCTTGGTCGCCTTCTTAAGCGTCATCCCTACAACCCTCAACTGAATCCAAACCCTTGCATATCCCCAAGACCTGCAAACAAATCCGCACTCAAACGCTAACCTGCACTTCCTGATCCCAACTTGCACACGGTAGCAACACTAGCTTCAAATGCTCACGCATAACTTCCAGCTTCCCACGCTCTCTCGCTTACCGCTAACCAACCCAAAACTTGCTAAGAAAGATGAGTGGAAGAACCGTGGTATCAACTATTTATTCCCACTCCGGTAATCATTACCTGAATCCGAACGTGGGTCTGGTTATTGCCATTGGACCCGGTTCTGGTTCTGACCGTTAGATCCTGATCCTGGTTATAACTGTTCAAGCTCGGTTTCTGGTCACTGATATCCGGATTTCTCCTTAGCGGTTTTAGAGTTTCCGATTTGAGGCAACGAGGACTTACAATAGTTTTAGTAAAACCATCTATTTACAATGGGGTTGCTCCTAATTACCAAAAAACACCGCCCATTCTCCCCTTGGACTTATACTAAAACGACAACTTTTCAAACACTAGGGTCAAACATTCCCTCAATTCTTTTAGAATTCAATATTCCAATACATATGTATTCCCAATATGCAAGGCGCACGACTCTAACAAGAGCGTGCGTGCAAGCGATCGGCTCAATATATTACGCGCTCAGCCCAATGCACAACTCTGGCCAATACATAAGATCTTAAAGCACAATGTATCAACCACAATGGATCCGCTCCCTTACAGCAAAGTAGACTCGATCATCATAAGTTCAGGAAGAGAAAATATGATTATTGGAAAACACTCTTCATGAGAGAAAACAAGATGATGAGCTGACTAAAGCTTATCCATTAGGTACTATCTAAACTCCTAATTCTAAAAGCCTACCTTATTTGCTTAAAATCCAGGAAATCTTATCTCAAAAAGATCTTATCCCTAGAAATCTTGAATTCAAAACTCAAATCCGGAAATTTTGGATCTGAGATCCGATTTTTCCGCTTCTAACTAAAAACCGAGTTTAGGGTATTCTATAGCATAGGGTTTGGTAGCCAGGTGCACCGCTGAGCTCCATCGTTAATCGCTACTAAACCTAGCTAACTAAAGACCCTAGCTACGGAGTAACCTGGTTCTTCTTTCTAAGACTCTTATGCTTAGGGGTTACCTCTCCTACTGCTGTGTTGGCTTCCGGCCATCCTGGAGTAACAGTCGGTGGCTCCGGCTCAGACTCGGGCGTCTTCTCCTTTGATCCGGAAGGCGATTCCAAATCCTGTGTTGTTGGTGTGGCCGCCGGTGGAATAGTTGACTGGACTCGAAGGTCAGGTAAGTCCCAAAAGCTTCCACTGGGGCTGACATCCATGGCAGTCGCTACTCAGCTTTGAGGTAGAGGGGTCGTCTTCAGTTTAACCGCAGAGGGAGACTCCGACGGAATCCCGAAGGGTAGAGGAGAGTCCTGTAAAAGACCTCCCGACATTCTGCTCTGCCACTTCTCCTAGCTCTCCGTGCTTCGGAAGGTCACTCCGCTCCAGTTCATCGGCGAGGCTAAGATCGGAGTCCCAATGATGTCATTGAAACCCCCGGTTAGCGTTTGTGGTGTTTCGGCTGCAGGTCCGGATGGAGTTTCGAATGGCCCTGCTCTGGCCGGTGTCGCAAGTGTTGCCTCTAGAGTTGGGGCTTTAGGTGCCCTTAGGATTGCGAAGGTTATGTTCTTGACCAGCTCCTGCATCTTGCTCCAGGTCGCCTCCATCTTCCGGCTGTGATCTAAGAGAAACCGGATGATCTGCCGCTGTTGAGTTTCTCATTCTTCCCCACGCTCTTAGTGTAGAGGAGAGCCCGGTTGACGGTGTCTACAGGAAAGTCGAGGGAGGTGCGATCCTCTCTCAAGGCCTGGATGGTGGTCCGGACCTTTGCTTCCGCCTCACCTTTCGCTTGCTAGGCCGCGTCTCGCGCAGCCTCTGCTTGCTTTACTTGCTTCCAAAGCTTCTGGACCGAGTCGAGGGACACGCGTCTGGGTGAAGTTGATTTTCTCTAGCTCCAGCTTCTGGACCGACTCCTCCTTGACCTTCAGCTCTTGGAGTCGCGGAAGGAGATCCACGGAGTTGTTCGTCCCCACTTCGGGGGATGGTACCTCGCTTGGGCTGTGCGTCTCCATTTTTGCCTGAGGCTGACTTTGACCTGGAGTATCTGGAGTCTTCTGGACGGACCGGCTTCGCTTCCGGGGTCTCCTTGTGAGAAGTGGGGGTGACAACGTTTCTTACTCCAAGTCCGCTGAAACTTCCTGCTCATCGTCCGTCTCCATCCCTCCGTACGACTGAATACTAAGCAACTTGTCGTACTCGTCTAACTCCTCCGGACTCAACATCTTCCTCTTGGCGTACATATGCGTCACATAGGTTGAGAGGGGCGTTGCTCTCTTTTGGGCCTTATAAAGGTTCTTGATCATTTGTTCTATTTGCTCCCCCATCGAGGCTCTCCAGTCTACAAAGAGCTTCCCTCTCATTGCTCCTAGTATCAGACTGGCTAATTTTGCCACTACCCTCTTTCGTTTCTCCTGATGGAAGATAGGGTTTAGAAATGCGACAACTAACCTGACATCCAGATCTGTGAGATTGCTGAGCACGTACCCATACTTAGGATTAGCCTTCTCCAAGAACTCGTCCTTCAATATGTTGTCGCGCTCCACCACCTTGACTGCCCCCAGCCAAAGACTGTAGGCGTCTCTCCATATCGTTGTCGTCCAGCCCTTTGGATGCGCCCGAATGCGTCTGTCGTGTTGATTCCGTGGCTTCCCATGAGCTCCGCCACCATCGCTTCACTCTCGAAAGCCCACGTTGCTCCGAGGAGGCCGTTGCATCCCATCACCTCCAAGTACCTCTCCAAAACCCTATAGTCCTTTTCAGAGGTTGGCCACTTCAGCGCCACCTTCTCGAGCAGCAGATTTCCTGCGGCTGGAGCCTTGCCCTTCTTCCTCGCCATCCGGGCCCACCTCTCGGTATGCTTAGGCCTTGCAATGGTGTTCGAGTCCTGCATGCACTGACCTCAACAAGTCCCTCGCTTCTATATTACTTTTGTACTACAGAATCACATGAAGACAAGACGCGGAGGAATAGAAGAGAGTAGAGAGCGTAGAAAACCCTAGAATAATGGCGCCCTCTGCTGGCAGTTGTGTTATATATCTTACGCGCTGTACGGATACCGTTGGGCGCCATAATGACGGTTCCGGATCCGGATGCCACCGTACTTCGGTTTCCAGACCTCCGGAAAAAGTGCCAAAACAGGCCTTTTTAAGGTTGCTGGATTAGTATAAAAACCTTATTTCTACTACAGTCCTATTTATGCTAATAAAGCAAAGCTAACTACCTAATTATTTTAATTTCCGGATTTTGTGTTTTGCTTCCGAAGGGAGAATATTTAGTTGTTTGTGGCGAGGCTATTAGGGTCTCGTAAGTTGATCTAATCGTGAGAGCGTGGGAAGATTGCAGACTCGGGTTACTTGGGTTTTAATGTGTAGGTCAGACGCCTCGCATGGCCGCCGCTACAGCTAGAATCCGGTCCTGTTATCTTAGTGTTAGGAAGAGGGTTTGTAAGCATCCAACTGCGGGACACTGTTTTCTAAGGTTGTATGAGATGCGCTGCCCATTTTTAACGTTAGGTTCGTGTCCTTAATCTTGACACCTTTCTATCTCTTTTTGTGTGAGCTCCAAAGTGATCCTATCACGGACATACCCCATTCGGGAATGGTTGAGTAACCTTTGAAAGCCTGGATTGCAGTAGAGAGGAGAGGTGAGGGATCAGGGTTTCTTTGGAATTCCGCGAGAGGGTTAGAAATCGTAACAAGTCATAAGCAGATTAAAATTCTCTAGGACTCTTGTCGTTGTAGTAAACAAAGGGATGGAATACCTCTTGCGTGACTGGCTCTCCGGCAGCGTCCCTTTAGATGTGAGGAGGTAGACACAACTTTGGTGCGTATGTTTGTTATGTGCTGGAGTTATTAGGGTTGATAGTGGAGTCTTTCGCTACTCAAATCTACGAGGGGAGAGTTTTGTACACCATCCCTCTCTAAATAGGATGCATCCTCGGATAGCTATCGTCATGAGGAAAAACTAGTGTTGATTACTGTTATGTGTGGTTTGATATTCTCCGATCCGGATTCAAAACTGGAAACATGAAGTGAGGAGAGGCAATCCGGATAATCTGAAAGGTAAGGTGACCGGATTGGGCCTCATTAAATAAGAAGAGTAAGAAGAAGTACACGAAGGAGTCATGACCAGATTGTCCTAACCTAGGTAGCTTCACATGAATCCCTGTAATGATACACGAGTCATCACTTGGGATGTTTTGGGCACTTAAAACACTCAAGGAGATGCACTTGCAACAACCACCGAACTAAAAGACAATTATAATGCTTTTGACAATGACGCAACATACAATATGTTCATAAATGCTACGCCTTCAGCTTTCACTCTATTTTCCTATGCACGAGGTGGCTCTCTTTGTTCCCGAGTTGCCTACCTTCCACCTCACCAGCTCCACATTCTTTAGCTCCACTAATATTGCTTGTATTTGGATCACTACTTGCACTTGTTCCAACCCCATCATCAAGCAATCTACGTGCCGTTTGCATCTTCCAATGAGGCCCATTCGAGTTTATCAGAGCACGTAACTATTTTGGAGTTCCGAAGTGCTTTGAGCGTCCTCATAGTCCCCGGGCTATGTTCGTCAAGAAGAAAGTCAATTGCTTCCTCCTTCTAGGCCTCCTTCCACTACAAATCTTTCCATTGCAAGGCATTGCAAAAGTCAAGATCAATGCCTTTTCCCAAAATTTATTACCATGCACCCCACATTATTCCAAAGCAAACCATCTGAATATTGCCCTAATTGGTATCAATTGCGTGTATCATCCCAATCTCCGCCCATGACTTGGTAGAAGAAGTTTCGTCTAATGACATCCGTCACACTGGTTACCGGTATGAGCTTCTTACAAACTTGCACAATATTTCTTCTTGGTCATTTTTCCAACCGATTTGCGAGCTTACATTGGACTTCTCTAGCTAGTGCAATGTTGCACGCCAACTCCACACCAGATCTTCTCCCCACCTATGAGCACAGGCCATCCTCGGTGTACTCTGCGGGTTCAACTTCCAACTAGGTGGCATGAAGTAGGGTTGTCTACATAGACGGTCAGGGGCCCAAAGACAGCGGACGGACGGACAGTTGGAGGGACGGATAGGACGTACAACACTTTCTAGCGGACAGTTGCGTGTAAAAAAAATTACAAACCCTAAATCAAATTTACAACTAATCCCCCGGTGAAACATCTGTCCCGACACGTCAGACCGCTTTCCATGTCACGTCATAAGGCCAAGCGCGTACTTTCAAGCTGCGCGCGCAGCATTTGGGGCTAGGCGCGTACCAATCAGGGCTGGGCTTGTACCCCCTCAAGGTTGGAGTATACTGTCAAGGTCGGGCGCGTACCGTTAGGGGCCGGGCGCGCAGCGTTACGGGCCTAGCGCGTACCGTTGTGGGCCGCGAGGCACCTGCCCATCGGGCGAGTGCCGTTAGGTGTCGGGCGCGCTTATGAAGGTCGGGCACGCGCGCTTGCAGAGAGCATTTGTGCCTCAAAAGGGCTGAGGTAGAAAGAATTTAAAAGAATACAATACATTGTAGAAGGGTGGTCTATCCTTAAAATTATTTATTTCAATGTGGTGCCTTCATGAATGGGCACTCTCAACTCCAAGTACATATTTTAAGCCACGGTACTATTATACGATGCAATCACCACACCAACAAATGTAGTTTTAAGTTGTAATACCCTCGTGTCCGTCATCTTTAATCATCTGAGTTCTCTGATTCTAAAAATTTGTGTTTCCTCTTTCGATTTAATCGGCAAACATTTTTAGGAATAGAGAGCCTGCGAAGCACCACGGTATTGTTGCCAAGTACCTCATTGCAATTCTCATCGTCTGCATCATCGCCCAATGATGAGAAGCTCTCCGCTAGATTTTCCAAGACTCGTGCCACGTACTCCTCTATCTCCGAGGCCAAGTTTTGTAATTGTAGCTCGGCTCCAATTGTTGATGCGGCGTTCACCAGTCGTTTTACCCGGATATTCTTCCTTTTTGTCTATTACTCCATCCATGTTTTTAGAGCGATTGCCTTTGGCCCCAATGACTTTCTCCAAGGTTCCTCTTTGCCAAGGTCGCGTGAAGAAAGGGAGAGTACCATTGTTCCCGCCCCTCCGTGTCCCTAAATGACTATTCATGGTAGAGGACCCAACCCTCGTGGAGGAAAGTTGTGGTGTTAGTATTGTGCGCTCTACACCACTATTTGGGCCAAGTACGCTACGATGGATGAATGGCCAGACTATGGTTGAAGAGGTATTTTTCTTTACACTTAGAAGAGTTCTTGCAACCAATGCAGTACTTTGAGCACGTGGTCGCCAAAACAAATCTTGAAGTGGCAAACCTTCCTTTGAGTCCGGTTCTATTGCTTGAGGTTCAATTTGAGTGCTCCTCACAACTTCAATGGATCTTGTGGTGGCCATTGGCTCATGGGATTCATTATTGTTTCCTCCACTGCTCACTTTGTTTCCGTCGTGAGAAAATGCATTGTGCGCTTCTATGCTATGTCATGACCATCGAGATCAAGGCCATAGCCAGTAGAAGGGCCTCATGCGCTAGAGCCCTTAGAGTTGAAAGAGTGGTTCTTCGAAATGTTGTCATCTTGATCAAGATTTCCCCTCAATGCCAACCCATCTTCCTCTGCCCTAGCTTCTTGGGCACAATTTTCACCCGATAATTCTACTATAATATGGATTGCTTCTACGTTGACATTGTCAAGCGTAAAAGGATCCATTGGATTGCCGTGGACGTTGTGAAAATGGTCTTGTAGTGCATCTCCATCGTGCTCGTTGTTTGCAGAGTTGTCCATAGGTGGGCTATTATCAGACAAGGGTTATTGTCACCGACAAGGTCTTCCCAATTGCCACCCATCGAATTATAACCCCCATCATCAAATTCAAAGCCCTCATCCTCTGTGTTTGAAGGAAGCCCCCCATCTGGATCAGACTCCTCCGAATGCACATTCTTGTCATACCATCGAACTAGGTCCGGTCGAGCACATTCTCGGAGCAATCGACTATTTGTGTAGATGAAAACCAAATCTTCCGCTTTCTTCACTCCCAAGCAATTTCGGCTCTTACTATGCACGAACGAATACATGCTCCAGTTATGCTCACATGACGAGGCCGAGCAGGTTTGTGCTAGTATACGCTTCGCAATTTGAGGCAATGATTGCCCGCCCACGCGATTTCACCATTGGTGAGGCAACAGATTGTTGTTTTCAATCTCCCCAGCTCTTAATGGTGAATATGGGCCTCGCAATTCTTCATACTCTCTAATTTCGATCATCAATCCAAAAAAGCCACTCCGAGTGGAGCACAGAGCTTCATAACAACTTTGTTTAGCACCCTTTTGGCCTCACCATTGGTTTGAATTTGCAAGTTAGTGGCTAGATAGGTATTCAATAAAGCCCCTCCATAATGAAGATATGTTGTCATCTTCTTCCAATGGGCAAGAAATGATCCTTCCAAACAAGTTGCAATTTCAGCTGGCATGTTGACCGGCTCATTGCGCAGCTTGAACAATTGCTCCTTTAGCTTGTTCATGGTTACTCAAGAAATTTCCATTGTCGGATTGTCACCATCAAAAGTCCGCAATGCCTTTAGTACACTAAACATCGCATTTAGTGTTGTCGACACTAAATACGAACCCTTACACTAAAAGGAAGAATTATAATTAGTGTAACAACACAACATTACACTAAATGTGAAACATTACACTATATGTGAATTGCAGTAAAAATGGGTGGTTTTTTTTTTTACTTGAGCACAATTAATGTGTGAAAAATCTTGCCGCAGTGAATAAAATTAGCACTATTCAAAGGAGCATAAGTCACTTAAAAAGGATCGAAATTACAGTCATGAGATGTTTTTGACATCTGTATTTTCTGTAGATTTCAAAAAATATATCATATGTTTAATTTGAAGAAAATATGAGTAAGTTATGGGCATTTCCAGATTTTGGTGATGTAAATTCAACAAAGTGGCAAAAATGAAGGAATATTTGTATAAAAAAGACTAAAATCATAAGACATGCAATATATTGAATAAAATAGGGGTAAAAAAATATGTAAGGAAAATGAAAGTAGAATTGCAAATTCCTATTAAAATGAACTCATGCATTAATTTGCCATAGGCAAATTTGGGACTTGTTGTCCTTCAAAGTAAGGACGATATTCTGCAATAATTTCCCAAAGGTGGGGAAATAGTTGCTCAATAGTCCAAGTGCCATCTAAACCTAATGATAAACCGCATCTAATCATGGCTTTTTGGGCATATGAAATATGTTGAGAATCAACTATGCTGTTTACTTCATCTACGGCATTTGCTGCTAATTGAAGAAAAAATTGCTTACCCGGATTTTGAAGCTTCCAGGACCATTGACCGTCACCACGTGGAGTATTTTGCCATGCATTTGCTTGGATAAGGTTGGTTTTTTTTGCCTCCCAACGCTTCGTCCATGCGTCTTTAAGTTCTGAAATAATAAATGTGTCGGCGGGTTGGCAAAGGTGAGTCGTACAAGGAGGTAAGTATTTTAAAACGGTTCTCTTGACCGCTAAAACGACTGCCAACCGAGGGGTTACATTGTGGGGCATACAATTGTCCACCCACACGTATTTTTTACGATTGTGGATGTCTGGTTGGGAAGCCCTAGCTTCCTCCAAATGTTGGTCGATCCACCCTTTAGGCCCCGTACGGTAACTAACACCCGGAATAGAGTTGTCCAAACCTCTAATTGGGTAATTACTGTTTGTGTTAGAGAATATCAACATTGGTGCCTCTATCATTGCTCTACGGCCCCCGGAAATCCTAACCACCATGGTCATTGCCTCTCCGCCGGCAACAACATCCGCATACTTCACGAAAGTATCTCCACAAAAGCCAAGGGTTTTACCACTGTCAACATTAATGGAAAAGTGAGTTTCGTCCAAATTTTCCATCAAATTTTCATCAAATTCGCCCGAAAGAAACCCACACTGTAAAATACCTAAATGGAAAGCCGTATTCATTTCAATGCGTGTCTCTTTTTCCGGACTACAAGTTAGACGGCCTCTTTGTGACAATAATACTATACTATAGGCATCCATAAAATGGGAAATCCATATGTTTGTTATTTTCTGTGTTAATAGAACATTGTCTTTAGGGTCGGTTGATTGGGAGTTGTAAGGTGAATCCATCGATAAAAGAATAGAAAGGGCCAGTTCTATAAGGATGACGGGAGAGAATTTTACCCTGGAGGTGCGGTACACTTCAAATGATTGCAGCAGCATTGAATATAGCCATTGCACCCAAAGTGAACAACGGGGCCCTCGTCCTGCGGCAGCTTTGGTGAGAAGCCGCTTTCGGATGCCCATGGTGCTACTCGTGATTTGGGCGGGTTGGAGGTGCAAGTTGTTTTCTACAAAAAGGATGCTATCGCGTAGGCTCCACCAATGGCTAGCGCGGACGAGGTTGGTTTGATATTGGCCGCGAAAATGCTCTGGAAATGTTGTAATGGCACGGGTGGTGAGTCTAGAAGTGCCATGGAGCGCATTGTCCTCCACCATCCTCGCCACCACGGTCCGTCGTGTTTGGATGGTGGCAACTTGCTGAACCGCTCGACGAGACATGGTGGGAGTGGTTGATTCCGTCCCTGTGCAAATGAAAAACGGGAGTTACATCTCTGATTTCTACTCAACTTCTGCAAATGGATGAACCTCGTGGATGTATTTCATACCTGGGGGCGGTTGTGCTGTGGCGTCGTCACGTTGGTCCATGGTGAGCGCGGAGCTGTTGACCGTGGACATGGTGCCGCGGTGAGTGGATTCGTGGTGTCGTGGCGGAGTTTAAATCCATAAGGTTTGAGACTGCTGCCCCCCCCCAAGTGTAGGTGCACTTCCGGATTCTGGAGGGCAGCTTGCACGGACTCGCACGGTGGGCAGCTCGTAGGTGGAGGGCATCTTGCACGGACTTGAAGACTTCAAGTAGTTTGCCAGAGGTTCAACTCCAAGACTTCAAGCAGTTCGCTAGGAGTTCAGCTCGTGAATTATCTTGTGATGACGCGGGGGAATTATCCCATAAGGTTTGCCACAACTCCAACCAACTTCCCCGCAAGTCGAGATATAAGCCCCCTCCCCTCCCCGTAGGAAGTTGCAAACATAGTTTTTCTTGAACCCCAAACCGGGAGCCCTCGTCACCTAAAACCCCACAATTCCAGAAACCCCACAAACTCGTATCCCAAATTCCAGCAACCTCAAACCAGAAATTCCCAACTTTCCGTGAACAAACAAGGTGAGAGAGAGAGAGTTCAAGAAAGGGCTCGAATTATAGGTAGGATTTCAATAAAGAGAATTAAGGCATGACGGTCGATAGGCAAATGATTGGGGGTAGGGAGAAGTGGAAAACAAGAAAAGTCAACATAGAGAATAAATACTTGACGGCTAGTAGGCGGTTGGTTGAGGCATCATTAATGGTGTTGGCCGCTAACACTAGTTGTGAACAAGTTCGCAAATAGTGTAGTAGGGTGATTACACTATTTGTGTGACTACACTAAATGCGATGTTTAGTATAGTCATGCCACTACAAAATCAAAGTTAGTGCACCGATGCCAGAAAGACTCGTCGAGAACAATGGCCCGCACCTACGATGCCTTCGCATGGGCACGGTGCCTGTTCTGCCTATTGATAAGAGAGGATACGTAGGTTATCCATGTTGGGTCTATCACAACCATCTCCAGGGCATTCTTCACTTCCAAGAGTCGATGGATCATTATGTAATTGCATGCAAACCTTGTTGCTACCTGCCACAACAAAGACAATTTTGGCGAATATCGTTGAAAAAGAGCCATGGGCACATGGTGGTTCCAGATATACAATGCAATCTATTTCGCCTTCTGGACGAGGTGTGCAAATATGTCTTCCTTCCCCCAGTCCTTGAAGAGGAGGTCTAAAATATGTGCGCAACACCCTTGTGTACGTACGTGCGGGTACTCCTCGATGACCTTCTTCATTGCCCCGAACACGTTTGAAGCATTATTAGTGCATACTTGGACCACATTCAATGGTTCAACCTCACGGATAAAACTTTTCAATTGGTCCCCTACATATGCCGTGGATTTCTTCATACCCGTGGTGTCTATAGACCCGAAGAAGATATCACCCATTGGACATACGAGCATGATATTCATGAGAGGGCGACACGTAATATTGTCCCACCCGTCCGAGCATATTGTTGCCCCATACTTGGCAATATCTTCATCAGTCTTCTTGTCCACAAGGTCTTCCACTTTTTTTTAGAGTTTGAATGTATGTCGTCCTCATGGCATTGTACGATGGGGGTGTATAATCAAATCGTGCCTTTGATGTTGCGAGTGTAGCCTTGATGAAGGCCAGGGTTGTTATGGGGACCTCCCCATCCGAAAGACCGGGAGGACCGCTCGTCCGTCCGTTAAGGGTCAGGGGAGGTCTGTTATGGGTCAACTTAGGATTGACCACCCGAAAGGTTAAAAATGTTTTACCTCGTCCACCAAGCATGCCACGCGTCTGACACGTCACCAAATTATTCGAAGAATAAAGCTGATATGGAGGGTTAAGGGTCTTCAAGTTTAGGTTGCAAGCATTTTAGGGCGTGAATGTCTCGGGGGGCGGGGGGCGCGGACGGGTCCAAAGGCGCGGACGACTCTAGGGGGCCCGGACGTCTGGGAGGGCTTGGACGTCTGGAGGGGCGCAAACGTCTTCAAAGGGGCCCAGACGTCTCGGAAGGGAGTATTTGGCGCGAATGCATAGATGGGGGGCTTGCTTTCCCTTCCTTTATTCCTCCCAAACTTAAACTAGTCATACATCCTTTTCATCGCAATTATAACACATAGTTAACAACATCAAGATTTATTTCTATCATGCAAGTGTACAAACAATGCCACGTAGGCAATCAAAATATTCAAAAATTGTTCTATAACTACGCCACTACAATGTACATCTAAAACAATTGTCGGGGACTTTGAAGTTGTAGGAGGGACCTAGGAAATATGCTACAACTTCAGCAAGTGATGGCCTCTTTGTGGGGTCTTCGTGAACCAAAACATCCAACTTTGTTGAGAATGCTATGGTGTCCATGGTATTCTTGAAGAGGTCTGGACACTCCTCGCCTTGCCATATCATTTTTGCCAAAAAACCGACCGCATATGTATCAGATTCCATTGTACATGGATGCAACCTCTTCATGCGTTCCAAATTGCGCTCCTCGTCGTTTGGTCCCCCTAATACAAAAAAACAACTCCCGGGCGACATACCGCTTCTGTTCCTTCATTTCCCGGCATCGATCTTCATCTTGGAAACCAAAATACAAGGCCTTGTTTTCTACAATTCGGCTTGCCATCCCCAATCACACACTCCAATATATACTTTCTCCACATCCTCCGGTGGAAAGTGGAGTAGAACATTTGACGGTGTTAAATCATTGTGGATATTTTTGCCTTATGGACTAGGTCCATTACATATTTGAGAGCCCAAGCCAACATTGCTCTGTTCTTTCGAAAGGCAACAATTTTTTTGCTCTGCTCGATGGTGAGATGTTTTATTTTCATTACTTCCTTGTTGCTCATTGTCTCAGACGCCAAGCTATTGAATTTTTGTAAGTTGTAAATGCTATCACTGTTCCACCACAATTAATAGGCTTCTATGCTATTTGAATGAATAGCCCAAAACTTAATCACACCTGGATGCTGAACGGAGCAAACTAGAGCCTCAATTGAACGTAGTTCATGCTTTTCATGTTCAGTTTTAGCCATTGAAAGTTTGCCCGCAAATTCAATGTGGATTGGAATATCTGGCATATCTGCAATCCATACTTTCCACACTTTGCCGTATCCTCCTTGAGAATCAAACCGAGACAATGGCACAATCTTTGCCTTCTCTGGAATCCACACTACTCCCAAGTACATGTGTTGTTCCATCGCCGCCTTCAGCGCATGTTCATTCCAAGGCATGCCTTTTTTTGTTGCCTCTTCAATGTTTTCCACATTCTTTTCTAACCCACTTTTGTTTCTCAAGAAATTGAGCGTCTTCATCGCTCCTCGCTGCTCCCCTCGCTATTATTACCACGCATTCAAACACATGCGTGATGTTTATTATAGCTGTGCTGACTTGTTGTGCCATCCATTTTGGAGCATGAAAATACTTGTTCATGCAATCCATAAACTGCTCAGATTGAGCAAGTTTGCTCCAAAATTCACGTTCCAAATCAGCCTGTAGCTTTAAAACCCCCGCATGTCCATAATCCAAAAATGATTTCTTCAACATATCTTGTGTACGAATACGATAGTAAGTGATGGTCACCTCTCGAATGAAATGTATCTATTCCTTTGGTGGATATTCTTCATCTTTCTTGTTGGCGGAAGTATTCTTCTTCTTCTTCTTCTCCCCAGAGCCGGAAGAGGGAATTGAACCAGTTCCCGATTCTGATCCTACCCGGCTCATGGGGTCCATCGCCTCCGGAGCATCCAAATCTTCATACATGGGCCTTTTGCCAAATCCTTGCCTTAAAGACATCCTGAAATAGTTCCTGCAAAAAAAAAATCAAAAATCTCCCCTTCCAAATCTGAACATTCCACAGTAGTTCCAAGCAAGACACGCGTTCACACGTCAAGACAAGGAGCCACTATGGAATGGAACAAAGTTGGCCCGAACTCCTTGAACTTTATATATTTGTCCGCGCCCCCCCCCCACCCGTCCGCGCCCCCCCTCCACCCGTCCGCGCCCCATCCCCAACCCGTCCGCGTCTCCCCGTACCCGTCCGCGCCCCCTCTCCCCCCCGACCCGCTAGCACCCCCCGCCCCACCTGTTCGCTCTCCGTTTGCGCCCCGTTCAACACTTCAAGTCTACACCACTACACTAAATATCACTTTTAGTGTAGTATACACTAATTGACTTATAATTGCTATAAGTATTCACTCTTAGTGAATCTTTTTACCATCTGTATCCACAATGATCCGCCTCTTTCAGTAGTATAGATAGTTGTGCTTTCAGTAAATTCATTCATTAAAAGTAAAAAGCTATAGCACTTCAAAAATTGTGTACTGTGGATACACTAAAAGTGATATTTAGAGTAGTCTTTACTGTAAAAAAGTCCTTAGTGTAAAAATAAGTTTCCTCCCCAATAAAAAATTTCCTCACATTGTTAAGCAAGAGGGCCTTTCCATCTCACCTCCGAGCCTTATATACTAAGTTCCTTCATCATAGAAACTTGTAGTTTATCTCTAGTTTCTTTTATTTTCTATTCCAAAAGAAGACTTTCTAATCCAATAGTAGACTCTCTATTCCAATAGTAGACTTTTATACATTCCACTACGTATGTCAAATAAATCATTGGGTTGAGTTGCATTTTTAGATTTATACATTCCACTTCACTTAAAGAAAAAATAAACAAATGACGCATGTCAAATAAATCACTGGGGTGAGTTGCATTTTGGATTTATACATTCCACTATACTTAAAGAAGAAATAAAATCAATGACGTATGTCAAATAAACCATTTGGATGAGTTGCATTTTGGATTTATACATTCCACTACACTTAAAGAATAAAATATACGAATGTCGCATGTCAAATATATCATTTGGGTGAGTTGCATTTTGGATTTATACATTCCACTTCACTTAAAGAAAAAATAAACGAATGACGCATGTCAAATATATCACTAGGGTGAGTTGCATTTTAGATTTATACATTCCACTACACTTAAAGAAAAAAAATATACGAATGACGCATGTCAAATATATCATTGGGATGAGTTGCATTTTGGATTTATACATTCCATTTCACTTAAAGAAAAAACAAACGAATGACGCATGTCAAATATATCACTGGGATAAGTTGCATTTTAGATTTATTCATTCCACTTCACTTAAAGAAAAAAAAAAACCAATGACGTATGTCAAATAAATCATTTGGGTGGGTTGCATTTTGGATTTAAACATTCCACTTCACTTAAAGAAAAAATAAACGAATGACGCATGTCAAATATATCACTTGGGTGAGTTGCATTTTGGATTTATACATTCCACTATACTTAAAGAAAAAATAAAACCAATGACGTATGTCAAATAAATCATTGGGATGAGTTGCATTTTGGATTTATACATTCCACTTCACTTAAAGAAAAAATAAAGAAATGATGCATGTCAAATATATCATTGGGGTGAGTTGCATTTTGGATTTATACATTCCACTTCACTTAAAGAAAAAATAAACGAATGATGCATGTCAAATATATCACTGGGGTGAGTTGCATTTTAGATTTTTACATTCCACTACACTTAAAGAAAAAAATATACGAATGTCGCATGTCAAATATATCATTGGAGTATGTTGCATTTTGGATTTATACATTCCACTTCACTTAAAGAAAAAATAAACGAATGACGCATGTCAAATATATCATTGGGGTGAGTTGCATTTTAGATTTATACATTCCACTATACTTAAAGAAAAAATAAAACCAATGACGAATGTCAAATAAATCATTTTGGTGAGTGGCATTTTGGATTTATACATTCCACTTCACTTTAAGAAAAAATAAACGAATGACGCATGTCAAATATATCACTTGGGTGAGTTGCATTTTAGATTTTTACATTCTACTACACTTAAGGAAAAAAATAAACGAATGACGCATGTCAAATATATCATTTGGGTGAGATGAATCTTACATTCATATGCCTTATAAAATTCGTTTAAAATTCTCTCTTTGTTCCCTTTTAAAATTCGATTTTTAACTTCAAAAGTTGCAATTGTGTTAGTAATTCTTAACACATAAGACGTTTCAAAAAGTAAAGGTGGAAGTCTTAAGTTTCAAAAAGTGAAAGTGAAAGTCAAAAGTTCACTATATAAACTCAGAATTTTCACTTGAGTACTTTGTCAAGAATGTATTGAAAATTATTTTAGACGTGCCCCCCCCATCCCCTAGACGTCCGCACCCTCCTTTAGACGTCCGCGCCCTTCCTCTAGACGTCTGCGCCTCCCCAGACATTCGGGCCCCCCCCAGACATTCGGGCCCCCCCCAGGCGTCCGCGCCCCTAGACGTCCGGGCCCCCACAGACGTCCTTGCCCCCCTGAGACGTCCGCGCCCCCTCCAAATTTGAAATGCCGATGTGGCCTTTCAAGTCGTCCATGTCACCAATCGCTTGTCCATGTCATCGTATCACTTTAACTTTTCGTAAATTGTGAAAAAAAAATTCATCGCAGTCATTTTTGCTCCTCCCCTCAATGTCCGATTTTTCTTGGGGACCGCTCGGTCCGTCCGTCCGAATGTCCGTCCGGTCCGCAATATTTGGGCCATGTCCGTACTTTATGACAACCCTGATGAAGGCTGGATGTCTAACCACGTTGAATGCAAAGTTTGCTTGATAAAAACATTGTGCTCATAATTCGTCCAACTCTTTTTGTTTTTCAAGTTAATTAGCCTCTAGAAATTAGCTCCAATGGGGTTCGTCGCGATCAATGTGTGGCCAATCGCGCACGCTTTGGGGCCGGGCGCGTTCTTTTTGTGGCCGAGCGCGCACATTGTGGAGTCCAGTGCATACTCTAAAGGTCAGACGTGCACGGTTTAGATTATTTTAAATACTTCAAGGTTTCCACGAATTCGTCGATATATTGAAACATTGCAACACTTAACATTTTGATATATAAAAAGTCTCATAAAATTCTTTTAAAGATACATGATGCCACTCAATATACAATATTTCATTTGATATACAAAATTTCACTCGATATTTAGTGGTAGTTACAAAATTGGTGAAGGCTCTTGTTCCAAAACGATTCAACATTGTTCTATGAACATTTCTAGCAATTTTAAAACTCTAAACTCTACTATAGCCAGTCAGAAATGCAAGAAGACGGTCCTTGTCCCAAACTTGTTCTTTCAATTCTTGAATTTCTTCATGGCATTTCAAAACTTCATTTTCCTTCTCTTGAACTTCTTCTCCTAGATCCTTGATTATCTTTAAACTTTACTCAAATCGATTCAAAACTCAAAGATAATCGTCACGACTTACCTAGTCACCCTCCGTGGATTTTTTGGAATTATTCACGCCCACCTCAGGTACCGCATCCGTCTTCGAGGCATCCCCTTCTTGTTGTGAAATCGACAACTCTTTGTTCAAGCCTGATTTGAAGGAAAATTCTTATTGCCTACGCACAGTCCGATGACATCCAGTATCGGAGTCAACTAATGAAGTTTCAGACCACTTGAATTTCACATCCGAAGGTTCAACTTCCATGGTTCTTTCAAGACCTTCTCCCGGAAACTTCCGCACAAATGGTATTATCAATCCGATGATTGGCGCCATCTTGGAGTTTGTTTGGATTTCCATTGTCTTCCAATCAACCGATACGCCAAGTACCACCTCCACGTAAACCATCCGTAAAATTGAAGAATTTACCAAGTTGCGGCGCACTTTTGCCTCTTCATAAATATTATGCTGATACGCTTGGATGCAACACTCCTTGAAGATCTCATTGGTGCAGTACCCTAAGTTGGCCTTGTTTGTACGCCGCAATAGTGAATATCGCGAGTATAGCCACAGGTGCCCCAAATGACATCATCCAATATATTTTGCACATTGTGCAAATGTCTATGGAATTGGAACTGCCTCCCAACCAGAAAATGCCTTCAGCTCTTCATCAATCAATATGTCAAGGCGTTTTTTTTTTTTGCATGCGTGATGTTTATCACGTCGTTTTCCGAGTAAACTGCGAGTGGTAGATGGCTCTCCAAAAGTGCCAAGCAAGCAACCGCCACGTGGCAGTTGCATGCCAAAGCGCTTAGGAAGTGGGGCCCAAAATTAGGAAAGCCAATATTTATAGAAAACCAGTGACCTACGGCGGACGCATATGACCTAGAGGCACGCGTATACAAGGGGCCGTGCGCATACGCGAGGGGGTTGCGCGCTTATGCGATGAAGCTACACGCGTACGCGTTGGGGCTGCGCGCATACGCGATGGGGTTCCGCGTGTACGCGATGGGGCTGGTTGGGCGCGTTCGAGCAGGGTTGGGCGTACAAATTTCTAGGTCAAGCACGTACGTAGTGGAGAGAACTTGACATAAAATAAATTTAAAAATTCCATTTCCGACATATAGAAATGCCAATGTCAACAGCAATCAAGTTTACATGACGGGCCATCTAAATATCCAAACTAATTTGCAATATCCATGAATTCTATAAAAGTAAAAATTGCACAAAGTGGATAGATTGGATTTGTATCTGGAAATTTTCATTTCTATTAGGATATATTATAACAAATTTGGCAATATTACAATTTGGTGAATTTGTTTGGTTGGCTCAAATGATTTGGCTTTTATCTTCCATAAATCTATGAGCATATATTCTAAAAAATTGATTTACATACAAAAAACATAAAGAATCCAATATTTTAGAAATGTTCAAGGAAAGTAGTCAAACACTATAATGTTTTGAAAACATCTTCAAAAAATGTTATAAACACAATACATATACTTACTCATTGATTTTTTTCCGGGAGTTAGTACCTTCAATTAGCATGGAAATTAATTTGTATGACAAACTTATACTCATATTTAGATATAAGATGGATAATTTTTATGGTAGAATGCCATCACTAATCATTTGGAAGGCCTTAGCAATTATTTACATATAATATAATATTCAACCAAGAATAATAATGTTGCATTATTATTGGGGAATTTGGTACATCACAAATCATTTATTATGTAAGTAAGTAACATGATTTTTATTGCTTAGTCTTCAATGATCAATTATCTTCACAATGAAACGTACAAATGACACATGTTTGAGACAAAATTGAAGTTTTATTCTTCAACACATGATATAAATTCCACTACAAAAAAATTCTTGATGATTCTACAGACTACTAGAGTGGGTTTTCAAATATTAGACAAAAGTGAATTTAATTTATAGATTGGAGTGCATGAAGTTGTACAATCATGGAAGATCAATATACAGTCATCAAATATTTAATTTAAACATTTACAAGGTATTACAGAACATTCATTTTATTACATGTTACAAACTCAAAAACATGTTGAACCATAAAAACTTGATTAACATCATAGATAAACATCATTGTTTTGGATTCAAGCCACTTACAAATGAAGTGCGAATTACAAAATTCTCAAGGTCTATGATTTCAAAATGTTACAAAATTGCGCATTTATCAATCATGGCACTACTTCCATTGCTATCAAATTCTACGACTTTAAGTAAATACCAACTTTGCATATTCATGAATTTATTCGTCCTTTTTCTTAAAGTGGTGCGCGTAATTTTTGAAGTTCTTCTTTGATGTGGCTGGCTTCTTTTACTAGATTCTTGTTTTTTTGTAAACTCTGCTCATATTTAGCAAGAAGTTCAAAATGAACTTCGCAGCCAATTGGAACATCATCTGAAGACCCTGGGATTTCATTGATGTTCACATATGCAATCGCGTCGATCTCAATTGCATCTTCTTCCTTGCCGGATTCTTTTCCAATTGTCGATGTTTCTTGGAGGGTAGAATTAAGCCAATGGCATTTAATAAAGCCTTTAATCTGCTTGCGATAAGATGGGTCGCATCCAGTGTCCGAGTTGTCACTGGAAGTGTCAGACCCTAGGACTTCCTCGTTTGGAACTTCAACCTCCTTCGCCTTTTTTTCTAGAGCTTTGCCTGGAAACTTGCTCTCTATTAATAGTATTGCTGTATATATTGTTGTCATCTTGGAGTTTGGTTGTATTTCCATCGTCCTCCAATGGACTACTACTCCAAGTATAACTTCTGCATACACCATACGTAGAATGGATAGATTCAGTTTGTTCCGGTGAACCTTCACCTTGTTGTAGATGTGCTGGTACGCTTGGATGCACCGCTCTTTGAATACTTCATTGGTGCAGTAATTTAAGTTACCCTTGTTGTACCGCCGAAGTTACGAATACGGCGAATGCGGCCACATTCGTCCCAATTGACACCAGGCAATGTACTTTGCACACTCTATAAATGCCCACAGACTTGGTACACCTCTTCAGCCTCGATATGCTTTCAGCTCATCATCTATGAATATGTAAAGGCGTTTCTTCTGCTTGTAATTGCGTACCTGACCCGCATCAGGTAGTCGTTTCTTCATTCTCTCTCGAAATTCCAAATCTCGAAAGGGCCACTTAAAATCATACTTAGAACTGACGTGAAGGGGTGCCGAAAGTAAAAAGGTGTCAATAGGCACCAAAAAACACTTCCCAATAGTGCCAAGCAAGCAGCCGCCATGTGGCAGTTGCAGGCCAAAGTGCTTGGAAAGTAGGCCCATCGTGGTTTGATTTCCAATTTTATAGTGAAGCACCCATGCCCCCCCTAGGCCGTGCGCATTCGAGATGGGACGGACACTTACCAATCATAACCAGGCGCTTACGAACATTGTGGCCGGGTGCGTGCAAATAGGAGGAAGGGGCCTACGACTAGGGGCCGGGCGCGTGGAGACATGAGCCGTGCGCGTGGATTCTGTGGCCTTGCGCATACGATGAAGGGTCAAGCGAGTGCGAACAGGGGCCGGGTGCGTGGAGTCTGTGGCCTCGCGCATACGGTCCAAGGCCGGGCGCATGGAGAAATGGGCCTGGCAGGTGGAGTCTATGACCTTGCGCGTATCATCGGCGGCCGAGCGCGTGCGAACACACGCCGAGCGCCTGTTATCCATGTAAAGTTCAATTCTTGCAAATTGAGGGAGTTAAATGTTACAAAATCCTTTCGGTGTTTCAAAGTAAGCTCCGGGAAATGGGACAATGTTTTAAAGATGTCCGTATATTGCCTTTGCAAATGCTGCAACATACAAAATGTTTATAAATGCTACGCCTTCATCTTGCATTCTATTTGCCTATGCTCCACTTCATCATGCATCAGCTCCACTTGGTTCACCACTTGTTCCAGCCCCATCATCAAGCAATTTATGAGCCGCTTGCGTCCTCCGATAAGGTCTATCCGAGTCTAGAAGAGCACGTAACATGGATGAGTTCCGAAGTGCTTTGAGAGTCTTCATAGTCGCCGGACTATGCTCCTCAAGAAGGAAGTCAATAGCTTCCTCCTTCCAAATTTCCTTCCACTACGATTCTTCCCATTGCATCGCATTGCGAAGGTCAAGATAAGTAGCCTCTCCCAATTTTGACACCACACGTCCTTGTTGATTCCACGCTCCCCATCTGGATGTCGCTCGAATTGGAATAGCTTCCGTCTAGCATCTAAATATCTGCCCAGGATTTGGTAGAAGAAGTTTTGTTTACCAACATGGTCAGCAGTGGTTCCCGATATGAGCTTCTTGGCCACTCGTACAATTTCTTCGTGGTCATTATTCCAACCAAACTGCGAGCATACACTCGACTTATATAGCTGGTGGCACCCAACACGTCAACTCCACACAAAATCTTCTTCCCACTTTTGAGCATGGGCATCCCCAGGTGCAGTCTCCGGGTTCAACTCCCAACTAGGTGGCATGTAGGTGGTGAGGCCATACAAATCATACAAGCGCTCATGAAATGGTGCTCTATACTTTGCGCAAAATCTATGTGTCAAGAGACCACCTAGGAGGCACATTGGATGGTATAAACACCAGCACGTGCCAAGAGCATATGCACCTTCTGGCCCAAAAGGATTTAAACAAACTAAGCAAACATCTCCGTTTTGCATGAAGCTTGTTGGTGTTGGCCATAACTTGCGTGCTTCCACGTTTCCGCTTGGTCGAAGGGAATGAGAAGACATAGCCTCCATGTGGTTCCACCCCAACTTTGCCCAGTCAATAGATCCACCATCACGCACTGGCAATTCACTTGGAAACATCTCATCGATGTGTGCCCAAGATGTGAGTACCCAAGTCATGGCGCGTATTTGCCATCAGATATTCGTTGTCAATCTTCTTGAGCTCTATTGCCATTTGCCTCGCACGGTCAACATTCAAGATGCATGCCACCTTCCATTGATAGTACTGCTCGCCCATTGATCTAATCATTTTTTAAAGGACTTTGTTAACAGTGCAAAGCTGAACGACAGAGAATCCTCAATGCCGATGGAATCTACAAATGGTTGCGCTGCTATAGTTACCAACGGTAGAATAACCGACGGACGTCTAGCGAAACATTGACGTTGTGGTCTCGGCGGGGTCTCTAGTAAGCAGCTAAGAATGTTGCCAACTAGATTGTCGAGAATTATGTCGTCCACACTTCGAGCAACAACTCCAATATTAGCCTCGCTCGCAACAGCTATATGACGCAACTCTTCTTGGAGATAATATCACCTTTTTCACTCGATTGCAGCTTGAGGTTTTGAATCTCTTCTTGGAGACGTTGAATCATCTCATCCTTCAAGCTTATAGTGTCTTATAACTCCTGGTGAGCATCGGCTGCCGTACTTCTGGACCTTGATGCTACATGCCTGGTGTTGGAAGTGGTGACTACGACATCCATCATTGGCGTTTCATGCATAACATGGATGGGTTCTTCATCTCCAACATCGCCAAGGCGGGCTATGGGTTCATCAACGCTAGGAGGATTTACGATTAGTAAATCTTCTTGGCCACCTCCTTGAACCATTGCAAGTGTTGCTTGTTGAAGCTTTACTTGTTGCCGCTTTTTTCGTGAAGCACGCGCCATTGTAGAACTCGATGAACGCCGACCTACACGTCCATCTGAGTCCAAATTAGGTGATGAATGTGACTCAATTGGAGGTACTTCTTCTGGGCCATCCGCTTTCTGTGGCCCTAGTGCCGTAAACATAAACCTTGGATGCTGCTCCCTAGCATATCAAAATGCATCCACACCCTTGGCATTTTTGGAGTTTTCCGCACAATCCTCCAATCCACTTGCTTTTTGAGAATGACCTCAGCATATACCATGCAAGTAAGATAGAGTGGACAGTCATTGCGGGGCATGAATTCAAGCTCGTATAAGTATTGGTGCGCTTGGAAGACACAAGTTTGGAACTGCTCGTTGGTGCAATACTTAAAATTTGTCTTGTTTGTGCAACAATTTAGTAAATGGCAGTGTGGAGCAAACAATTTTGACAAGTAGCACCACTCGATGTAATTTTTGCAAGTGAAGAGAAACCATGGCGATGGCTCATCTTGCCTACCCTCGAATGCAACTTTTGTTGGATTGTTAAACACGCGCATCCGCTTTTTATGGAGTTTTCCATGCCTCGGCCTATCCTTGTCTTTCTCCCTCTTCTTTTGCACAATGGACATTTGTGGCAGTTGTTGGGCTTTTGGCTCACTCCCACTTTCTATAGTGGAAGACTATAAAAAACCCACCAAAATATCCGTTAGCTACGCTAAGCTCTATGTCAAAAAAAACAAACAAAAATTACCACGTTGGATTTCAATTAAAATCCAAGGTAGTGATATTAATTAATTTGAAACCTAAAACAAAGTGATGCAATACCTCGTTAGTGTGCAAATCAGAAGCCTCAATCAAAGATCACGCATTCAGCCACTTTAAATAGATAGTTGAAGGCTACGATTTCCAATTGGAGTTTACTAAAATGGGATGGGTGCGACCCACTATTTATACCTACAGACAGGAGCGCACGTAGCATGGCAATTGGACGCATGTCGTATAGACCGGGCGCATACTCTGGAGGTCGCGCACGTACAATTTGAGGTCTCGGGCGTACAATTTTGGCTCTCACGCGTACCGTTTAGGGTTCGGCGCGTGGAATTTAGGGCCGCGCGCGCACACAAAAGCGGTCGACGCGTGGCTAAGGGAGGGTCCAAGCGTGGGGTGGGGCCCGATGCATCATTAGCCGGGGCAGGCGCATCTCAATTTGGGTCGGGCGCGTAGTGTTGTAGGGTAGGCGCGTCCCAATCCATACCTCCCGCGTACTGTTGTAGGGCAGGCCCGTGGCAATGTTGAACAGGCGCGTGCGAGTCGGGCTAGGCGCCTGCCAATCCGGGTTGGGCGCGTGGCGTTTGGGGGCTCGTGCGTTTTGGTCAGAGATTTAGAAGTCAAGTGCATGCGGACCCGCATGCGAGGGGTTGGTTTATCATTTCACTATAAATGGGACAGATTCTATTCTCAATTCACATAGGCTCCTCTCAAGTGGCTCCTTGTCTTAGTACTATTTGTACTTTGCTGGAAACTAAGAGGGGGCCACCACACATTGCGGGAGGATTTTTTGCTTTTTTTTTTAAATTTTAGCTTGTGTAAGGTTGCAATTATTGCAATGGCCACTCATCGTAATATTGGAAAGCGCCCTGGGTATGTTGATTTAGATGCTCCAGATGCATCTGAGCTTCTACCTACTAACGTTGCAAAGTCGAGCCGCAATCCTTCCGATGAACCGAAGGCATCGTTGAAGATGGCGAAGCAGAAAATGTCTACGCACAAGAAGGATGCGGGTTATCCACCAAAGGAATATGCTGCATTTCTTTGAGGTGTGGCAATACAATATTACCATCGATGGTGTGAAACTGACAAGGTGCGATTCCGTCAAGTTTATTTGGAGAAGGGAGAGCCAGGAATCATGTGCCTTTAGGCCTACCTCCAGTCAAAGTTCAAGCGCATTTTGGAGAGTTTTGAATCGTACAAGGATGCATACGGCATGTACCACTATGCGTCATTCATGGAGAGTAATCACTCAATGCACAAGTAATGCATCGCATGTATTCGACTCTGAGGTGAAAAAAACCTCGCGGGGGCCAGCATCTCCCTCGAGACTTGGAACTCCGCAAGTTCCTCAAAGGTGTGAAGACCACCATCGACAGGTTTTCAAGCTCTCGTACGAGAGGCATGCCTTCGAATGAACAAGCAAGAAGTCAGCCATGGAGATGCATATGTTGCATATCCACTTTTTTTGCTTCAAGCATGAGCCCTCTAACAAACGCAATCCCAAATTCTCCATTGTCTGGGAATGTTCCTCTATAAACATGTTGGTACATTCGAAGCGCCCTTGCTGCAATTTCTTCATCCATGTGTCGTAGAAGATGTCGATTCTCGCTCCTGTTGAGAAGATAGGTGCCCACCATTTGCTCTAAAGGAATATTGATTTCTTCCTTCAAGTGCTTGAATGGAACGTCCTCCTACCTCATGGAATAATTCTACATTCTAGAGTGCATTGTCACCAAGGAGGAATGGGGCACGCATTGTTAGTTGCTTCCTAATGTTAGGTCCCAAATTCCCAAGGTCAAAAGGGTTAGTCCAGATGCTAGGATTGACAATAAGAAGAGAATGAAGAAGAGCTTCATCACTACTAAAGCTAGAAATCTTGTCAACATGACTCGCATCCAAGTTTCGAGGATCGCCTTCGACTAGTTTCCCATGTTTGTCCATTCTAAATGCGTGCTATAGCAAATGGTGAATGCGTGCTGTAGCAAACTTTGGTGACAGTTGTTGCCAAGGTAATGTGATGGTAAGTTGTTGCTTGTGCTAATTAGACCTTGGGCCATGCAAGCAGTGCATGAGGGCTCGAATTTAATTAATCACATGACATTGACTTCATGATGTACTACAGAAAAATGCTTGGGCCTTCGAAGGATTATTTTTTTTCCACAAACTACTTGTATTCTGAGAGACTCGTACAATTTATGTTTATTCTAAATACGTACGTTAAAGAATAGTTAAGTCAATACAATGTACTCCTTCATGTGGTGACTTGCTCAATGAACCATCATTGGCATGTTAGTGGGATGGTGAAAGGTGTGCATATTGTCCCTTTTGCATGGAGGTCCCATTAACAATAAAATACAACATGTTTGGGCATGTTCGAAAGTGTATGTATCTTTCTATGGCGGGTACAGATAGATAATCAAGGTTTGTGAAGAATCTTTAGGATTTAGGGTAATATTTAGGGTTCAATAATTAAAATAATTTTGGCACACCAAAGATGCATATTGTTTGTAGTAGAAATTGTTGATGCAAACTTAGACAACTTATTGCCATCTAGGCATTTAGTGCACTAAAAACAATGGAATATCATATCATAGCATAAGTATTATTATTATATACTATTATTGATACCCGTCGTTTCAACCGAAGCAGGTTTTTTATTAGTGCTTTTCAAAATAAAATTTGTTTGACATATTATATTTTAAATTGCAATTTGCATCCCTCGGAATGTAGTGCGTTGATCTGCGAAACGTCGTCATTCCGTACGGTAAGTATAGCACGACCGCTGAAGTTCTCGGGCACAATTGCTTCGAGGTCAGTAATTCCTCCATAGACGGGATTGATCAAGCCGTTCAAGGTGTGATTAAGGGTTTTTAGGGTTTTTTTGGGTTTTTAGGATTTTAGGGTTTTAGGGTTTAAGGGTTTTATGGTTTTTATAGATTTTAGGATTTTTGGGTTTTCAGGGTTTTAGGGTTATAGGGTTTTTAGGATTTTAGGGACTTTAGGGTTTTAGGGTTTTTAGGGGTTTCTAGGGTTTTTTGGATTTTGGATTTAAGGATTTATAGGGTTTTCAGGATTAGGGTTTGGATTAGGATTAGGGAGCGACAGACAGACAGACTGTCGCTTATTATATAGGTAGATAGCATATGTATATAATATAGCATATGATTGTCTTCTATTAAATGAAAGAGGTGGAGATGAAACATGGTGATGACACGTGGTAGATATCCGATATCTGCCACTTGTTATCACCTAGATTACCTCAACGGTCCCTTTTATTATTCAAGAGTAACTATTTACATTAGATACATGTTATTTACATTAGGTATTCAAGAAAATTACTTTAGATATCTATCCTTTATTTTGTATACTTAGAGAAGTACTGAAGGAGGTATTGCCACATATCATCACTGGGATTATCCCCACAATTATTATTAAATTACAATACATACAATATATACCACACAATATTTCATTACAATACATATAGTGTGTATAACATTATAATGCTTCTAGTACAACATTTGTACATTCCCATATATAATGCATATCTCAATAAATAAAAATAGCACATATAATCATATGTGGTACATATATTGTATATCATTTGGTACATATAATAAGAAATTTATGTACGATATATATAAATACAAACATGATATTGTAAATATAGCCTATGGTATATACAATATGTATATACAACAATACACAATATATTCATATTCAATGTGTAAATTTTTATAATAGAAAATATTTATAGTATTTACAATACACATATTAACAACATAAAATGATAGTATATATAATATATTTGGCATATGGTATTTAATTTTCCAATATTTGTATTTAATATATTCCAAATCTACTATACACTTGGAACCAAATAGCAAAAGGTTCAATTAGTACATAATATAAATTATACACATGATACAAAAGCTTTAATTAGTATTTTCTTTTAATAATGTATAATATAAAGTGTATGTAGTATAATTTGTACATGGTATAGATAGTAAATTGGTTTTGTTAGTACTTACTATAAATACTATAATTAGCATATAGTGAAGATAGTATAATTAGGATATGGTATAGATAGTATAATTAGTTCTAAGTGAAAAGAGTCTAATTCGTTCATATGTGACTGATTTAATTGGTTTATAATATGAAAAGTATAATTACTACATATTATAAATAGTACAATTGGTACTTAGCATAAAATATTTAATTAGTTAATAGTACAAATGGTACATTGTATAAAGGTTTAATTACTATATAATATAAAGAGTATAATTGGTATATATGCCACATTTAACTAAATTTGGACTTTTAAAAGTCCAGATTGGTCAAAGTCCCGATTTGTTAAAAGAATACCCAATAAAAATATGCAATGACGTGCTTCGAAGGATCCTACGAAGAATACAACTTATGCATGATATATCAAAGGACTCAACCAGTTGTAGACCATACTTAATGTGAGAAGAGTCCCAGCTGTGGAGATAGTAGGATCCTTCGATCCCATTCATCCCTGCAAGACCCACAGAATCCTACCTCCTCGGTCTACTAGCAATAAAGGGAAAACAAGATGCAAGTAAGTACAAAACGCAAGATTAAAGAGCTTGAATCGGTTGGAACGTGTAAAGTAGGATAGAAGTAGTGTAGGGGGTAAATAAAGTTACTCAAAAAAGAATATACATTTCATAAGTTCAATGGCAAAGCCAAGAGATGGGTACATAGTGGCGACAGATGTCAAAAACCACGATCAACAGCTATAGAGAAACAATATCGTAGGATCCTACGATCTGTGTCGATGACCTGTTAAAGAGAACTTCAGCCGTAGGATCGGAGTAAGCAGCCCAGTGGGGTCGAAACTGTCGAATGTTGTGAAAGTGTAGACTTGGTAGCTTTGAAGGAACTAGATTGTAGGATCCTACAATGTGGGTTGACTAGTTCTAGGAGATGATGACCAATGAAAAATAATTGTTCGGTTGTCTTCTAATCCTGGTTGCAAGATCGCCTTCGCATCAAGGGTCCGCTGCGTTTGCAGCTTCCAAGTTAGCCAACGCTGCTAATCGGTCTCTCCTTGGAATAGATCGAGTCTGGGGATTCGTTCTTCCCGACGAGGATGCAAATACAATTGAGTTGACATGCATTTGTACAGGCCGTTGACGTTTGGGAATCCAGGTGTCTTCCCAACAGTTTTCATACTTCTTCTACGAGTTCTTGAATGCATTTCTTGGTTCGCAGAATTGGACAATGAACATTCCGAACTCCGCATGTCCTCTTTCGCAGTTCACTGTTGAGCAAGCTCTCCCCATCTAGACGGGATATATATGGAGATCGCTTGGACGAATATACACCCATGACCACGGTACGATATGTCGCCATGGATTCAAGGGGTCCTTCGGTCTCTCCTTCATGGGGCCGCAATACGGTTCAGGAGAGTCATCTTCAGGTAGGTCATCTTGACCTGTGATAAGGCATAGCGGATCTAGATCAGTAGCTCTCAAAACCTGACTTGGCCAGAAACCTTCTACCAATGCCGCAGGAATAAAAGGCAGAGATTTTTCCAGTTCTGCAAGTATTGCACTCCAGTACTCAATATATGGAGGAAAATCCCTTGCCCAACCAGTACAATAGCGCATTCCCTCCTGCCAAAACTTAATATAACCTTGAATTCCTGACTTGATGAACGACCTCTTCTCAACCGCCTTCAAAGCCTTCTCTCTAGCCTTGTCTTGGTTGCCGGTGGTAGAGATAGTTATATCGCCCCACAAGTATCTGAAAGGAATCGGATTGGGCAGACCAATAGGTATCATGGGATTCCCATCTGCGTCCTGCTTCCAAAAACAAATACCTGGCTTATCTTTATGCAGCTAGTAGGAATCAACAACCAATTCCTTAAATCGCATGACTGGCCACCCTTCTTTGTCAACATAGAATTTCAAGAGGTGCATCTCTCCGAGGCCCGTAATCCTATCAAAACCATCACGGATATAACCTTTAACAAAAGATTTAAAATCTGCTACCTCTTGGACAAACTCAGGCATGAAACTCATGTCCTCCGATTTCATGAAGGCCATCATCAAATCCGCCACAACAGAAGTATTTTGATCCTTCAACGTCTTCAACAAGTGGCTAAAATAAGCGTCAATATCCTCATGGGTGTGCCCCACTAATAAGAATCCAACTTGGATTTCCTTGAACACACCTCGATGAGTTAGCATAGATAAGAATGCCATGAGGAATTGATTCTTATTTTCCTTCGCAGAGTTGTCCAACTGCAGGTACAACTTTTCGAGTAGGGGAATGGGGTCTGCAGAGGTATTCAACACCGCCGCCAACAAGTTCATGCATCTGGACTTCTCTCTTAGCATTGCTTCAAAAAAAGAATTGGCAGGTGCGTAAGGAAACATTCTACCAGTTTCACGCATAGGTGGTTCCTACAGACGCTGGAGCAATCTTGCAAGGGAGGAAATAGTATATTAGAGTCCCCCGGCCAAAGGTCGGAGGAATAGTGGGCGTAGGCACCATCTCCATGTCCGTGCGTCACCATACTGGTGACGTTAACTGGGAACAGACCAAGGGGGGAAGTGAGTTTGGTGTTAATTCGCATACGAGGGATAGGGGTCTTCGCTGTATCCATTTTATTGTGGATTATACACAGGATTCTACCCTCCCTTATCTTAGATTCCTCCCGCCAAGTATGGTGCACACGCCTACACGATGCTTGGAGGTTATAGTGAGCCAATTTCTGTTTCACGAACAAATTATATTTAGGTGATCCCTTAACCAACCTCCCAATGTACTGTTGTAGAGTGTCACAGAGGGTGCATTTTGCGAAAGAACTCCCGACCGGTTTAATTGCAACATTATTAAAGTGCTCCCTCTTCATTCTACTAACGGCCGATTGGGATACGGGCGGTAACCCGTACTGGAGATTAGTCTGCAATTTTGTCAAATTAAAGTTATGAGAAACTAAAAGAGCATGTGATACAGTAAGGACCACTATGTAAAGAAATGATCATAGGATCCCACAATACAAGACCACACAAACATCCCATAATCTTATATACAATGAATGGCGAACTAATTATAACCTCCGTAGCTGCAGCTTGAATCATCTTCCTCTTCTGACCAAAGGCCAAGAACTTCGGGGTGTTCATCCGCGTTGGTGTTGTTGACCTCATCTGATTTGGCATTTGATCAGCACATTCATCGACTATGGCCGTAATACTACCGAGGGCTTGCATGGTTCCAAGTCGTGGACGTTTAATGTCCTTGTTACCGTGCGTCAAGGACACAACTCCCTTCTTGTATTGGTTCATATACTCATGGAATGTTGACTTTGCGATGCCATGAATCTTATACCAAGCGGTAGCGCAGACGTCCTGCCAACACAATGTAACAAACTTTCGTTTCCGATTATTACCGACAATCGTCGAAATTCTTCAGCCAGAATTTCGTCCGGTTGTATAGGGTATCCTGGGGTTTGAATACTCGAACGCACTCATCTGGACAGCACGAATGTGAACTCATAGCCTGAATCACTTCCAAGAGCATCTTCTTAGCAAAAGCGTTGAGCTTCTCATCAGTACGCTTCCTGCGGGCAACAAAACGGTATGGTGATTTCTTGCCGCCGCCCAGGTGCGCAATCGGGTCAGCAACCTCTGGAATTCGGTCGAAATGGGCAATAGTATCGCGTAGACTATGTCCACCCTCGAACGAACACTCTCCAATGGGCCAACGTCGGTAACTCATAATATCACTTGGATCTCCTATAAAAACATCGAACACCGTGACTCCAATGTAACCCTCGCCCAATGTGCCGTGCTCAAACGGTTCCTTAGGACCGACGCAATTAATGCGACCGGATGACAATAGATCACCACTGCCATTGAAGCGTGCCACAATTTTTTCCTTCCATACCATGCGAGGTAGAAATGGGATACCGTCTCGACCATCAGAGTCGGCACGTATGTCGGAAGTGAGAACAAGGCTTTGAGACATCCACATGATCGTTCTACCAAGCGAATCAGTGAAGACAGGAAGGCTATCCTCCATCGGCAGAAGGAGAAGACTTCGAGCCACAGGATATATGACGGTCGGCCTGACGAGACTGAAGTTGCCGAAGGTTTGATCCGTATCAACGCCCAGCCATGTCCTAGAGACAACGGCTTCGATGATCATGGCTTCTCCAACCACACCGTGACCAACATAGGAAAGAAATACGGACTCACCCGGTTCGAAAGGTGCAGGTCCGTCGGCCTCGCCATCTTCAGGGTTTGTAGTCTCGGGACTAGAAGAGAGCAATTCATCCATGATATCGTAGGATCCTACAATGGTATGGCCCGCTTGCAATACGTCCAGAAAACTTGATATGTACTACCCACACAAAATCAGTATGTAATGAGTGATGAAATCGATGCAGGTGTCTTGAGTACAAAGCATACAATGTTGTCTTATCGTAGGATCCTACGATCTACATTGGGAAGTTAGTGAATTGCTCCGCAATCTCTATCGTAGGATCCTACGATCTACATTGGAAAGTTAGTGAATTACTCCGCAATCTCTATCGTAGAATCCTACGATATCCGGTGCGGATGTGCTGAAAGACACCGTGATATTTATCGTAGGATCCTACGATAACTGAAGAAGTCCGTCCGTTTAAATGTAGATTTGTCTACACACATTCACAAGAAAGAGTCGTCCGTACACACATACATCGGTGAATTGACATCGTAAGAGTAGCGAAGGGAAGATCCACCCCTCACACGATGACAAATACTAATACAATGACCATACGAATTGAAGAATCGCCTCAATTCCATAAAACAACAGGAAACGGATCAAAAGTAGAAGCAGCACCTACAGCTGCAACCGAAGAGATGACAAGATTGGCACCCTTTCCCACGTTGATGACCTTGAATGCAATGCTGGAATCGCCAATCGCTCAACTCCACGCGCTCCACGCCATAGGCTGAACTCCTAAATTGCTATAGAAGGGAAGATCCACGCCTCACACGATGACAAATACTAGTACAATGACCATACGAATTGAAGAATTGCCTCAATTCCATTAAACAGCAGGAAACGGATCAAAAGTAGAAGCAGCACCTACAGCTGCAAGCGAACAGATGACGAGACTGGCACCCTTTCCCACGTTGATGACCTTGAATGCAATGCTGGAATCGCCAATCGCTCAACTCCACGCGCTCCACGCCATAGGCTGAACTCCTAAACTGTGATAGAAGCCTCCGAAACCTAATAACCAAGGAGGTGTTCAGTTAAGGCGGAAATAAGGTCAGGGACGAAGGGGAGTAGACAATTCAGCAGAAACTGTAGTAAATCCAGAATCAACACCAGGTACAAGAGCGAGAGGAAAGTTGATAAAACCGGCTCCATTGACAGCTTGTTGACGTCCTCGACTGCGATGCTGGAATGCGATGCGAACGTGTGACGACAGAAACCTCCGAATCAACATTTAGAGGTATTCAAGTAAAGAGGAAATGAGGTTACGGAGGAAGAGGGAGTAGGAAGTCAGGCGCTTGAGCAAGCCTTGGAATCAAGAAGTTTTTTCCCTCCATCGGGGGCACGGGACTTCAATCATTACAGAGAGTGGTATACGTGATTATCGGAATATCAAATAACATAATCAATTACTATATAGAATACTGTTTACAGTGCCGACGATGAACAATCATGATCATCCACCTGTACTATGTGTAACATCCAACTACGTGTAATGATTACATTTAGGCATGCCGTCGGGTACATGGCTTTCGTCCACGGCTTTCGTCCAGGGTTTGCATTCAAGGTTTACGTCCAGGGTTTACAGTTTAGGATTTACGTTTGAGGACTAGGATTTAGGATTTAGGTATAGAATGAGGGTTTAGGTTAATCACAAACATCCGGGATTTAGGATCAGGATAATATTCTTTGACAAATTTAAACAAATAGAGAAAAATTAAGTTATAGGTTTAGGGTATAGGTTAGGGGTTGCATATAGGTTTAGGGTATAGGGTTTATGGTAAATGACTTTGTCTTATTTATGTGATTTACATAATCTATGTTAATATGTTCAATGTGATATGATATATAAATTGTCTGTAAATAATTATGTATTACATACATAATTGTATGTATATAAGTACGTATTAAATTTTGTATTTAACGTAAATGTCTCATTTATGTATTTTACATAATTAATGTAATAAAACGTATGTATACATAATTGTATGTTGTATATATATAAAAATTGCCTAGTACATATTGTTTTATGCATATATGATTGTCTGAAATATATGTATATATAAAAGTAGAAGTCATAAGTAGTAGTTAAAAGTTAAAAAGTTAAAAGTAGAGATTAAAAAGATGAAACTAGAAATTAAAAGTAGAAATTAAAAAGTTAAAAGTATAAATTAAAAAATTAAAAGTAGAAATCAAAAAAATTAAAGTTAAAAGGAGAAGGTAAAAAGTATAAATTAAAAAGTTAAATGTAGAAATTAACTAAAAGTTAAAAAGTTAGAGGTAAAGGAAGAAGGTAAAAAGTAGAAGGTGAAAATTGGAAATATATTGTCTATTTGTATGTACGTATATATGATGTATGTATGTATAAATGTATATAATGTATATATATATAAAGAAAATGAATGAATGAATAGTTGTATGTTGCATATATATAAATATAAATATATATATTTAAAATATATATATACATATATATATATACATATATATATATACATATATATATAACGTATCAATCCATAATTATTGTATGGTGCATATATGTACAAAATGTATGTATGTATCATTGTATGTTGTATAAATAGATATAAATCGTATGGAGATATAATTGAATGTTGTGTATATATATATAACATCAATGTATGTATAGTTGTATGTTGGATATATATATATATATATATATATATATATAACATGTTTCCATATATAATTATTGTATGCAGAATATATGTACAAAATGTATGAATGTATAATTGTATGTTGTCTACATAGATACAAATCTTATGGACATATAATTGTATGTTGCATATATATAAATAACATCTGGGTATGTCTAGTTGTATGTTGAATATATAAATAATTATATAAAATGTACCGATATATAATTTTCGTATGTTGTATATATGTACAAAATGTATGTATGTATAATTGTATGTTGTAAAAATAGATATAAATCATATGGAGATATAATCGTATGTTGTATATAAATAGATAACCTTTGTGTATGTATAGTTGTATGTTGGATATAAAAATAATTATATAAAATGTACCGATATATAATTCTTGGATGCAGAATATATGTACAAAATGTATGTATGTATAATTGTATGTTGAATAAATAGATATGAATCGTATGGAGATATAATTGTATGTCGTGTATATGTATATAACATTTGTGTATGTATTATATATGTTGGATAAATATATAATTATATAAAATGTACCGATATATAATTTTGGTATGTTGTATATATGAACAAAATGTATGTATGTATAATTATATGTTGTATAAATAGATATGAATCGTATGGAGATGTAATTATATGTTGCCTATAAATATATAACATCTTTGTATGTATACTTGTATGTTGGATATAAAAATAATTATATAAAATGTACCGATATATAATTCTTGAATGTTGTATGTATGTTTCAAATGTATGAATGTATCATTGTATGTTGTATAAATAGATATGAATCGTATGGAGATATAATTGTATGTTTATTTATGTAGATAATATCTGTGTATGTATAGTTGTATGTTGGATGTATATATGAATATATAGAATCATGTATCGATATATAATTATTGTATTCAGTATATATGTACAAAATGTATGTTTGTATAATTGTATGTTATATAAATAGATGTAAATCGTATGGAGATATAATTGTATGTTGTTTACATATGTATAACATCTGTGGTTTTTTGGCTACTTGATCCATAGTGTTTAGCCTCGGAAGGGGGGAAATACTTCTAGCTTACTAATTCCTCGTTGGTGGGCATGGTCTTAGTAGTGTCAAGTACAAGTTAGAAGTACAAGTCAAAAAGTTATAGTTGGAAGTTAAAGTTTAAAATTAAATTCAAAAGTTGAAGTTAAAAGTAGAAGTCATAAGTAGTAGTTAAAAGTTTAAAAGTTAAAAGTAGAAATTAAAAAGGTAAAACTAGAAATTAAAAGTAGAGATTATAAAGTTCAAAGTTGAAGGGAAAAAGTGAAAAGTAGAAATTGAGTAGAAGTCAAAAAGTCAAAGTTAAAAGTAGAAGATAAAAAGTAGAAGGTAAAAAGTTAGAAGCAGAAGTTAAAAACTTAAAAGTAGATATTAAAAAATTAAAAGTAGAAATTAACTAGAAGTTAAAAAGTTAAAGTAAAGGTAAAAAATAGACGGTAAAAATTAAAAAATAGAAATTAGGTAGAACTTAAAAAGTTAAAGTAAAGGTAAAAAATATACGGTAAAAAGAAAAAAGTAGAAATTAGGTAGAACTTAAAAAGTTAAAGTAAAGGTAAAAAGTAGAAGTTAAAAAGAATAAAATAGAAATTAGGTAGAACTTAAAAAGTTAAAGTAAAGGTGAAAAGTAGAAGTTAAAAAGAATAAAATAGAAATTAGGTAGAACTTAAAAAGTTAAAGTAAAGGTAAAAAGTAGAAGGTAAAAAGAAAAAAGTAGAAATTTAATAGAATTTAAAAAGTTGAAGTATAGGTAAAAAGTGGAAGGTAAAAAGAAAATAGTAGAAATTAGGTAGAACTTAAAAAGTTAAAGTAAAGGTAAAAAGTAGACGGTAAAAAGAGAAAAGTAGAAATTAGGTAGAATTAAAAAAGTTGAAGTAAAGGTAAAAAGTAGAAGGTAAAAAGAAAAAAGTAGAAATTAGGTAGAACTTAAAAAGTTAAAGTAAAGGTAAAAAATTGAAGGTAAAAAAAAAGTAGAAATTAGGTAGAAGTTAAAAAGTTAAAGTAGAAGGTAAAAAGTAGGACGTAAAAAGTTAAAAGTTGAAATTACCTAGAAGTTAAAATGTTGAACTTAAAAGTAGAAGGTAAAAAGTAGAAGGTTAAAAGTTAAAAAATAGAAATGAAAATTTAAAAAGTAGAAATTTAGTAGTAGGTAAAAAGTTAAAGTGAAAAGTAGAAGGTCAAAAGTTGAAGGTACAAATTAAAGTGAGAAGTGAGATGTTACTTGAATAATTTGTGAATATCACTAGTATTATACGTATTAATTAATGATGTACTTAATGGACGGCTGAAATCTAACATGCCACCCGAGTCGAGAAATCCTACGATCGAGACCGAGCTCAAGACGTCGCGTTCAGTCATAAGTACATGAATCATTTCGTCACGCACCTCTGCCATCGTGGAGGCGCGATTGTTTTTTCCATCATTTCGTACTTTCTCCTCTCTCGACTCCCACGCTCTCACCTCCCTCACTTTCTTTTCGCACAGCTTTTCCTCTCTTTTGTGTTTTGTGTAGTTTTTTTTCACGCTTCTTCTACAAAGGTCTGTCTGTGTGGTGTGAAGTGTAGTCGTGAGGTTTGTTTGTGTGAGTGAGCGTGAGCGCTAGGGAGAGTTTGTGTGAGGTCGCATTGTTTATGTGAGTTCGTGTTCATTGTGTTACTGTGCATTTTGTGTTCATGTGTGAGGGTTTTAGGTGACAAATGTTTGTTGGTGTTTTAGGCGCGTTTGTGTGCCACATTTTTTTAGACACTATTTGTACTGGTTGTGTGATTGGAGTGAGCGTGAGTGACTGTATGTGTCTTCTTGTGTGAGGATTTTAGGTGATTTTTGTTTGTGAGTGTTTTAGGTGGGTGTTAGGTGAGTTTGCATATTTAAGCGAGGTCAGGTGGACGTGACTCCTGCCTTAGAAGACGAGCGGACGCGTGTATCTTTAACTGACGACGATTGGAGCTGGAAAATTGAGGAAGCAAGTGCAGTCCAGTCCTCTCCAAGTGAATTGCTGCATATTGTAAGCAGAGGATCACAACGATCATGGCCGGCATGGACGATCCTGAGTGGAATTTCACGTGAGTACCATAAATCCATTGATTTTGTATGTATGTATGGCTTGTAGTCACGTTATACAATCAGCAAGATATTATTCATATCTAATATTAGAAACCAAATCGATGTTGTTCGCTTGATATATCGTATGGGAATCAGTTTGCTCTAGGGTTCTTGCTAACGTTAGTCAAGTGAATAGGGTTTTATGGTTAATATCACCTGATGTTCTGAAGTTCATATTACAGTCTTGTTTGTATTGCAAGTTCATATCGTAGGATCCTACAATATCAGCACTGGAGAGGTCAATTAGATTTGTGGGTTGCTAAGGTTAGTATCGTCCGAAACTCGCAAGTTTATATTACAATCCATCGCACTTTGGAAGTTCATATCGTAGGATCATACGATATCAGCCAAATGGTCAGTCAGGTTTCTGGGTTTTGAGGTAAATATCACCAAAGTTGTATGTTACATATTACAAACCTGCTCTCTTTGCAAGTTCATATCGTAGGATCCTACGATATCAGCCGAAAAGGTCAACTAAATTTAGGGTATGATAAGGTTACTGGGTCCGAAGTAGTTTAGTTCATTTTCCAATCATGCTCTGTTTGCAAGTTCATATCGTAGGCTCCTACGTTAGCAGCCGGAAGACGTTGTTATTTCTGGTATCATAAGATGATATCGTCGTTTGCTATTGTAGGATCCTACGATGGTGTGGCAGGCCACGCCATCGTCGAATCCTTCATTATATCCCTCTGCAAACTGAATAATCCATCGTAGGATCCTACGATGACACCTTCATCACAAATGATTTTTATAGCAGGGTGATCAGAAATGTGCAAGGTTTGATCAGAGATCGTAGGATCCTACGATGGCAATGGGCACTAAGATCCGGGACTAGAGATCTTAGCATCCTACAATATCAAAAGGCACGAAATGTGCATCGTGCCTTTTGATATTGTAGGATGCTAAGATCTCTAGTCGCGGATCTTAGTGCCCATTGCCATCGTAGGATCCTACGATCTCTGATCTTGGATCTAAGTCATTAACCTGCGCACTAGTACGGAGGCAATCTGTTGCAATTCCTAATTCTTTGTCTTTACTGTGTAGGGAAAATTTTAAGGAGGTGGATGAAGTCGATGAGGACTGGCGTCCAGTTAACCTGATCGACTGCATTTTGCTTGCAATTTGTGAGGTGAATCGACCTCTCCATACACACGCCTAGGTGTTGCAATATTATGTGGCAGAGAACGTCATCGAATGGGGTCTACAATGGACTATCGCACCATTGAACGAAGCTCTGGTTGCGCCCATAATGTGCCTGACGAATCCAGCAGCCATTGTAGGGGAGTTGTTCACATGTTCAATAAAGAACCTGGAGGTTCTTGACATTGCGCTTGCTGGTGCGAACATGATGATCGTAGTGATCGAGGAGGACGTTCTTAGTGTTGGCTATAAGCGGGTGTATGCACTGATTGTGAAGACGGAGTCGTTAGCCCCGAGACTGAACGAATCTGTGAAAGACTACGGCATGACAGTTCTTTCGCAGAACATGAAGCCAGACAGAATCGTCAGCGGCTGGAAGGAGCTGAAGAGTCACCGGGACCGCTACAACAGAGACTTGGTCAAGCCCGTAGCGCCTTCTCCATCGGGGAAGAAGAAGAGGAGCAGTTCCGCGTTGGCGAAGACAGATACACGGAAGAATACGAAGAAGACTCGAGGTAACAAGGAGGACCAGATGACATTGGAGGAAGCCATTGCATTAACGAGCAAGAAGGTGTACTCGGCGAGCCCGGAGTCTATCCTAAGAGTGAAGCAACAGTACGAGGCAAATTTTCGTGACCCGCACGTCTTCGGGACAAAGCCAACCAAGATTTCGGGATCGTTGAAGGAGGACCTTTTTGTCGACATCAACCGCCTCCATCGCGCACCGCCTGGGACTGTTGTTTATCGATCCCTCGTAAGGGTTCGGGTCCTAGAGCTCCTTCAACAGTTGAGAACAAACCCCTTCCAGCTTGCGCTGCAGCATATCTACGTCATGCTGGTGATGGGCCAATACCGTGTGAGGGATGAAGATTACGAGGACATTCCTCATAACATGTACAGGTATTTCGAGCAGAAGCCGACGTGGGCTGACATCACGAATGACACGCACTATGTCATCATTGGAGGGCAACATAGTGTTGCTGCGCACGTGATCTTGATCGGCGAAGGGGGATTGAGTGACGAGGCGAAGGAAGATGCGACTAAATTCCAAGTAACAATTCTCTGGGAGGATCCAAAGAAGAAGTGGGAGATGATGCAGCTGTACTCCAGAGTACTTAACCAAGACCTTGCTGGATCCAGGGCAGAGAGAAATTACATTCGGTGCTGTAAGATTGCTCGGAAGACTTGGGTTGAAATGGTATGTCCTGAGAAAGCAAGGAAAGGGCAGCCAAAACATGCAAACTTTGTTGTGAGTATTCTATTCCTTCCGCATTTACCATTATGCACTATCGTAGGATCCTACGATAGTAGATAGTTCTTTTATTGTGTGACTGTCTTGTAGGATCCTACGATGAAGTTAACATTGTTGGCACTTATTGTACAGTTATTTCAGTCGAAACTCTCGACAATCATGCCCAGGAAGAAGGCAAAGGATGACGCGGCGACGAGTATTTTTAAATACCCTCTGCTCTTCGTTCCAGAGGATATCTTCGTCATGTGGGAGACGATTGAGTAGCGATGGATGAGCGGATTGCTCCCTGATCCATGGAATAGGACGTCAAGCTTGGTCGGCCTTGAAGACGAAGACATGGAGCAAGATATCACCGGGACATCGCAGCACGAACGAGTGAAGCAGCGTCATATGACCTCCAGATCATTAATGCCAAATGATTTACAGCCCTTGTATTTTCTCTGGGACAGTGACAATAGGGTCATCGCAAGGAAGGTCATTGACAAGGAAATCTCCGTGAAACTGACGAAGGCGTCGAAGATTCCTGCCACGGTGACTTCGCTTGAATTTGCGTGCAAGCAACAGAAGAGGAAGAGAATTCTAAAGAACGAATTCATGCATGTCATGTGTAATGCGCCGCTGAGATCTAAGAAGCTGAAGGGACTCCCCTACACTGAGGCCGAGTGGGATGAAGCAGTAGCAAAATACAAGATTACGGACGACGTTGTGGAGACGTGGTTTCATATGGTGAACAAGGATCCTGGCGGCGAGAAGTTCTTTCTATGTCGCGAGCAACTGAACGCATCTTCTAAGGACGAAGATCGGATCGAAATCCTAGACACGCTATTCAAGCACCAGAAGACGGTCTCCGAGGGTAGCGCTCAGGAACTGGAATTTGGCTCATCTTCCGCGACAGACTTCGAGAAGCAGTACAAGGTAATGTACATGAACAGGGGGAAGGGCAACCTGAAGAAGACTATTGATCTGGAAGGCGACACTATGAACTCCTGGATGAAGGCCGACTCACAGGTGGTTATTGTCTACTGCTTTGTCAATCGGAAGGACAAAGGTATTGCAGACTACTCCACTACAGAGCATTTGAATCGAACGATGCAAGCTATGGAGTATAGAGATAGTAGCCAGTTCAGACGGGCCCAATACCCGGGAGTGTTCATTACCAACCGGGAGGGCATGGTGGACGTTGCGAATATCGTATTCGAGAGAGGGTCTGTGATTAAGCAGCAGTGACCTTGGCACGTCCTTCCGACATTATATATGACGTTGGGCATCGAGTGCTTTACGCAGCTGCCATCTCCGGAGGCTACGTGTCCACTGTATTTCAACTTCATGTTCGGGAACGAGGCGAAACATGATTTAAAAGCTTGCTTCACCAACGCCTTCGGCAACGATATGCCGTTTACTAGTGTGGTTAATGTAGCAGACTTTCTTAATGCTTCCCGTCAGTGGGACCAGCCTACTTATGCGAATTTCAATCTTGACGCGGTCTCCTCGATTTTGGCTACATTGGGAGCCCCCAAATACGTCCTGATCAACGTCGGCAGCGGTCCAAGCATCACCTGGATTGGTCGGGTAAGTCTATTGTAGGATTCTACGATCATTGAACTTCATCTCTTTGTAGTGCACTGCCTCATTCATACCTTGTACTTAAAGAATGTCTTCTGCAGACAGAAGGAGCACAAGTCTTAGAAGTTGTTTACTCCAAGAGCGAGGTGAAGAAAGCTCTGGAGACTTCCAGCAAGATCTATGACACCAGTCGAGCGCTGGCTTTGGCACTACCCGAGCAAGAACCTTCGACATCCCGGAAGAAGCAGCAGAAGGGGAAGGAAAGGCAGTTGGATTCGTCGAGCGATGACACGACGGAGGATGAAGTTGTAGAGCTTGACAGCTCTGACTTGGATGACAACGATGACGAGGACAATGGTAGTGGCGACGAGGAGGAAGGGGATGGTGATGGGGGAGGTCATCAGGGGAGGGGAGACATTGCGGCGGAGGACGAGGACGCGAATTCTAGTGGAGATGCTTCTCCTCCTCAGGAAACGCCTTCTGAGGAAGATGTTCCTCCTCCTAGGGCGACAAGGAGTACCGCGAGGCCTAAGCAACGGGTCCAACGGTTGAAAACGTGCACCATGCCTCTGACTAGGTTGACAAGTGGGAAAGCGTCCAAGCAAGAAAGCTCAGACCGAGAAGGGGATGAAGGAGTCTGCCGCCAAGGAAGTGTCCAAGGGAGCTCGGCCTTCTAAGCGGAAGTTAGAATCCGTTGCCAAGCAAGTGTCCAAGGAAGCTCGGCCTCCTAAGTGGAAGCTGGAGTCCGTCCCCAAGCAAGCAAACAAAGAAGATCAGGCTAGTAAGCTGGAGGCCACTGCTAAGCAAGCAGTCAAGGATGCCCACACGAGTAAGCCGAAGAAGGATTTGTTTGGCCGGAGCCAAGTATGACCTAGAGGCTTTCTCCGAACTCTGTTACCAGGCACATTTTTGGATTGGCCGTTTTAGAACTTTTGTTACCAGACAGATTTGTAAATAATTGTACCATGGGCTTGTGACCTGTTATTCAATGCATAATATATTTTTCTAGTATTCTTCATTTCCACAATGAGTGTTATAGAATTTCACAACATTGTAATCGAACTTTCCTCCAGGTATCGTAGGATCCTACAAGGGTCTTCGGATTGTAAGAACCTGCGAACTCTTCCATTCTCTTTGATGTTTAATATCCTCTATATTCCATTGTTTCGTGGACGCAGTTGACAATGGACTACCCGGATCTACTCTTGGACGCACAGCCTGCGAGAGACACATGCGTTGTGTTACCTCCTACAGATTCAGCAGTGAATGAACCCTACGATTTTGAGGATCAAGGAATAATAGATCAGGAAGGTCTTACGGACGGGCGAGGGATTCTAGAGGAGATCCGTGCTGATTCTCTCCCTAGTTTGGGAAGCAGACCATGGCAACTGTTGAGTCCCACTCTTCTTTGGGGCCTTCGACGACGGTGGATGACTCTACGGCTCGAGCATCGGACAGTGGCGCAGTTATATCCGCTGCGGATGTATTAGCTAGCTTCGTTGCGGTTGTCCCCACAATGGAGACCGTCGATACTATTGCTTCGACGATCGCGCAAGAGGTACTTGCTGGCTTGTTAGAAGAGGCGAGTCAGGAAATATTGCCATTGAGCCCTGTGAAGCAGACTCCGACATTGATTACAGAGGAGAAGTTTAGCGACGTCCCTTAGACTTCCGTCAAAGACCAAGAGGCTCAGAGCTCCTGTGAAGCTAATTCTGGTCGCGACCAAGGACCACAAGGTATACCACTTCCCTCCGCTAATTCATGTAAAACTTTGGTCTTGATCGTAGGATCCTACGATCTTTGGATCCTCATCGTAGGATCCTACGATCCTCCCGTCCAACCATATCATTTATCCCACCAGCGTCCTTGTTCCTAACCACTATGTCTTCTGTAAACGTATTGTGTATTCCAGTGTCTTACGTGAAATGACGGGCTGTTGTAGGAAACATATGTGCGGACATTGTAAAGATATCGCCTCTGACCAACAAGGTGAGATTGCCTCAATACACCGTTATCTTGGACTTGAACGGATTTCTCGTTCACATGAAGGATAATAACAGACAAAGTATCCCTAGACCCGGTAGTGCACAATTTCTGAACACCCTGAATGATCTGGCTACTGTTGTAGTATGGAGTTGCGCCGTCGAGAGAAACGTGCGTAAGATGCTGGAGAAAGTCCTCGGATCTGATATGATGGAGGGCATAGTAATCATGACACAGGATCATACGACAAGATCCTCTTTCCCAAGAGAGGAGAATAGAGATAAGCCCTACCTGCTTAAGGACGTTCAGAAAATCCCTACTATAGTTGATCACCCGGACCTGGACCTGACATTACTCATCGACGACAGCGCTGAGAAGAACCTTTTGAACGATGAGTTCAGTGCGGTTCACCCTGAACCTTGGACAGGTGACATGAATGACAAGTTCCTCATTGACATCATGCTTCCCTGGTTAGGAAGGATGTTTAATTCCGGCCTTTCTGTGATTCAATATGTTCGTAATAATCCCCTTCCCGGATGTCCGTCTTCTACCATCTTTAGGACTTCAAAATTAACACAAAATATATATTAGGGTGTTCACGGTCATGGGACTCGAGAAAGAAGACATTTGTTTGACCACTCATTCATGTGGGTGGTGTTTGAAGTTAGAGTTTCTGTTGGACTCAACAATTTGTAAGAAACCTTGTTGTATGTAAATAAATATTTTTTCACTATCATCTACTCAATGTCAATTTCCATTCTCTTGTACATCGTAGGATCCTGTGGTCATCCAGGTCATTGTAGCAGTTGATTTTGATATTGCTTACAAATGTTTTCGTTCTATATGTGCACAGCGTCCCCCCGAGACCTCAAGGAAAGTAATCACGGTTCTGTCAATGAACGGATTGCTTTGCTTCGAACAAGAATGCCACCCCACGACGTTTCAAGCTTGAGAACGTTATCGTGCGGCCTGGTCTCCTCGAGTTCTTCACAATACTTCTTAGGTACTTCAAAGTTGGTATATGGTCGTCTATGAATTTACCCCGCTTGAAGAAGGTTCTCAATTTTCTTCTACCTGAGGGCATCACGTCACGACTTCTTTTTTGTATGGACAAGAGCACTGTTCTAAGCCCGAGATGTATCCATACTGCGACAAGAATATATTCACATTATCAACTTACCAGAAGACGAAGCACATTTGCCTCCCTGGTCAAGTAATGATGGTTGATGACCAACCAATGCGGCATGTCTTCAGCGGAAACTTTGCTTGTTACTTTCCGACACCCTGGCTAGGAGAAATGACTATACCTAACACGGTCGGTGTTATACTAAACATTGCGACAGCACTGATTCCGTTTATCCTCCCGCTGAGATCTTACGCATCGGTGAATCAATATCTCAGGGGGCACCCGATGGAGAAAAAGTTCCCTTGTAGACTGTTAGAAGGTTGGCACTATGACCGTGTTCTATACGGTCATGCTTATGAGAATCCATAATGTGATTGATTTTGAAGCCAGTGGTATGTTCCCAATTTATTATGTGAATAAAAATGGTGACTCACATGTTTATGCCTTCCATGTCCCTTACTATCTCGACGGTTATTACTACTTATATTCAGACCATCATGTTCTTTTGTAGATTGGCAGCCTAAACAATCGTAGGATCCTATAGTCGTAAGCCTCTATCAATGTCTCAAATCTTCTCAGCACATATTCGTATATGTTTACTAATCCAAATGCTTTCATGATTTGTATCGTAGGATCTTACTATATATGCCACGTATTCTGGTTTGCCACATGATACAACGTCGTCTGATGCTATTTTGAACTCTGTGATACAATTTCATATAGTATGAAGGGCAATTCATAGCAAAAGAAAATTTTTGTAGTCCTATTTCTTTGTTTATAGTTTAACATCGTACTATCCCACGATCTTCACTCCATATTGATTTTTGACTCTAAGTCCAGATATCCTCAAATAGTCCAGATTTAGTTAAATGTGGCATATATAATATAAAAGGTTTGATTTGTACTTTGTATAAATAGTACAATTAGAATATAGTACAAATTATATAATTAGAATACTAGTAGTTGGCGCTTGCTTTGCAACGCATTAATTCAACCATTTTAATGTAGTTTCTATATCAAAAAATATTTCAAAAAAATGTAACAACAATCTACAAAAATATAACTATGTCTTTGAAACCTATGCATGAATCTTAATAATGTAATAGAATAGAATAGAGAAAATAAATAAGGTTTTAGATTTTTTGCATTTTAACATGGAATTTCAAAAATGTTATGAACGTCAAATTTGTGATCAAGAGTTTCAAATTTATTTTGGATAAGCACAAATTGCACCACACAAATGCAAATTTCACACACCCACAAATTCAATATGGTATAATAAAGGAGGAAGGGTTATACCTAGTGTTGGTCTCGAATAACTCATTAGAGAGCATCTTTTGTACAGATATTTGTATAAATTTTATAAATTATCATATTTACAAAAAAATATCACATTTACTTTTAAATGAATATATATACACTATATTAAAGCATATTATAAATTGTAGTGCTATAATTAGTTTATTTTGAATTAATATTATGTAAAAATTGTACTATTATTAAATCATGTGATACATATACTATATATCATTTGCTATATATAGTGGAAGTACAATGTATAAATATAGCACATATATTTCATGTGGTACACATATTGTATATCATTTGCTACATATAATAAGAATATTATATATGACACATATAATATATCATATTATATTGTAAATATGGTGTATGTTTTATACAACAATGTATTTATTTTATAAATACTACTAGGAATTGGCGCTTGCTTTGCAACGCATTGTCTAACCACTTCACTGTAGTTTTTATTTTACAAACTATAAAAAGAAAAAGGTAACATGATTCACTACACGGTTGGCTGCAGCATTTTTATACTTCACTGCACAAATCACACTATAGTTTGCTGTGTGGTTCAATGTGCAAATTATGATTTCAGTAATATAACTAGTGGTTGGCACTTGCTTTGCTACGCATTAGTCCAATCATTCTAGTGTAGTTTTAGTATTGTAATTTATTTTTCAAAATTTCATCCGGAGTCTGATTATCATCCGCTGCGAATATTTTTATCTGTTGCAAAAATTTCATCTGCAGTCTATTTTTCCATCCGCAAACTGGTTTTTCATCCGCATCTTGTTTTTCATCCGTTGCGTTGTTTTTCATCTGCTGCTTAAAAATTCATCCACTACGAGATTTTCCTTCCGCCGCACAAAATTTCATCCACAGTGGATGAAACTATTTTTTTGGCAGAATTAACTTAACTGCAAGTTGATAACTTCCAAAATATTCATTTTTTTTAATTCCAACTTCAGATTTGGGCTTTTTAGGTGCATTTCATGTAGTAGGAAAGCAAAAAAATTATTACAAATGATTTGATAAGGTTGACATTTTTGAGTGTATAAAAAACGACCATTTTAGGGACTAAAATTTGGAGGTAGATTATGGGTAGAGAATATGTTCATCACATTCGCTTTCATGCATGTTTTTGTGTGTTTGATGTTGGTTTTGTTTTCCAATTTGTTATATATAGCGATATTCATTTACAAGACATGTATGATGTCTCATTTGAAATCTCATTTGAAATAATAATATGATGATGGACACCAAAAGAATACAATTGGATGGAAGGAGACGTCGCCAAAGCATGCATAAACCTTAAACATGGAGAGTTTGAATCAAACTTTTAACTTTTCCATCCACTTGTTTCAGGTGTAAATATTTAGAAGAATTTTCTTGACAATGTCATGGAAAAACCTCACGATAACAGATGTTTTTCACCGTTCCCACGACTTCATTGTTGTCATTGGCAACCTTAATGTTTGCAGGATATCTACCACGAGACAATGCCACATATAGTTGACCATGGCTAAATACTTCATTGCGAAGATAAATGCCAACTCGATCAAATCATTGGCCCTCCGATTTGTTGATTATCATTGCAAAAGCGCCAGTGACAGGAAATTGTCTACAACAATGTGTGAATGGCAAGTGGCTATCATCGCAATGATGTGTGATTCTAGGAATTAATACCTCTTGGCTAGGATAGCGTCCATCTACAATTTCACATAGAAATACACTTGATGACACTTGCAAAAGACGCAAACGACTACCATTATACAAACCTTTTGCCGGATTTAACCCCTAAAAGCCCAAGGCATTTTCCCACATGAAACACTCCAAAACTGCCATCATCAACAAGTGGCAACAAAATCTAACATTAAAGTCTAATTTTAGACTTTCAACCGTACAATCTTTAAATAGACACGTATATAAACTTACCATACAAATTTGGTTGCAATCCACCGCACGGATGTGAAGATTATAGCGTTTGAAGTGCAAAGAAAAAAAAAATTCCCCTTGCCCGGCAAGGTTAGCCTACTTTGACTAGGCATATCTTCTAGTTTTTACTTTGAAATGTAATAAAATCTTTTACCAATATGACCTAAGTGTTGTTAGCTATTTGTGTGCAAAATTTGAGGTCAATTCAAGGGGTAATAGATGTAGAAATATACACTTTAGTGAAAGGGGGTACAAAATGATGACAATTACTACATAAGTGATATGAAATTGTTTGTTTCATACAAGTTGTTGCATTTGAGAATCCCAATGGTGGAAACTTTCAATTTATTTTTTCACTAATTTAAGAAAAAGAAACGACTAAAATTAGTAAAATCCATAATTTTCATGAATATATGGAATAAATAAAGCATTATGGGAAAGGGCAGTGCTTGAAATTGGGTGGCCAATTTGTCCCGTTGTTGACCGCCCTCACAGCTAGACGGAAAGAGGGGGGGGGAAATATATATATATATATATATTTTTTAATTTTTTAGTGGCCGGCCCGCTTCTGGCGTGGGACGCTGGCAGGCCAGCTGACAACTAGTTGTTTGTTGTTTTTAAAAAAAATATTAATAACACTTTTAATAATTTTCAATGTTTTTTCTACTTGGACTTCGTGCATAGAAGTCTGGATTCCTTTCCTCGCCCTTTTTGTCCCAAAATTTTGCCCCTTTTTTCTCCTCAAATTGCATTGGTTGACATGGCAGCCCCAATAGTCCACTCCCCATTTTGACCTTTGAAGGCTAATAACTTTTGAACCAAAAGTCCAAAATCATATTTGAAAAATTTCCCATATAGATTTCATCAAGGACAATGCAGTGTAAAATTTTCATAAGAATCGGAGTATATTTTTCACTCAAAGGTACATGCCCAAAATCCAAAACGTACGCCCCAAGTACACTTGGGCTTTTAGGGGTTAAGTTCCTTAGCAACATCAAATATTGGCCACATTTAAGACTTAACTGGTGAGGAGGCAAACCACTCATTTGTAATGAATTTAAAAACTCTATGGGATAATGATGGGCATGCTCATCATTCTCATGGACAAAATCAGCACTAAAACATTGATGCACATCACCATATATGCGATCAGTGATTCTTCGGTTGATTTCTTTGGCATCATCATTTCGGACATCCAAAACAACGTGCTCCAAAAAATCAACCGGATCATCAAAAATTGCATCAATGAGACCAACTAAAGAATTTCCAGGAGCAACTAATTCTAGCGGTACATCTACCTTGGAACTGATTTTGCCCTCACCAATATCTATCAAAAGCGTTGAAAGTTTGGTTGACTTTGCAAACGCATGTTAGTGGTCAAATAAAAATGTTGCATGTGTAGAAATAGATATGAATGTTGCAAGCAAGCCTGGACAGTTTGCTTGCAACCTCTACGGACAACTACATGCAAAGTTTGACGAAAATCACCGCCATACAGAACGACAAGACCGCCATTTGGACTATCTATATTGCGTATTTCTTGCAAAGATTTGTCTATACCTTCAAACATAAAACGATGCCCAACACAAGCTTTGACCTAAGCTTTGACCTAATGTAGATTGGGCACTAATGCTACAAACTGATGCATCGTGCAATTGTAATGGATAGCAAGAGAAGAATGTCTCGTTCACCCTTTATTCAAAAGGCATGCAGCAATTCCCCTTGTTGCCATTGCCATACACTTGACATTACGACCACAACGATAACCTAATATGGTGTTATACAAAAAAGTCTTACATGTGCCACCAAGACCATCTACAAAGAAAAGCCGATTTGGAGAATCGGAATTTAAAGCGGCAGTGGTTACTACATTGAAAACAATGTTTTTCTCTTCATTGAACCTACCTACATCCTCTTCTAGAAAATTAATGTTTTGGTTATCAAATTCAACGTTGCCATTGGCATCATCGCCAACATCAACATTGTTTGGATAACCAAACTCATTCAATTCTTTGATATTAAAAAAAATCCGTGAGATGTTTATCTGATGATAATAAATATTCTTCAATGAACAAAATTGCTTTGCAATAGCGATTTTGATCATTGCGCCAATCATCAGACATAGCATTAAGATGTGTCTTTAGTAAACTAAGAGGGTCTAGCGCTTGTCCAAACACAAGAAGTCTTGCAAACAGCCTCCAAATTTGTTTAGGCAGTGCAGTGACGGTTGCCTCTTGGAGACAATTTTCCCACTCATAATCATCCTATAAAAGTCCTTTTGCAATGCAAGGAGCTTTGTACGTTGGATGCACAATATCATGAAAACTAAGTAGGTCCTCAAATGAAGTTGGTGCCTCGACATGAGGCAACAACAGACGCAAGTAAAATACTTTGGTACTAATGGGAACCATATTTTTTCGACCAAAAACTTTTATCTTACGTTGTCTTCCTTTCCACATGTTATTCTTCACATCCCACTTGTAATGGAGTAGAAGATCTATATAACGAAGAAGCATATGATTGCCTTGATTGCCAAAAGAAATTATGGCACAAATACGGCTACTGAGCTCAAAAAACTTGGTGAGTTTAGTCTCAACATTTTGATCAATCGCCAATTGTAAAGATGTTCCTTCCTCAAAAGTTACATGTTGTTGACCGGGAAGGTGAACAGGTAAACGACAATTACTATGGCTTTTATTATTAGTTTCAAAACCGAAAAGCCTCCAACATGCTTCTTGGGCGGCCACATAGCGGCCCTCCAAGGAAATCCCTAATCTCATCTACAACTTCATCCGTTTCCACAACACCACGATCTGGACCTTTAAAAATATACTTGTGGAAATATTTGACAGTTTTTACCGAACTGCAAATTTCCACATTAATGTGACAATTAAACCGCCCTATCAAATATAGATTGTATAGCACAACCCATCAATTATCTATACGGACAATTTGTCCATGTACGCGTTTCTCAACATATTGACCTTGGTTTCGACGACGGTACAATGGTACAATACATGACCATCACCATCCACTTCGGTAGTATCTCGAGCTTGCATCGGATAGTCTTTTGTACATCTATTATCTTCCATGCATGGACAATTGGGATTGTCTAAACCATGTGGTCCATGCATCATGTGTTTGGCAACCGCGTCATACAATTCCGGTTGTCTATCTAAATGGAGAATCTTCGCGCATACTATCTTATCTACAAGGTCACAATCATTGACCTTCTCTTTCAACCAAAGAAGAATGTGTGCATGAGGAAGACCACGTTTTTAAAACTCAATAGTGTAACAAAAAGCAATTGTCTCTCCCATGACATTCTTCCTTGTAATCTCATCCATCAACGCTCTTAACTAGAGCTCAAAAATATGCACGACAATATCTGCACGATTGGGAGGACTTTGACCTGGTTCAAGCTCATCAAGAATCTCAGGCCAATTTGGATTACATGTCATTGTTAGAAACAAATCAAGTTTTTCTAAAACTCTAACTAAAACCATACAGTCATAAAAGAGTTTTTGCATGTATCGGGGGGAACCAATGAATGTTGCAAGTAAGACAATGCGACGCCCAATGCGTGCCGTATTGTCTTCCTGCAAAGCATCCACGACACCCTCATAGCATTCTGCACAAAGTTCGTTCTGATGATGATTAATGAAAAGCAAATTTACGTGTTCTACACGTAAATACTAATCCACTACATATTGTTGGAATAATCTACCAGCCATATGTAATACAATAGATTGTGGCCGCTTTTAAAGCAAATATTAGACATATGACTTCAAAACTACTCCACTATCTGCTTTAAAAGTCGGTGACCACCCACATCGTCCGTCAGGAAACAAAAAAGGATATAATAAAGCATCTTAAGCTGGAGGAATTTCTTTTATTCGTAAAAATGTCCACCATGTTGGTGAAGAACAATATCTCTACCAAAATTCATGTATTGTTCGTCAAGAATAATAGCAGCAACTTCTGGAACTACTTGGCGATTATAACGATGGGGATGTTCTCCAAAAAGAACTTCACCGGAGACACGAAGTCCCATGTTTTGTCCCCTTTGAAGAATATCACGCGAAGACTTGAATCCACGAACCAACGCATTAATGGATTCTAAAACTTCTTGAATGTTGTTAACAATATCACGATGAAAATCATCAATAATCTCCATACAACGATTTGTTTGTAAATCATCATCCAAGAAATAAATTTGTGCAAATCTAGCACCTTGGTATAAATCGAGTTGTAAATTTCCAATGTGATGACATAACTCTCCGTTTACACGAAAAGTATATACCCCTCTACCTTCAACTTGGCCAGACTAAAACTTACTTTGTATACTTGTAAATGCAAAAGCTTGATTATACTTTCAAATGGATTTAAGAAACTCTCGAGATTTAGGTGTTGTGCCCATGTAAAGCTCATCGAGCGTTGGATGGACAATGGGGTGATTAATATGTTCATTGGTAATTTTGCCATTATAACAACAAATGGTATTTTTTTTTTAAAACAAAATGCCAAACATTTTGGACATTGAATGTACAGTACATTGATCCAACACTATGAACATTGACATCAACAAAATTATCAATGGTAGACAAACCACGAGCCATTCTCTAAAAAGTAGAATTTAGGACAGGATAATGAAGATCCTATCGTAAATTCTAAATTCAACAAAGATAAAAGTATTTTAAAAAAATCCTACCTAAGATCTTAAGCTCCACAAAAATTTATTTTTTATAAAAAAAGTAGAGTTTAACAAAAACCAAATCCAAAATCAAAACAAAAACTTCAAAAGTATGGTTCTTCATACTACCTCTAATAGCTTTGTTCCAAAAAAGTTGCACCTTTTGATGAAAAAGTTTACTCTACTCCAAAAAGTTTATCTTGAATGCACTACACTTCAAAGAAATAAATAAATTAGGCTTTAGATGTTTTTGCATTCTAACATGAAATTTTGATTTCAAACTTTTATGTTTGAAAATTTAGTTTAAAATTTCACTTTCCAAATTTCAAAACTAAACTTATTCAACAATTTCATGAAAACCTCCACTTCCTCTCCAAAAATAAATAAATACATATATATATATATATTTTATTTTATTTTATTTTTTATTTTTATTTTTAAAAAAATAAAAATTATTATTTTAAAAATACTTTCTGCGATATGCATTGTATTGTAAAGAATTGTGCCCAACAATTTTTTTTAAAATGGATATAAATTTCTTTAATTTTTTTTTAAATTAAAAAAAATCTTCCTACAACATGCATTGCACAGAAATTGTGCCCACCACCCAAATAAAAGTTTAAAAAAAGTAAAAGTAAAAGTAAAAGGTTTAGTTCTGAGCACAACACAGGATTGCGAAGAGCAGCTGCTGCTCGTTTTCCAATTTTTTTATTTTTTATTTTTTTGGTGTTTTTGCACTAAATTTCCACTTGATTTCAACTTGATTTGAAAGATTAATGTTTGAAAAGTTGATTTTATAATTACCCAAAATAAAAAATTATCAAAATTTTGCAATCTCACCTCAAATTTCTTGAACAAATTTCTTGAACAATTTGTGTTTGCAATCCAACTCCAACTCCAACTTTCAACTTCCAATCTCCAAGATCACATCAATCAACTCCAACTTTCAACTTCCAATTTGCAACTCACAACTCACAATTTTCAATTCACAACTCACAATTTGTAGTTTTCAATTCACAACTCAAAAGTGTAATCAAGAGCTTCAAGAGTGTCATATATGTTTTGGGTAAGTACAAATTGTAACATACACTTGAAATTGCATACACCCACATATCCAACGTTCACATTTCAAAATGGCTCTCTAGGAGCATCTCCACCCGGAGACAGAGAACCACCAATTTGGAGTTTTGTGAGGACAAAAAGTTGCACCGGACATCTCAAAGCAGGGAAACTTTATAAAATTTTAAAAGTTTTGTTGCATGGCACAGAGAAATCTCCTTGGATGGGGGGAGTGCGCCATTTTTTTGTGTTGGCAACACACCCATACCCTTGCGACACGTGGCGCCATATCAGTGGTGGCGACACATGGCGCCGTGTCATTGGTGGCAGGAGGTGAAAGGTTTTAGAGTCTTTTCGGAAAAAAAGATTTGGAGCTTGCGTTGGAGCCAAGCAAACGCCAAACCCTAAACCACTCTTGGCGTGGAGAAGATTTTCCGTCCGAGCGTGGAAAATTCCACGCCAGGAGAAGAGATGCTCTAAATAGCTACAGTAAAAGAAAAAATAAAAATAAAAATAAAAATAAAAATAAATTATAAAGTAAAAGTAAAAGTAAAAGTAAAAGTAAAAGTACAATTGCCTTTTGAAGGGGGCTTATGATTTTAGTAGCATGATTATTATTTCAAAACAAAATAAAATGCAACACTAGTGGTTTAATATAGAAATTATTAAATCAAAACTTCATATAAAGCTTTATGTTTTCTACATTCTATACCCATTTTTGCTCTCTACACTTTGCATAGAGCTTTCCGCTATCCACGCTTGCAAGCTGGGGCTCAGTGTCATGCTTGGATGGAAGCTCACTCATTCCATCAAGGACATCCTCAAATCAAGATAGGCGACCCTTTTAAAACCACAACATAAAATAGTTATGATATTAATATTCTTGGCTCATAAAATGTATAAAATCAAAGGTGCAAGGATAGATATTACACGTCCTAGCAACAATATCTTTGAAAGAACTTAATACTTTCAACTTCACCACTAAACCTTTTCAGTTATAAGAAGTGCAAAAATACCAAAGTATTTGGCAATATGCTCACCTTTAGCTTTGACCAAATAACATGACCGTTGCAACTTATCTTAAGCTCTAAAAGCCTAAAAGTCTCCTTAGGGAACTCTTGAAGGTTTGGGCAGGTTCTTGTGGTGTCAGTTAATAACATTCATTTTTGAAATTTCCATTGTAGATGGACATTGCCAAAAACTTTGTGTGTGTCCGATTTTTTTTCCTACATCCGACATATTATGAACTTAAAAATAAAAATTATGATGATTTGATTTGATATTGATAATGATGATGATGATGACTTTTTTATGATGATAATGATGATTTTATGATGATGATGACGACTTTATGATGATGATGATTTTATGATGATGATGGCTTTATGTTTGATTTTATGTAACAAATGTATAAAGAACAAGGATGATATTGAAAATAGGATTTGAGGATTTTACAGACTTGCAAAACATAGTATGTGTGAAAACATCAAAATTCCATGTGACATTTTTAAAGAAATGGCATTGATATATTTACCTTATTGATGTTTCTTATCCAAGTGGGTAACATGACTAGTTGATTGGTTAATAGTACTAGGAACCCTTCTTTGGCCACATTATGCACAATGGTCAATGTGTTTTTCAAGTTCACTTTATCTACTTATATAATAGGCGTCAATGTCTGTCCGTCCGCCGCTCCCGGTCACATGACCTTTGGATTTGCCATTTGAAAAAAATGTGCCCTTTGAATTGAATGTGAACTTTGAAAGAATCCTCCATATGTGCCCTTTGGAGGAATCCTTTATAATGCCCTTTGGAGGAATCCTTTATAGTGCCCTTTGGAGGAATCCTTTATAGTGCCCTTTGGAGGAAACCTTTATAGGGCCCTTTGGAAGAATCCTTTATTGTGCCCTTTGGAGGAAACCTTTATAGTGCCCTTTTATTCAAATTTGGCTTATAGAGTTTTGAAATTGTACTATGTATCAAAAATAGAAAAATAAAACCATAATTTTCAACATATTGAAACTACACAATGTACTACCTCGGGTACATAAAATAAATGATAGTTATCTATCATTTATTTTTATTTTTATTTTTGCATTTATATATGTTTATTTAACTTGGGATTGCAACGCTCAGTTGATGACAACGGGGAATGGACTTGATTCGATTTAGATTCGATTCGAGCTTATAGGTTTTAAAATAAAAAACATGCAAATGTAACTTTAACACACCACCCTCCGCTCTCCCCGTCGGGATGACGGGTACCAACCCTAGTAAGTAAATAAAAAAATAAAATTTGTACCTTATAAATTTGTATCTAATATAATTGTGGGATTTATTTCATTTTGAAAAGGTAATGATCTACACTACCAACTACGAAGTAAAGAAACATTTTATCCATGATGGTTTAAATAAAACAACCAAATCATTTATTCTTTCATATTAACCCCTAAAGGACCAAGTGTCCAAATTTGGCTTTTTGAAAAATCGGTCAAGTTCCTATGGTGTCAATTTCCAACATTCCACTTTGAAATTTTTACTCTAGAAAGACATTACCAAGAGCTCAGTGGGAAAACAATTTTTTCCTAAATTGGACATTTGATGAAAAAGTTATAGGGTTTTGAATTTTAAATGGGGAGGGCGGGCACCTTGGGCACCTCCAAAAACTTTTGATAGGACACTCTATTGAAAGTGAGATTTTCAATACTCGCAAGTAATATTATTTCCCTTCATGTTGTCAAAAAAAAGTTCTTGTCTTTAGTGGAAAATAGCATACCAACCCAAGTCAAACATTTTCACACATTGTCACTCATTGTCGGGCAAGGTACCAAAAAAACTTCTTCTTTTCCACATAAAACCTAGAGATCTTCATATTTTTCACTTTTTATTTTTTCCACAACAATATGTAATGTAAACCTTCCTATTAACCATTCGGATTATCAATCTAAAACATATTAAGTTCAAAAAAAATTAAAGTGTGAATTAACAAATTTCGAACCTCCACTCCTTACACACTTGTTTTAAATATGCTACACCCTGTCTCTACCTCTAAAAATTGGTGTGTAAGGAGCTAACATCATGCTTAACAAGATGGTAATAGATTTAGACCTTGTGTAGTGAAATTTTTTGACACCAACTGAAGTCAAAGTCTGCTGATCCACTAAACGCAGGGAAGGAAATGAACCATTTGCTTGACTTCAAACATTATAATCTTTCAATCCGTGCGGTCAAAGTTTATGAAATTTTGTACATGTATTACTTAATAAGCCTTTATTGAGATCCTACGGTCAGAACTAAAAATCGAAGGTTTTGTTACCTTCTTTATTCATTGCACTAGAATCCATTAATTTTGAAGTGTTTTTGGTGTAAAACTGCCTTGGTACCTTAGGGGTTAAAGATATCATAATAGAGTAAATGACACTTATAGTATTGAAATAACTAGAATAAAAAGAATCACTCCATATCATTAAGAAAATGGAAGTATGAGGAATAGTAATTGAAAATCATTCATAATTTCTAATTATGTAAATATCTATTACTAATTCTCTCAAATATAAGTGGTGAAAAATTTAATTTAGTGTTTTGATCATTACAAAATTGACAATAACTACCACAATGATAAAATGCATATTTCTTGAAACTATCTTTTTTATAGTTGTAATGCCAACAATTTTTAGTCTTGATACAATGCAATTTGCAAGTGAGGCACAAATTTTACGATGATAAAACAAATTATATAAGAATAATTTGTATATAACATATATCTTAAACACTTTCAGGCATTATAATTTTGTCAAAAAGAAGATTGTATCATCATGGCTGAAGTAGGAAAAGATGAACCCATGGGACCCGATGCCAACCCACGGAGGGTAGCAATGGAGGCCTATGGCGCACGTCCAGATGTCCACGACTTGCTTTCGCGCTTTATGACAGATCTACTTTGCACACAACCCATAAGTATATCAATTTTATTTTTGAAATTTCAATTTATTTTGTACATAAAATTGTCATATATTCCATAAATCATCTTAGCTTTAAAACTTCACTGTCACTCTATCATTTCAATTAAAATAATTACAATCAATTTATGAAGCAATTATTCATAAGGACATTATTTATCTAAATTTTTTTTGTTCCAAAACTATTAGATCAAGATACTCATTGAGGTGTAGATTATGTATCGCATCTTGGAAAGAATTGTCATTAAGTTACAAAAGCTTTTGTGTTTGGTACTAAAAAATTTCATTTAAATATAATTTTAGCCTAAACACTTCATGGTTTTATCAACCTTAGATGCTTTGGAATTCATGGTGACTTGGGCAACAAAAGAACAAGCAAACCCACCTTCAGCACCTGCCGCCAAAGCTCAAGCAAAAAAATAATATTCATTGTTATTTCAAAAGAATTCAAAATATTTCACTCATAATTTTAGTTTTTTCTCTACTATGGTTGCATGATCTTTCTACAAATTATTCATCCATTTCCCATAATTTGGTAAGACATCATCACTTCAAGAAGCATAAGACAATTACTTTTTATCTTTCCAATTCATTTGATTGGATAGGCCTCAGAAAGAGGTAATAATATTACAATGATATAATGATAACAATACTTTTGATAATATTAATCCAAATAATAAGTTGATTTAATAATAATGGTTTAAGTGCAGGAAGTGGTTAAGCACAAAAAAGAATTTAAAAACATAGTCACATGGTTTGAAGAAATTTTATATGAAAAATATGACTCAAAAAATTAGTACAAAGGAACTACTTAGATATGTATATGATTTATAACTTAGATTTAAAAAGATATATGAAAAAATTAAAGACCTTCAGATATGGCTTCTACACAAGCTTTTAAAGACTAATGGATACACGCAATTTTGGTATATGTGCTATAGTTCACAAATTGACCAAGTAACATATTCAATTTTACACTTTAGTATACAAATGAATCATGAATGCAATCTTTTGATTTCAATATTCCTCAAGGTTGAAGTCCTTTTCAAGTTGCCATGCCTTGTGTAGGCATTTATTTACGATTATTACATCAATTAAAATTTTCACTAATTTTAGTCAAGATTTAACTCTTTAAAAGTCACATATACAATATATCTATTGTGAATTAAAATCATGTAAGCATGATAAAAGTGTTTTTTTGTGGATAGTGCCAACTTGTCAAAGAATATTTTCTATATATGTATTCAAGCAAATAGTCTATACAAGACATTATTTTGACATGGAAAATTTATGAAAACTCTCAATAAACAAACCTAATTGTTATGAGATTATCTAAAGACTTCACTATCACATGTTGACATTGAGAAAATGTTGAAGCAAATGGCCAATTTAAAACTCAATCAAACTGTTTGTAGTCTTTTTCGATACCTTGTTTACAAAGATATATTGTCAATATAGGATTAGGTGGTGCAATAATAGAGGATAAAAAATATGTTCAAAGTCCATATGATTTAATATCTTGTTTGGAAGCAAGTAATCAAATTAATGTTATATACTAAAGAATGTAATAAAAATATCGATAAGGATGCTATAAATTGCTTACCAAATTGTTGTTAGATTTGACATGCGCAATGAAGTTGCTCTAAAATTTGATTGAAACAAAGTCTTCAATATAATTTGTGATTCTAGTAGATTTCTAGTTCTCCGTAAGCTTAAAGACACTTTTGACCAAGCTTCCAATTCTTATAATCCAACTTCCAAACTTTACAAATATTTTTGAAAATCTATGATAAAGAGTTGGTTTTTTTTTACTTTGGTCAAAATGAAAAAGTCATAGCTGGTTGTTTTTTAACCACCACCAATCCAATTTCTTGAATTGCTCTAAAGGAACTATTGGGAGAATCCAATCCTACTTTTGACAATTAGTTTTTATTAAGCATTAATTTTCTTCATGATCACCTCACTATCGGCTAAAACTAAATTCTCAAGTTCGTGATTTTTGGTCATTCATGAATCAAAACTAAAAATGCCATTTTTTGGACATTAAAAGTAGGATTTGGCATAAGCAATTAGAATTTAGAAATAAAAGCAAGAACTTAGTCATAAAAAAAGAATATATTTGTACTCTGGAATTTTACATAAAATGCATAGATGAAAATATATCCTACAAATTTTTACAATCCATTAAAATCATACAGAAACTTAGAAGCTAATGATAATGAAACAAGCGGCCATCAAAAAGAAGAACTAGATGTGTGTCAATGAAAGAGTCTCAACAAAATTTTAGAGAATTTTTTTTTAATCATTCTTAAGACTCAATAGTGACTTAAAAAACCTAAAATTCCATCTTATTGTTGGTTTAGAATATTGTGTTAAATTGGTGGGTTATTTCCTAAATGTTTACTCAAAAAAAAAACATCTACTATAAAATAGATATATGGAAACATCATGGCAATTAAGAAAGGCAAAGGAAGAAAGATGAATTTCAATCTACATTGGCACCAAGATGAAGCTTGTGTCACTTCATTTCGTCAACCACACCTATGTCTACAAGACATAAATTAGAACTATTACCCTTTCTTAAAAATAGATACTTTAATAACAATAACCAATAACTAAATCATGGTAATATTGTAAATCATTGTCGAATCAAGATTCTCTATTGTCCAATCATAATGTTCCACTGCCCTTAAATTATTTAAATCCTTTATAGGTCCAAAATACAATAGTAGGGAAGCAAAGTAGGAAAGGGACAAAGAAGACAACAACCCTATCAAAAGACTAAACTGTAGAATGCATCAAATCACCTTCTTGTGAAGCCAAATCTTTAGGAATTGAAACCAAAAACAACTCAATTATGCTGAGATATGCCACTATCACAAAGAGAAGATTTATCCAGCTAATGAATGTTGTGTGACGACCTCCATCATCCTCTAAACCAACCCTAATTCTATTCATTTGGAGCGTCTTCAAAGCATTGTTTGTATGCCCACTCAATCTCTTTATTTATAAAGCATAGATGGGCGCCCTATGACCGTGCGTTGGTGCTACCTTATAATGAAGAAGCGACAAGGTGAGGGTAGAGGCTCTGCTTCCAGAGAGATTTTTGGAAAGGCAGAGTTGGTTGGGCACACGAGTGGAAGGCAAAACCCATCAGACCTCACAATTTATAAGTAGATCAAGGAGATCATTTGTTCATGGCAAGAGTTTATGTTCCCATTTATGCTCCACTTTTTACTTTCATCGATAAATCAAGGCTGCTTTTCTGAAAAGAAGCAAAAAATAAACAAAGCTGCCGCTTCTTGGGTCCAATCATGGATGAATGACAGTTTGAGTCCTAATTGGTCAGCTTCACACATTAGATTTTATTTGCTTTTATATATTTATTGTTTGCTTTGGCTACTGATGTCAGAAATTGTATTATGTTCAAAAAACATGATTTAGAAACAAATTAAATGAGGTGTAGCAAGAAAGTTTAATAATAAAGAATAAAAATCAATATATATAGTCCTCCATACTTTTAAGGGGTCAGGGACGGAGTCTACGAACTAGAGATCGGGGACCAGATGATAGGGGCCAGAAAAGTAAGAAAATTGCTACATTGGCCCGTTGGGGACAATGAGACAGTATACTAGTCTTTAGAAGTTGAATACCATGGCACCATTTCCATGAAAACAAGGGAACTCGTTCTTTAACCCTTGAACATCAGAAGGTGCCACTGGTGGCACAATATTCTACACGCAAGATGTCATATTTGAACATGATAAGGTTGAGATATTGAAATAACCTCCACATGAAAGATGTCACTTGAAGAATTTTCAATCCGAAGGTGTCAATCCTGCTAGACTTAAGTACTTTTTTGGTATTCTACAGAGTAAGATACATCCCTATATATACGATTCCCGACTGACGTTTGAGGGTTAAAGATTGAGAATGCCCATCTTCACCTCCTTCACCTCGTAAACTGGAAAACTGCAGAATGGGCGAAGAATGTACTTTGAAGAATCAATTCACCTCCTTTTTTATCTTCTTTTCCATCTCCTTTTTCACCTTCTTTTTGACCTCCTTTGGATATGAATGCCCATTACCCTACCATAGATTTATATGGGGTGTCACATGGTGAAGAATGGTTTCCATTCACAATCTTCAAATAATCTTTCTCTAGAGAATGGTGTGACACTACTACTCTTGGACCCCAATCAGAAGGTGTTTCCTGAGCTGCAGTGGTGAGATCTCAGCTGTGTAAGGTCGAGAGAACAACACTCATAAGCCGATGACGAAAGCAAGTAGCCACATAGAAAGCTTTTACTAGGGATTTGATTTGAGAGAGAAGTAATGAGCCCTTTCAGGGTATTGGGCATGCCGCAGCTGGCTCGGAGTGGGCTTGGCACGCCCCTTGTCCGGACAGCCGATAATTCCCCAACTCAAGAACTGCTCGTGACGAGCCCGACCTCGGGCCTTCTCGGCGTAGGACATGCAACACCCTCTTCCCAGAGCAGGGACTCCATGTCTGTGGCGTTCACAGGCTTCTTGCAGGCATAGCACAGCGTGTAGGTTCCCTGCCTGAGTTCGTGCCCCACCGCGACTCTCCTGTCGAATACGAAGCACTCGACTTCCCAGAAGCTCTCGGATGCGGGCGTCTCCTCCAAGTACTTCTCCTCCAAGTACTTGAGGATCCCTCCCTCCAGATGGTACACCTGCATGCATAGAGAGCAAATTCAACCAGTGCTTCCTTTTCTGTCGCCCAGTCATAAGATACCTCTTCTTGTTATTCTTTTCCATAGAGTTTATAATCAGCCGTGTGCTGTCTTCACAATGCATAAGACCTCTCACAAGCTGTCCTATTATTACTCTGAGCAAACACACACAAGCGGCTGTTACACATACCTCAACAAATCCATGATCGACCTGATATGAAGTGGCCTTCTCACACCGGATGCCGCCTGTGCAGTACATGGCAATGCGTCGCGGACTTCGAAGCTGATCTGTTGATCCCTCCGACACGGAATTCTGCGCTATCTCCTCATCATTTTGAGTTCGCAATTGCTCTTCTTCCCCGTTCTGTGATTGACCCCCATTCCAAGGTTCTCCTCAACCCAGGCAGGGAACTGCCCGAAGGAATCCGTCTGTGGATCAATGGCTCGTTTGAACTTCCCAACCCGAATCTCGTACGAGTTTCTCACTTCAACTACCATCTGGAACCAGAACCGCGAGGTTACGAGAGGTTTATGCTATGTCCATATCTCACCGAACAGGACATAAAAGATTCTAGGTACGTGCTCATATCCACATGTATGCCGCCAGGACACAATCTCCTTGAAGACACAAGGCTCACAATTTCACACTCAGAACCAGTAGATGATTCCATTCTGAACAGGTGCCATCAATTCCAGACGGTCAAACACACAAACAATTCCATAGCACACTCACTCACCGTGGTTGGGTCGCTAATGAGTTTGTTCCAATCACGTATTTTCCTACTTTGTCAGCAGGGTTGACTCCTAGCACACCCATGGTTACTACCTGCAGCACGACCAACGATAGTTTCTCAGGACACAGTGAAATCATCGACAGTTCACAACAATCCTTCCCATACGATTGTGGACACAACCAAAGAAATACCCAACGAGAGCAAAGGAAACAAGCAAACGTAAATATTCAGCAACAAGATGGGGCCAAAAAACGAATCTCCTTATAGAGCTTCACACGCACGTGATCCCAACGGAAGGGCGCATTCTCGCCAGCCCCGAGAGGCGACTTGCTGGTGTGACCGTGATGTATTTCCTCGTCCTTCAGCTCGGCCGGCGCCTCTGTCCATCGCAGACCCGCCAAGCGCTCGTCGCTCTCGATGGCGGAAATCACCATCTCCACAGACTCGCGCGTCCCGCAAATGCTCCAACAATCTTTCTGACGACAAGGTTTACCTCCTGACACAAACTGCAAACCATCAGCCATGTCTCACCACTGAAAATTGGCGGGAAAATTCTGCGCACACCTTAACCCCTGAAAGCCCGTGACAATTTCGCACCAAAAACACTTCAAAATTGTTGATTCTAGTGCAATGAGTAAGGAAGGAAATTAAACCTTGTAATTATCCTTTTGATCGTAGGGTCTCCATAAAGACTTACTAAGTAACGTACTCGCAAATTTTCATACACTTCGACCGCACAGATTGAAAGATTATAGTGGTTGAAGTCGAGAAAATGGTTCATTTTCTTTTCTACGTTGAGTGGATCAGCAGACTTTGGCTCCACTTGGTTAAAAAAATTTGCACTACACAAGTTCTAAATAATTTACCATTGTGTTGAGCATGATGTTAGTTCCATATACAACAATTTTTAGACGTAGAGAACAGGTGTAACATATTCAAAACAAGTGTGCAATGAGTGGAGGTTCAAAAATTGTCAATTCATAATTTAGTTTTTTGAGAATTTAATGTGTTTTAGAATGATAATTCAAATAGCAAATAAGAAGGTTTATCCCACATATTGTTGTAGAAAAAATAAAAAGTGAAAAATATGAAGATTTATAGATTTTATGTAGAAAAGATGAAGTTTATTTCTTTGCTTGGCCAAAATTTGTAAAAATGTTTGACTTGAGTTAAAACGTTTTTTTACAACAGAGAAAAGAATTTTTTTTTACATTTTCAAAGAAGGTAATATTCTCTACACGTATGGAAAACCTCAATGTCAATAGAGACTTCTAGCAAAATTTTGGAGCTACCTGGAGTCTCCATTTCTAACTTTGAATGGTACTAACTTTCAAACCATGAATCCAAAAACAATAATCAAAATATCTCCATGGAGCTTCTTTCAGAGAAAACCTACTACATGAGTTTCAAAAAAAGAAAAAAGAGAGTCAGCCGTAGTTCGACATCTTATCTTTGCCGTCCCATGATGCCATTCCCCAATCACACACCCCCATGGTATACTACATCATTTTTTTCCGGCATAAAATGAAGCTTAACATTAGTCTGACGCACATGGCCCCGTGCGGGGGGCCGTCGACTGTTGTGTGGGCGGTGGCGGGTCCCACCCGACGAGGCCCAATTTCTGCAACCACGCACACACATGGACGGCTGCGGACCAATTTTTTTACTTTCGTCTGTTGTTTTGTTTACTTTCAATTGATTTTACTTTTGGCTGTCGCCCCCCTATCGATTATTCATTTTTCAGAATAAACTCTTTGTCCACATGCTTTTCTCCTCTCTTGGTTGCTCTTGTGCAAGGCAAAAAATATATTTCACATAGTATTTCTCTTGTATATTTAATTGTAATTTATTTTTTCCTAAGTGTAAATTGATATTAGATGAACAAAAACGTTTCTTAGATTCGCAATCATAAATTTCAAAGACCTTTGTGGCCACTATAGTTCAATCAAAGTCTGACAAAATTGTCTATGATAGTGGGGGAATTCTTTGAATAGCAGCTGCTGCATATGAGGTGATTTGAAAACTAATTAGAAGTATACTCAATGAAATAAGAAGCAATTAATCTTATCAAAACTTCGGCTCCCTATTCTAATATTTTGGATTTAGGGTTTTGTTTCCAGTTTAAATATTATATTTGAGTATACTTGCCAGTTAGCAACATACGATAGAGGTTGCCTATAAACATAAAAGATGACCTAATTTCTTATCAAAATATCTTTTACCTTCTCGTAGGTGGTGGAAGGGTTTGTTGGAGGTTGAACTGAACATCACCGCACCGTGCACATGGTATGAAGTCTTCTCAATGTTTTGCTGTCATTAATGTGTTAGAATGTTTGCAGGCATTTACTGAGTGTTTTTTAATTGTATCTTTTCTGTTGTAGGCGCTTGTAAGCAACAATGGACCCTACTTTCTACAATACAGATTTCATCATGTAGATGTCCTTGTTGATGACAATATGCCACAGTGTCATTGGGTACTTCTACCAAACTACTACCTAACCTAAGAACTCTAAAGCTAAGGGCAATGTTGTCTCTAGAGCGTATGAGTTGCTTCTATCAGCTTTCTATGCTTTGTTTATTAGCCAACAAGAAGACACATCCTCCACGGATGTTTTGGGTGGAGCCTAGACAACACATCCACTGGAATTACGTTGAGCCTATTGTGTGGAGATCGTTTGATGAAATGTAACATAATAAATACATGGAGTTCTATAGAATGAGCCCTGAGGCATTCGGCGAGTTCGTAGAAATATTGAGACCTTCTGTGCAGTCGGACATCTCAGACCCTGTTAGGCCCCAATTGGAAATTAGAAAGATTGTCGCTGTAGTCCTCTTTAGGTATGCACATGATACCTCACCTGAACACATGGCCGATCGCTTCCATGTGGAAGCTTCCACAATTTGCAAGTATGTAGACATAGTTTCGAATATCTCTTCTAACCAGAACAAACTATTTGGTAGAGGCATAAGCATTTCCGGAGGAGCACTATTGTGAAGGATCATTGATGATTTCGAGGGCATCACTGGGTTACCAAACATTTGTGGTGCAATTGATGGTACACACATTCCTCTAACTAGTCGACCTGAAAGAAGAGCCACCCTTGTACCAAGTGACTTCTACAATAGGAAGAAATTCAACTCTATTGTTCTACAGGCTGTTTGCGATGCAAATAATATATTCTGGAATGTATGTGCAGGTCAGTCCGGTGGTGTTTATGATGGAGGGTAGTTCAGATTATCCAGCTTGTATAAGGCTCTACAGAACCGGACTATCTTGCAGATTCCAGTCGTAGATGTTGGAGGGAAGCTGTGCACACCGTACTTGATAGATGATTCTGCGTATCCGATCCGCACGTACTTGCAGAAAAATTGGAAGTCACCAGAACATGAAGACAAAAAACGATTTGATAGTGCTATGAACTCGAGAAGGGTTGTAATTGAGAATGCATTCGGATCGCTTAAGAACCGATAGCGTATTCTGAAAAACTTTAATTTAAGAGTTGATAGAGCGGCTAGGATCACGGTAGCATGCTGTTGGTTACACAATTTTTATCAAGAACGCAATTTGCCGGAGCTAGGGGGTACTACTATTCGACATCGTGATGATTTACAAGGTTTCAGGAATGTTAGGCTAGGAGTTCACCGTGACAGAGAGAGAGGAAAATCAGAAGGCGAAGCGTTGAGAGCCAAGTTATTTGAACAATGGATTCTTATGAATCCTTAGTTTCAAGTGAAATTGTACTAATAATAAATTTGTTTCTTGATTTTCATTGCAACCCCTAAATTTTACTTTATTGTTTTTTTTTCAACTATAATTTCACACTTTTACTTTACCCTCTTTTATGTCATCATTTTTTACTTTACCCTCTTTTACTTTGTATTGTTTTTTTGTTTTTTCCCTCCTACCTAAAAAAGAAAAAGGATATACAAAGAATATATATATGGGATTACGTCCTTTGATTACGTATGTTTCTCAAATATATTTTGTGTCTATCTCTCTGTTAGTGGGATCTTGTCTTTGTTCTTATTTTTGGCATTTGGAAGTATTCATTCATTTGATTTCTAAATTGTTGCCATCATGGCTGAACCGAAGCCTCTTGGGAATCGTAAGGAAGAAAAGGAGAAGGGGAAGAAAAAAAATCCTAAAGAATGGATAGATCGTAGTATAAGATATCTTCTCAGTCTTTATGCTACAAGGTACAGGGAGTCATCAAGTAAGATGTTCAGAGAGAATCATTAGATGGAATTTACAGCAAAGCTAAATGCTGAATTTCCAAATGATCTTCTAAGAATGGTGAACCAGTGCCGAGATAAATTTAGGACCTTGAAGAGAGAGTACATGAAAGAAAAGCAAATTCAAGGACAAAGTGGAGCAGCAACGACCACCTCAAAATACTATGAGATCTTCGACGGTCATTTGGTGGCACTGCAAAAGCCCAAGGTATATAGTTTTCCCAACCTTAACCACTGCAATCTTTCATACACAAATATAAATTTTATTATGAAAAGAGTTGGACTAATTTCAAGTTCCGCGTTACATTTCTTGTTGTGTAGGGGTACCGCATGACGTCGATCAAGGAACGCACCTGGGACAACAAGAAGTTCACCAGCTTAGCAATGAGGACGAAAATCCTCCACCGGCCAGCTACAGGGGTTCCGGCATCTACAAGTGGCTCCTCCGGCGCCGAGTTGTCTCCTCGTTCACTGGCGGCACAACAGCCGCACACATCAGGACAGGTGAATAGCAGTGCCGAGAAGCGGAGGAAAACCGGCTTCGGAAATGATCAATCACTAGTGTCGGCCATCGCTCAATTCTCTGATCGAATGTTACAAGTACAAAAAAACTCTCTGGAGGCTGATGCACGGGCAAGAGATGAAAGTCTATAGCTACTAAAAGAGCAGCAACACGAAAACGTAAAGCTACAAAGAGACATGCAACAGGAGCAGTTGCAAGCTGCGAGGGAGATTCAAAGAGAAAACAATGCCCATGTTACTCCACTATTTAATGTGATTGCTAGTGCAGTGTTGGGTGGAGTTCCACCCCCACCTCAACAACCACCTCCACCCCCATCCCCACCTCCATCTCCACCCCAACCTCTATAGCAAGTATACGGCAACTATTGTTCATGGTGGTGTTTGTTAGTTGAGACTTCCAAGAAAAAATGAACTTTGGTTAGGATTTTGTACAACTTCTTTTCTGGTTTTTTTCTAGAGCACACGTGAGGAAATCACAATTTAGATTATGCACTAGTGAATATCCATTAAAAATAGTTGTACATACTTAGATATCAAGGATGTAAAATATTATTTCACAACCTCTATTAATATTGAGAGGGGCATTTTGGGTGTACTTCTTTTGTTCACAATTTTCTCATCATTGGAATTCGTACGCACCACTTGTATATTATGCAGTGATGTAGCAAAATTACTAGGTTTAGAACAATCATTACTAAAATCACTCTTATTTAGGTTAATCAGAGTACGTGAATTTGAATAAGTGAATGTTTAACCCCTTAGGGACCAAGTGTCTTAAAATGGCAATTACAAGGTTTGGTCATCTTTGTATGTTCTACTCAATGCAAGGAAGAAATGAATGGTTTTCTCTACTTCAAACGATATAATCTTTCAATCCGTGCAATTTTTTTTTTGAAATTTCAACAAGACCTCACTTAATAAGTCTTAATTGAGATCCTACGGTTAGAGGTAGAAATACTATTTTTTGTTCTCCTCCTTAGTCATTGCAGTAAAACAAGGAGTTTGAAAAATAGTAATGCATAATGTGAAAATGCCTTCGGCCAACTTAGGTTAAAAAATGAATAATGAAGGATAGTAATGCATTAATTTTGCATTAATTATGTAATAAGTACTCTTCACTAACGTAATATTTGATAGAGTAATTCTTGTTTATTTTGCATGTTTAAGGTCGACCGCAAACGCAAAACACAAATAGAGTAATAGAGAATTGGAGAACCCGAATGGTAAAATTGGGGGAGAAAGTGGAAGAAAAAGTGGGGTAAAATAACCCCATAAATTACTAAATCAGGCTCCACAGCCTACTTCCACTTCGAGTTGGGCAGTCCACCCGAAATGGGTGGAACCAGCCAAACCCAGGCCCGGCGCTCCCGCATCTGGGAGCTCATTTGCGTCGGCCTATTGTTGGGGCTCAAATCGTTGTGCAATAGAAGCTGGGAATGTATCACATCCATGATGTAGATTAGTGCCCATGCTAAATAGGCCCGATTTTTACGATACACGCATAATTCTAGACGGGCCTCAAGGTCGATTCCAACTGTTTTTAAAATATCATCCTCGTGTTCCTTGTCATATTTTGAATCGATCCTCCAAATGGATGCTAGTGAGCCATCGTTCCACCATAAAGTATACGACTTGTATGTTCTTCTATCCAGGTATTGAATTTTGATAACCCAGGGATGGTCCACTGGACAAACTAGCGCCTCAATTGAACCCTCTTTCATTGTCTTCCGTGCAAAGTTCATGTGTAGTAGAATGCAACTTACACCCTCGATACTCACTCGACGGAGAACTCCAAAGCCTCTTTCATAATTTCTACTATGCAACGCCTTTACCTCCGCATGCATTGGAAGCCACACTACACCTTCGCGACCTCGACTTGCAACCTGCGCGACCAAATCTTGCTCAACCTAAGGAATAGTGAGGTTAGATCTCCCTTTTGGCTTGATTGCTTCTACCCCCTCTTTGAGTCTCTCAAACAATACCTTGAAATCCTTTGCATCATCGCTTAGGCGTTCTCGGTCTGCTTGCTTGTATCGTACATCACAAATAATCTTCACAGGGTTGTGAACAGCTTGTTTGGCAAACAATTATGGCCATTAGTCCATCGAATGCCTCATTTTATCTTTGCAAAATTCTTCTTCATTAGCAATATTTTTGATAATCAGTACCAATCTCGCCTCCACAGCTTCTAGCCCTGTAGCGCTGTTCACCAAGTACCGTTTTTTCAACCTGGATAGACCTTTCTCTATCATCCAATATGATATATCTGCTACAACCCTGGCCTTAAATTCCTTGCTCATTGCATCCAAATGGCTTGTCCTTGCTCTTTTCTTTTAGGGCTCTGAGTCTTCAAAAATGGCTCGCTGTTTACTCCGTCCTCGTCCCGCTCCAACTGAAGGTTCGCTTGTAACCAAGGAATTTGATGCCCATGGTACCCCACCTTGTGAAACGGCCCTCAACAATGGCTCTTCTACCCTAGGCTCACCACTTGATCCGCCTGAACTGCAAGCTCCCGGGTTTCGAAATCCGCTCAAATTTTGTAATCTTCGTGACCGCCCGACTTCATTGGTCTCCCACGCCGATCCTCGTAGAACCCCTCGAGATCATACTGTGCCTCGTGAATGCGATTGCGACCCACGAGAATTATTTTGTCCAAGAGCAAAAAATTCTTGGTCAATTTCCATGCCTTGCCTGCGACCCCTATCACTTCGCCCACTTCCACTACCTTTTCCTCTCGCCAACGTACCACCGATCACATTGTCGGCTGCAGCAGTGGTTGATTGAACTTCCACTTGATGAGCCTTGTGGAGTTGCATGTCTGCATCATGATAATGCACCCTGCTATCGGCCATTCCTGCAAAATTAATTAACCGGTCACTTAAAGTGCAGTGTGAAAGTGAGTGAGTCTGGAAAAAAATGATAAGGGTTTCCCCAGCATTTCTCTCTCTCAATTCCTATATCCTCAAAATCCGTGCAATGGTGCTTGTGCAACAAGGTCTCAAGTTTCTATAGGGCAAGGAAATGGAGGGAAAAAAGTGAGGACGTCAATGGCCTATCCGCCTTAATATAGGCTGCAAGGGGTCGGGAACATAGCCGATAGGGTTGGGAACCTGGAGAATAGCGCGGTCGGAGAGCGGATTGATTGCGAACTGGCCGCGGACAGGTTGCGTACTGGCCGCGGACTGGCAGCGGACTGACCACTGACTGCCCGCGGACTGGGAGCGGATTGCCCGCGGCTTGGCAGCGGACTGGCCCCGGACTAGCCGCAGACTCGCTCCCATAGACCGCGGACTGCCCGCGACCTGTCCGCTAAATGGGCGTTGATTTTCTCCTTTGAATTCCTCTTTGCAATCGCCTTTGCTATAGAGGTGGGGGATGGGGTGGACAACAAGGTTGTTGTGTAACTACAAGTTTTGGCAATGTGAGCAAACATTTGAAACGGTCACGTCAAAATTTGCTTTGAACCTCAATATAAATGCATTCAAAATGGGCAAAAAAATATCCCATTGTGTACAACTCACTATGAATTCTATGTTCATAATGTCAAAGATAAGAACATGAGAGCTTCGGTTATACTAATTCAAGCGGGAATTTAGTCGTGGTCATAGGTTACTGAATTTTTAATCCTTTACTTCCGCAAATTAATGTGGTGCTCTTGCAACGTCTCTTGCACGAACATTACTCCGCGTTCGATATCCATGATGTCCATGGCCTTGGCGATATCAAGGTATCTCCCCACCATTAAGCCATTCCTTCACCTCCGGGGCGACGTCATCCAAAATGACATCGAGCGCCGCCACCAACAGTTGTTTTTGATGGTAGCGTTCTTCCCAATACAATTCCTCAGTTCCAGTAGCTTGAGCTAGTGTTGTATCACGATAAGCCCTCCGTAGTTGTTGCAATTTGTAGAATGAGTATTCCTTTGGATAGCACCTAGTTGTAGTTAAATGTACCCACAAGTATCCGCTCTAAATTTGTTCCCACATAGACCTATTGTTTCTTTCTTAGATGATAAACTCAAACTAACTAACTACCACACTCTTAACTATTGGTTAGCTTTCCTACTCATTCCTTGATCTACCATCCGGATCATTCCGGATTCCGAAGTTCCAACACAAAGCTTCTGGATCCTTCCGGATTCCAGACAACTTTAGGCA